>CM046883.1:21617112-21946612 GCA_025688845.1 Cucumis hystrix
CCGCGACCGTTCGACGCTCCGCGACCGCGACCGTTTCCCAGCTCCGCGACCGCGACCGTTTCGCAGCTCCGCCACCGTTCGCAACTCCGTGACCGTTAGCAGCTCCGATTCAACCCAGATCCGCGAAGAGACAAACCCAGATCTGTCGAACCAAATCGCGAGATCGTTCGCAGCTCTGCGACCGTTCACAGCTCCGATTTTCGTCTGTCCGTTCGCAGCTCCGATTCCCGTCTGTCCTAGTCTGCGTCCATTCGCAGCTCTGATTCACGTCTGTCCTCGTCCGCATCCATTCGCCGATTCACATGGAGAAACATGATATTGCTCGTCCTATTAGCACAATACTTGATGGCTCCAACTATATTACTTGGGCTCACCAAATGAGAAGCTTTCTGATTGGTCGAAAGCTATGGCGTATAGTTACAGGGGATATCACCAAACCCACTCCTCCTAAGAAAACAATTCGTACAGACACTGATGATGATAATAAAACAGACCTTTCTGATGTTATTCTTGAAGAAACTTCGACAGAGGACGACAAGTACATTGAAAAACTTGAGGACTGGGATAGTAAAAATCATCAAATCATCACTTGGTTGGGTAACACGTCTATCCCGGCAATTCATACTCAATTTGATGCATTTGATACTGCCAAAAATCTTTGGGATTTTCTGTCCACACGTTTTCAGTCTATTGGACTTGCTCATTATTATCAATTACACTCTCGTCTTGTTAGTCTAAACCAGGAGGGAGGACAATCTGTGAATGAGTATCTTGCCACCCTTCAGCCAATTTGGACTCAGCTAGACCAGGCAAAAATCAGTCCAGATCATATTCGCCTCATTAAAGTCCTCATGGGCCTGCGCTCAGCGTATGAACCAGTTCGGGCTGCTATCTTACATCGCAACCCTCTGCCATCCCTCGACGCCGCCATTCAAGAAATTTTATTTGAAGAAAAACGCCTTGGCATTGTCTCTCCTCTACCCTCTGATGTCGCTCTTGCAACCACCCATCCACGCCTCGCTAATGAGACCATTTTTTGCAAAAATTGTAAACTTCATGGACATAAGTTTGCTAATTGTCCTACTATTGAGTGCAGGTATTGTCACAAGCGAGGTCACATCCTGGAAAATTGTCCCACTCGCCCACCCCGCCCTTCTGGTCACTCCTATAAATCCAAGTCTGCTTCTAAAACTGGTTCTCATCCTGTGGTTGCAGCTGCTACCCCATCTGATATCCCTACACCTCAGTTAAATGATCTACATGACTTACTGAAACAGGTGATCTCTTCCAACTCTACTGCTCTTGCTGTCACTCCAGGTACCTCTTGGCTTCTTGATTCGGCTTGTTGTAATCATATGACTTCTGACATTTCCTTATTGGCTTCCCCTATTCCTGTTCAATCCCTTCCCCCCATTCATTCAGCTGATGGTAATCATATGTCTATTTCTCACATTGGCTCTGTTAATACAACCACCATAAATCTGCCAAACACATATCATGTTCCAAATCTCACATTTAACCTAGCCTCTGTTGGCCAACTATGTGATCTCGGACTAACCATTATCTTTTCTTCTCATGGGTGTCAGGTTCAGGATTCTCAGACGGGACAAGTGATTGGTACGGGACGGAAGGTGGGACGATTATTTGAGCTCACATCTCTTCAGCATTCCCCTATGTTCCCACCCATCTCAGCACCAGTCACTGATAACACTATATATCAGTGGCATCTCCGTCTAGGTCATGCTTCCTCTGACAAAATTCGTACTTTAGTTTCTACTGGCACTTTAAACAATATTTCAAAGTTTAGTCCTTTTGACTGTTTAAATTGCAAACTTGCGAAACAACCTGCTTTATCATTTTCTAATTCCGCATCTTTATGTGATACTCCTTTTGGTCTTATTCATTCTGACATTTGGGGTCCTGCTCCTTGTTCTACTGTTAATGGTTATCGATATTTTGTCTTATTTATTGATGACTATTCTCGTTTCACTTGGATTTACTTTCTTAAACATCGTTCCTCGTTATATCAAATTTATGTTGATTTTGCAAATATGGTTCACACACAATTTTCTAGCAAAATTAAAATCCTTCGCACTGACAATGCGATGGAATATAAAGACTCCCGCCTTCTGTCATTTTGTGCCCATCAAGGCACTTTGATTCAACGCTCATGTCCTCATACCTCCCAGCAGAATGGAAGAGCTGAACGCAAACACCGTCACATTCTAGACTCTGTTCGCGCTCAACTTCTCTCTGCTTCCTGTCCTGAAAAATTTTGGGGAGAGGCTGCTCTCACCTCAGTCTATGTCATCAACCGCATTCCTTCTCATGTCATTCATAATGTTTCCCCTTTTGAGCGACTATACCATACTTCCCCCTCTTACTCTAATCTCAAGGTCTTTGGTTGTGCATGTTTTGTATTATTACATCCTCATGAACATACCAAACTTGAACCCAGGGCTCGTCTTTGTTGTTTCTTGGGTTACGGTACTGAACACAAAGGATTTCGCTGTTGGGATCCCATCTCTCAAAGACTACGAATATCTCGTCATGTCACCTTTTGGGAACATCGAATGTTTTCTAGTCTTTCTTCATTTCATGCATCTTTATCTGGTCCTCACTTATTTTTCACTGATCCATCTACTGACCTATTCCCTATTTCTGACTCATCATCCAACACTACACCTTGTTCTCTACCCATATCTGAACTCACTCAATCCGATCCTATCTCTGCGCTCCCGGATCTCTCATCTGCCTCTTGTGAGGAACCTGAATCTGCACCGGTCCGACGATCTACCCGGGTAAGGGAATCTCCTTCTCATCTTAAAGATTATCATTGTTTTTCCACTATCATGTCTTTGGTTGAACCGTCCTCGTATAAGGAGGCCATTACTAACCCATTGTGGCAGCAAGCGATGAATGAAGAACTCCAAGCCTTAGAAAAGACTCATACTTGGGACTATGTTGACTTACCTCCTGGCAAGAAACCTATCGGTTGCAAATGGATTTTTAAAATAAAAACGCACTCTGATGGCTCTATTGAACGATACAAAGCACGACTTGTGGCCAAAGGTTATTCTCAGGAATATGGCATTGACTATGAAGAAACGTTTGCTCCTGTAGCTCGAATGACGTCTGTTCGCAGTCTTCTGGCCATTGCAGCTGCAAAACAATGGCCCCTCCTTCAGATGAATGTTAAAAATGCGTTCCTCAATGGAACACTATCTGAAGAAGTCTATATGAAACCACCACCTGGTACTACTCCGCCACCTCAGAAAGTGTGTTTGCTCCGTCGTGCTCTTTACGGCCTCAAACAGGCTCCTCGAGCTTGGTTTGCAACATTCAGTTCCACCATTACCCAACTTGGGTTCACCTCTAGCTCTCATGATTCAGCCTTATTTACTCGTCAGACACCTCGTGGTCTTGTTCTTCTCCTCTTATATGTTGATGACATGATTATTACAGGTGATGACCCTCAAGCCATAACTGAATTACAATATTATCTGGGTAAGCACTTTGAGATGAAGGACTTAGGAACTCTCAACTATTTTTTGGGACTTGAGATCTCATCCTCAACTAATGGCTACTACTTATCTCAAGCCAAATATGCCTCTGATCTCCTCAGTCGATCTGGTATTAGTGATTCTACCACATCATCAACGCCTCTAGATCCAAATGTACGACTCACTCCTTTTGATGGTGTTCCTCTTACCGATCCCACTTTGTATCGACAACTTGTTGGTAGCCTGATTTACTTAACTGTGACTCGTCCAGATATTGCATATGCAGTTCACATTGTTAGTCAATTCATGGCTGCTCCTCGCACTATTCACTTCACTGCTGTTCTTCGCATTCTTCGCTATATTAAAGGCACTTTGGGTCATGGTCTACAATTTGCCTCCAAGTCCTCTTTGGTTCTCTCTGGATTCTCTGATGCTGATTGGGCAGGTGACCCTACTGATAGACGATCCACAACTGGTTATTGCTTCTATTTAGGAGATGCCCTTATCTCCTGGCGAAGCAAGAAACAATCTGTTGTCTCCCGTTCCAGCACAGAATCTGAATATCGTGCTCTAGCTGATGCTACTTCTGAACTATTATGGCTTCGTTGGCTTCTTACTGATATGGGAGTCCCACAGACATCACCCACTATTCTTCATTGTGATAACCGCAGTGCTATTCAGATTGCACACAATGATGTCTTTCATGAACGAACAAAGCATATTGAGAACGATTGTCACTTTGTTCGCCACCATCTTCAGAACAACACTCTCCATCTCCAATCCATCTCCACCACTGATCAACCTGCAGATATTTTCACCAAAGCTCTCCATTCTCCTCGTTTCACTCAGCTACTTGGCAAACTCAAGGTGGTGTCGACTCTACCATCTTGACTTTGAGGGAGGATATTACCGTAATTATGCCACAATCTTGTATTTATGTGATTGATACTTTCCTTATGTTGCATTTGTATTGTCTATAATTATATTTGTAACTCAAAAGATTAATAACAAGATATATCAATATTCTATGAAAAACCACACAAGAATCTACAGAAATACCATAAGCTTTCATGACACCAAATAGCTTCTTTGCATCACCAACCTTGTCTGTCTGAAAATGTCCTGTTAACAAGGTACTATATGTGTTCACATTCGGTCTCTTTCCCACTTGAAGCATTTCATTGTAAAGGTTCATTGCTTCTTCCACTTTCCAAGTTATACAATACCCGTTAATTAGTATATTGTAGCTGATCTCATTTTGTTCGAATCCTTTGCTTGGCATACTAAGAAACAGTTTTCTGGCACTACCCAAATCACCAATCTTACAAAACCCATCAATCAGTGAATTATAAGTAACCAAATCAGGAATGATACCTTTTGAATTGTCGCGATGTGATCGCGACGAAGAGCAACCGACCTCCCTGTTTATTTAATTTCAATAAATAAATAGTTTTGGAGTCGCCGCCAACCATATTAAGATGTGATTGATCGCCAAAAAAAAAATAATAAAAAAGATGGTATACGTAAATTCATGATATTTAAGTTCGAGAGTCAGTTGTGTGTAGGGAAGGTGTTAGCACCATGCAACACCTATAAAATGGTTACTCAATTTTATCTTTTAAACTGAATTATAATGATTCACAAAACAAAGTTTTTTATTTAGGTGTTATTTAAATGTCCCATGTTTATCGATTCACATAGAAGAAAATAAACCTAAACATGAATTGATAATTATGGGTGGCATAGAAACCATTAGAAAAATAAAGTTTATTTTTATTTCAAAAGATATATATTTTTTTTATATTCACCTCAAGAATATTAAAATACCAAACTTTGATAAATGTCTGATGAGAAATTTCATGTATCTAAGAATTAATAAATTCATAGAAAACATTACTAAGTCTCAATTAAAATATGAAATGTGTTTATTTAAAAACAATCTATTAATTAAATTTCAGATGGAGAAATTTCATGTATTCATGGAATTTAAATTATAAAATCCATAAAAAAAATAATATTTTTTCTCCAATTTACATTTTTTATATTTAAATTGGAAAATAAATAATAATAATGACAAAACATTGTGAAATTTGAAAAATATTTAAGGTAATAGGTTGAGATAAAATAATACAGATAATATAAATACAAACATGAAAAGATGCAAAAAAAAAAAAATAATGCAAGATTCCAAGATGCAAAATAATTAATTAACGCAACAAGAATGCAAAATTTGCAAAATAATTAACCCATGATGTCAGACTAAATAATTAATGCAGAATGCCAAATGAATAATTATTAAGACGGGATATCAAATGAGTGCCAAATAATTAAAAGGAGGCTAATTAATTAATGCAGATGCAAATAATTAACTATAGAATGTCAAATGAGTGCCAAGTAATTAGTAGGCCAGCATGCTAATTAATAAATGCAAGATGCAAATAAATAACACAGTACCCAAATGGATGCCAAATAATGATAGGAGGATGCATGATGCTGATTAATTAACATAAAAGTAATTAAAACAATAGGCCAAATGGGTGCCAAATAATTAACAAGATGCAAATAATTAACTCAAATGCCAAATGGATGCCAAAGTAGACCAACATGCAAATAATTAATTAATGAAAGATGCAAATAAATAATTAATGCAAGATGCAAATAATGATCGCGGGATGTAGGATGATGATTAATTAATTAATAGATGAGAATAATTAACAAAAGTAATTAAAACTAAGAGGCCAAATGAGTGTCAAATAATTAACTAGATGCAAATAATTAAACCAGATGACAAATGGGTGCCAAATAATTATCGCAGAATCATCAACCATGAATTTAAAAAAAAAAAAAAAAACTTACCAACAGGTCTGCCTTTAATGAAAAGGTTTCTTCTTGATCCTCTTAATCTCTTCCCAAATCACAAACAGATGAAAAGATTTCTCTCCAGAAAAAATGTTCTCCTCCTCTTTTTATAGGACATGATTTAGGGCAAAGTTATCGTTTATTTTTAGATTAGTAAGTGAAGTGGAGCGAAAGACTACTGAAAGTGGGAGGTGGAAGAGTAGAGTGAAAAAGTATGAGAAAGTGGGAGAGGTGACGAAGGAAAACAAAAAATAGGGGATGGTTGAGAAAAAATAGGGAGGGAAACAACCTTTTTATTTTTAGTTTTATTTTTAAATATGTTTTGTTTTTATTTTTTGTTTTAAAACATAAATTTAAAATTTAAAATTTAAAATTTAAAATTTAAATCTAAATTCAAACTCAAATTCAAATTCTTTTTTAAAAACAAATAAATAAAAAAGAAAAAGAAAAATGCACGACAAAATATGATATCTACAGTTTGTCCCCATTTGTCCATCCTGAAAATATTTGAAGGTATACAAAGGAAATAGATAAGGTATTTGGGCCGATTTTTTTTATTTTTTTTTAAAGAGAGACAAAAAGAAGAAGAAAAAAACTATCAAATGAAAAGTTTATGAGCCTTATCTCCAAAGCTAGGTCTGATAAATGATGGATTTGATAACCAAATTTAACCAAATTAAAAAAAAACATCAACCTTAGCTCTAAAACTAGGTTTGATAAATAAAGGAAAGAACCTAATAGACAAGCTTCGACCTCAGCTTTAGATCTGGGCTCGATTTAACCGAATTTGAAAAAAACATCAACCTAACTCTAGGACTAGGTTTGATAAATAAGGGAAAGAACCTGATAGACAGACTTCAACCTCAGCTTCAGATCTGGGCTCAATTTAACCAAATTTGAAAAAAAAAATAAACCTTAGCTCTAACTAGGTTTGATAAATAAGAAAAATGACCTAATAGACAGGCTTCAGCCTCAGCTACAGATCTGGGCTCGATTTAACCAAGTTTGAAAAAACATCAACCTTAGCTCTAGGACTAGGTTTGATTAATAAGAGAAAGGACCTAATAGACAGACTTTGGCCTCAGCTTCAAATCTGGACTCGATTTAACCAAATTTGAAAAAAAAAAACATCAAACTTAGCTTTAGGGCTAGGTTTGATAAATAAAGGACCTGTTGAACAAGCTTCGGCCTCAGCATCATATATAGGCTCGTTTTAACAAAATTTGTAAAAACACCAACCTTAGCTCTAGGGCTAGATTTGATAAAGTGGACGCATCCTTCTTTTAAAATCGAGTTAAAATTTAATTTGAAAATATTGTTTTTTCAAAGAAATAAATAGCTCACTACTCCATTTTACCAATACCATTAACAATTTATCAACATGGTTGTCATAGGATAGAATAAGATATGTATCACGAAAACTTTTTAAGCTGTCAAACTCGCCACTCTTCGCATCAAACAAATGAATCCAAACTGCGAAAGACTGTACTATGTTGTAAAGACCTAACATTGTTTTAGTCTTGGACTTCACAAAACATGAATCCTTTAGGATGTAGACTTCCAATTGCAGCAACTCACAATCATAGAGAAATTTGTCTAGACTTGTAAACACCTATATTTTCTTAAGTCTTAACAAGAGAAAATCATAGCTTTTACTTGGTTTGCAAATACAATAAGTTAGACTGAATCTTTGTTAATTAACAAATAGATAGAACAATGGACTGATGAATAATGGATGTTTACAATAATTTGATGACATTTTAAAAAGGATGAAAGAAAGGATTGACAAATAAAGAAATGTTTGATAAATATGATAAGAAATGAAAAGATAACAACGATTCTTGAAATATGAGTACAAAGAGAGGAGGTAAGGGGAAGTTTATACATATGAAAATAATATTCTAAGAACTAAATGTAAGTTTCCTAGAAATACCCTTGACTTCTTTCAACACTACGAAAATTTCTATGAAAATGCCTCACGCATAATATCTTCAAACATAATCTGAATTCACAGGATTTTTTAACTCAACACCATCCAAATTGGTTAAAAGCAAAGCTCCTCCTGAAAAAGCCCTTTTCACCACGAACGGACCTTCATAATTAGGAGTCCATTTTCCTCGATGATCCTTTTGAAATGGAAGTATCCTTTTTAACACCAAATCTCCTTCTCGAAAACTTCGAAGGTGCACTTTTTTATAGTATACTCGCATTAGTTTTCTTTAGTAAAGTTGTCCATGACTTAATGCTGCCAAACGTTTTTCTTCAACGAAACTCAATTGATCATAACGACCTCGTATCCATTCATCTTCATCTAACTTAGCTTCCATGAGAACTCTCAATGAAGGTATCTCAACTTCTAAAGGTAGGGCAACTTCCATATCATAAACCAAAGAAAATGGTGTTGCCCCTGTTGAAGTACGAACTGATGTGCGATATCCATGTAGTGCAAACGGTAAAATTTCATGCCAATCTTTGTATGTTGTTGTCATCTTCTCAATGATTCTTTTAATATTTTTGTTGGCTACCTCAACTGCCCCATTCATCTTGGGGCGATGAATGGGGCGATATGGAGTCAAATTTCTGTGATTGATCTTGAATTTCTCACAAAATTCGTCCATCAGGTTTTTGGCATTATTTGTAATAATACCCTTCGGGAGACCATAACGACAGATCAACTCTTTCCTGATAGAGTTGAGCACCACTCCTCCTGTAATGTTGCAGTAAGATGGCACCTTTATCCATTTAGTGAAGTAATCAATGGCCACAAGAATAAAACAATGACCATTTAAGGATTTAGGATCAATGAGTCCAATAACATCCATTCCCCACAAAGAAAACGGTCAGAGGACTGACAAGACATGCAATGGAGATGCTGCTGCATGGATCTTATCTATATAAATTTGACACTTTTTATATTCCCTTGCATATTTTATGCAGTCTGATTCCATCGTTGTCCAATAATAACCAGATCTAAGTATTTGTCTAGCCATTATATGTTTGTTAGCATGTGTTCCACATATTCCTTCATGAATTTGTGTCATAATTTGTTTTGCTTCTTCCACATCAACACACCGAAAGAGCACCATATCATGGTTTCTTTTATAAAGAACTTCACCACTTAAGAAAAAGTTTATGGCCAATCTTCTTATTGTGCGCTTGTCATTCTCTAAAGCTCCATATGGATATTCTCTACACTTTATGTATTGCTTGATGTCAAAATATCATGGCTTATTATCATTTTCAATATCCATGCAATATGCCGGTGCGTCTCGCTTTGTAATTTGGATTGGATAAAGTTCATACTCAAGGTTAAAATTAAACATCACTTCCAGGGTGGCTAATGCATCTGCCATTCGATTGTCTTCCCTATGAACATGGTCAAATGAAATTTGCTCAACATTTTGAGATAATTTTGCAATATATTGGCTGTAAGGCACCAATTTAGCATCTATTGTTTTCCATTCTTCCTTGACTTGATGTATTACTAGCATTGAGTCACCCAAAACTTTCAACTTTTTAACACTCATGTCGCATGCTGATTGAAGTCCCATAATACAGGCTTCATATTCAGCGATATTGTGAGTGCATTCAAAACATAACTTAGCTGTTAGGGAAAATACCTTTCCTTCTGGGAAAATTAGTACAACTCCAATCCCATGTCCCAACTCATTTGAGGCACCATAAAAAAGCATAATCCATGTCTCATGATCTGTACCATCATTTTCAACTAGAAATATGTTTTCATCTGAAAAATCAACCCTCATTGGCTCGTAATCTGCTACTGATTGGGCAGCTAAATGATCAGCAAGTGCGCTTCCCTTTGTTGCTTTTTTAGTAACATAAACAATATCATACTCTGACAACAAAACTTGCCATTTTGCAATCCTCCAAGATAATGACGATTTTTCAAAAATGTATTTTATTGGATTCATTTTTGAAATAAGTCATGTCGTATGATATAAAATATATTACCTCAAACGGTGAATGGCCCATACCAAAGCACAAGTTCGCTCTAACATTAAGTATTTCGACTTATAATCGGTGATTTTTTGTTCGCTCAAATAATAAATAGCGTGTTCTTTCTTTCCTGATAAGTTATGTTGTCCTAGAACACCACCCATAGAACCTTCTAATACTATCAAGTATAGGATTAACGGTCGCCCTGGAGCTGGAGGTATCAATACATGTGGGCTCTGCAAATACTGCTTAATTTTGTTGAAAGCTTCTTCACAATCCTCATTCCATTTTCCTGGATTGTTTTTACGTAAAAGCTTGAAGATTGGTTCGCATGTTGGTGTCCAATGCGAGATAAATCTGGATATGTAGTTCAGTCTTCCAAGAAAACCTCGAGCTTCTTTTTCTGTTTCAGAGGATGACATTTCCATGATAGCCTTCACTTTATCTAGGTCTATTTTGATACATTCTTCACTGACAATGAATCCCAAAAGTTTTCCCGATGTTGCCCCAAATGTATATTTAGATAGATTTAATTTCAATTGATACTTTCTCAATCGATCAAATAATTTTTGGAGTATAGTTGTATGATTTGCATTTACCTTGAATTTCGCAATCATATCATCAACATACACCTCTATTTCCTTATGCATCATATCATGAAAAAATGTAATAATTGCTCGTTGATATGTTGCCCCAGCATTTTTCAAACCAAAATGCATTACTTTGAAGCAGAATGTTCCCCAAAGGGTAATAAATGTTGTTTTTTCTCTATCTTCTTCAGCCATTTTGATTTGATTATATCCTTAAAAACCATCCATGAAGGAGAAAGTTGAGTATCCTGCAGTGTTATCCACCAACATGTCAATATGAGGTAAAGGGAAGTTGTCTTTTGGACTGGCTCGATTTAAATCTCTATAGTCCACACATATTCCCACTTTTTCGTTTTTTTTGGGTACTGAAACAATGCTTGCCATCCATTCAGAATATTTGGAGACTGTGAGGAACCTTGCTTCAATTTGTTTATGTACTTCCTCTTTTATTTTAATCAATACGCCAGACTTCATTTTACGTAGCTTTTGTCTTACTGGGTTGCATTCTGGCTACAAAGGAACACGATGTACTACAATATCCGTATTTAACCCCGACATATCCTAATAACTTCAAGCAAAAATATCTGAGTACTCACGTAACAAATTGGTCATTTTTTTTCGAGTTTCATTGGCCATTGATGTACCAATTTTTATCTCTTTTGATTCCTCTTGAGAACCCAAATTGATTACTTCAACTAGCTCTTGGTGAGGACCTAGGACCTTATCTTCTTCTTCTACTAATCTTAACAGTTTTGCAGATATTCCCCCGGTATCTTCATCGTCATTCTCTTTGTCAGATCCATAGTGTATATTAAGGTATCAATGGTAGAACTGGAATTACTAACATTTTCGTTCTTATGAATGTTGTCTATGAAAAGGTTTGGACTTTTATGTTTAATTTGCAAAACGCAAGAAAGAAAGCAGAGAGAAGAAGAAATTAGAAATAATGAAAGGAAAATGCGAAGATTTCATTAAATAACAAAAGAAAAAGTGCATTCATATTGTAAAGCAAACAAAATATTGTGGCATTGGGTAGAGCCATTAGAAAATTAAAAAAATTTAAAAAATAAAACTTTAATCATTACTCTTGAAATTCTTTAGAAAATGTAGGTAGATCTACAACATCCCAATTGTTAAGCTCGAAATCAGGTAGACATGCATAAACTGTTTCGCCTTCATTTTTACACTTTTCAACAAAGCAATCTACATCGTTCACGTTTGAATTTTCATGATTAGGCAATGGATTGTTGTTGACATCCGACTTCTCACCAGCTTTTTTGAAGTTTAACCATCCAGCATTAATTAAAGATTGCACCTTCATTTTTAAAGCCAAACAATTTTCAGTTGAGTGTCCCACTCCTCCGACATGATAATCACATCGAGCATTTGAATCATACCATTTTGGATAAGGAGGTTGTATAAAATTTATTGGGATAGGAGCTAACTGTCGATTTTGAATTAGTTGAGGTAAAAGCTCTGTATATATCATGGGAATTGGATCAAATCGCCATGTATCTGAGTTGGTCTCACTACCCTGACCTTGTACAAATGGTCGAGAAGAGTTTGAATTAACAGGTTTTGGGGATCTAGAGAAAGAGTGAACTGGTATATAGTTGTTAGAAGGGATATAAGAAACATTGCTTATATATGAAGGAAAATTTTGGTCATGTTTTCTTTGGCCAAAAATCAATTTGTGCTTCCCTGAATTAAGAAAACCAATTGCATAACCGTCACCTTGTTTCTTCTTAGATGTTGTTCCTTTCTTTAATCCCTCATACTCAGCTGAAGTCTCTGCTAACCTCCCGTGCTTTATCCCATATTCAATTCTTTCACCAATAACAATAAAGTCAGAAAAATTGGTTGTAGCATTACCAATCATTCGATCATAGAACGGTGCCCGCAAAGTATTCATAAACATAGATGTCATTTTTTTGTCTGTTAATGGTGGCTGAACCTCTGCAGTTATCTCTCCATCGTTGAGCATATTCTTTAAATCTTTCTGAACTCTTCTTTTTCATCTGTGGCAGGTCTAAACGATCTGGAGCCATAGCAATATTATGTTTGTATTGCTTTAGAAATGCATCAGCTAAATCCTTCCAAACATGAATGTGCATTATCTAATTGAATATACCATCGAGTGGCTGGACCAGTCAAAATGTCTTGAAAGCAATGGATCAACAATTTATCATTACCAATATGCGCTGCCATCTTCCTACAATACATTATATTTGTCAAATTCGAGAACTTTAAACTTGCTAGAATGATCAAGCCTGACACTAAGCACAACTGTGTTGCATCTATATTTCCATAAACATCAGTCCCTTCAATTGTTTGCAACCTTTCTTCCAAAACATCTAGTTTTGCTTAGCCGGAGTGTTCTCATTTTGTCCCATGTCTTGAATTTTAGCTTGAGTTTCCAATTGTTCTATATCTGGGTGTAACACCCAAAGAAAAAAAACTATTAAGTTATTTTAATTTTAATTTTTGGTTGAATTTTCGGTGTTATTTGTGAAATTGTTTAGGTTGTGGAAATTAAGTGTTTTGGAAGGATATGCGATTAATTTTTGAAATTGGAATTCTATTGTTAAAATTTGGTTTTGGTTTTAATTGTTGGTGAATTAAATTGATAAAGTTGAAGTAATATGGATAATTATTGATATGTGTATGTAGAAAGTTATGGAAGAGTAAGAATAATTATATTATGGGGACAATATAATTATTAAGGAAAAATATATATATTTTTCTTTTTGGAAAGAGGTGATAGAATGGGTTATTAATGAAGAGAGGGGGGAATATAAGGAATAGGAAGAGAAGAAGGAAAAGATAAGTTATTTGGGAAGTTAAATAATAATACTAATACTATATTAATATTATTGTTATTAGTATTTTATATATTTAATACCCACTCGGGATGCGTGCCATAGTTACTGTTCACCTTCTCCTTCATCCAACGAACCCTAGCCATCGCCAAAATCCCTATCATTCTCATCTTCGTCCGTTCCTTCCACTAGCAGTCGCTCGTCGGTTGTCAACCACAGATAAGCTGTTCGGTTCGTCAATAGCCCCGGCGTCGCGTGTCCGTCGCTGAAGCCAGTCGTCGTTCGTGCCTCACTAGCGATCGAGGCGTCCTCTGCCATCGAACTTCGCCGCCGCCGTCGGACCTTTGTCGCGTCGTCTAAATCGGAGTCGGCTGGTCAGTGACGCCTTCGAGCCACGCGCGTGTATCTGAGCTGCCCTCCTTACGAAGCCGAGTCACGATTTCCTCACCGAGCCGCGAACGAATCTCGCGAGCCGTCTCTGCTCTCCAAGCCGCATGCGTGCTCCTTCATTCTCTACGAGCCGCGTGCCGAGCTGTCCCCTGTTTTGAAGTCACTTTTGGTAAGTTTTTTTTTTTTGTTTGCTTAGTTTTGATTGGGTTTGGTGCCTCCATTAATTTCCTACTTTGTCCCAAATAAGTTAAGTAAGGATTTAAATTGATTTATGTTGCTTGAAGGTTCAAGCATAACTTGAGGAATTGAGACTGTGAATTGTTCCCAATTAAGGATGTGTTGGATTCAACCCTAATCTTGAGGTAAGTTGGATAGGCTTGGCTGCTTAATTAAAGTGTAGGGTGATAGTTGACAAAATTATTGATTTTAACTTTGGTTCATGTTTGAGGACTGACTCTTGGAAGGAGTTGACTGTCAACCAGTGAACTATTACCTTTAACAAATCTCCAGGTAAGAGATTTTCCCTACTAAACCCCACTTTGAAGCTGCATGTATGTTCTGTATTGAGTAGAGTTGTAACTAAGAGATGTATAATATGTCTATTTGAGAGGACCTTATAAATGGTTATTTCGGTAACCATGTTATGATTAAAATACAGTATTATTTATTGAGGCATGCTATAGTCAAATATGTTATTTTTGAGCTATGACTAACTGAGCTAAGATGTTGATGTTATGATAAGCACTTATAGGCTATAGTGTTATGTTAGGTCTGCTTGTTAGAGTCGTACCGTATAGGGGCCCCTCGGGGTCACCACCTATGTGTGCCTGTGTGGCTAGTTTGAGATGTGATTCGACGGGATCACTTACAGCCCGACTCTCCTTTAGGGTGATTCCTTCGGGTTCATCGAGAGCCCAGATATGTCCCCACGGGACCACTAGATAGTGTGCGTTCGGAAGCGCAATAGTATGTGGTACCTTATTACAGGACTCTAACGAGAGGTTAACAGACACATAGTGAGACTAATAGGGTCTCTTACTGAGTATAAATTTATACTTACTCTTTTAAATATTTAAATTTTTAGGTAAGGGTAAAGGCAAGAGCAAGCTCGCGAATGATAAGAAGTGACCGTGGATCGTTATAGGAAATAGTTTCGTTTTCTTTCGCGTTTTAAATTAGTAATTATATTTTTGAGGTTTATTTCATAACTTCGGTTCAGTTATTTTAAGTATTTCTTCTATTTTTATGGGCCCAAACTAGTATTTTGATTAGTTATTTTAAATGTTTATTTATTTTTATTATTTAAAGTTTTTCCTCAAATTTTAAATTATTTTCTTGTATATTTAAAAATAAATAAAATCTATATCCATCTAAATATTAATGACCTCAACCTTCTACAAAGTTGGGTTGTTACACTGGGACAGAAGGTGGAACAGCAAAAAGCGGATTCATAGCAACATAGTGTTAAGTGGTTTGAGACTGTGGAACATTCATGTGGCATGGCGTGGCGTAAATCCTAGGGGATAAATAAGATCATCGGTGTCCTGAACTGGATTGCTTAACTGTGTTGTTTCTACGACGACTTTTTCTTTTCATGCTGAAATCAATTCTAGTACTTTTGAAACTTGTTTCCCAAGATTATTAATATCTTGTCTCATTTTATCCATGTCTTTATCTTGTTCTTCAATGATTCGATTTTTATGCCTTGTATTGTAAGGATGACGAATTGGAGTAGGACAAGCTATGCTTTCCTATGATTATTTTGAAAACTTTGAAGACTAAAAAGAAAGGAAGGAGAGAGAAAAATCAAAAATCAAAGAAAATAAGATTTTTATATACTTAGATTTTTATGTACTTTAGCCATAACACTACTGTTCTTATTGTCTTTTTTTTTTTATATATATATTTAGTTAATTTTAGAAAATGTAAAAGTTTTCATATACCTATACAAGGTAAACATTACTCTCCTTCAAAGTATGTATGAAGCCAAAAACCCAATTTCTAGGGAACTAAGATAAATAAAAATCTAAGCAAAATTTTCTTAAGAAAAAAATATATCAATAATGTAGAAAATACTATGATTGAACTTTTTTTTTTTTTTTTAAAAAAAAGAGAAAATATGTATGATTTGAAATAGAAAAATGAGAAACTTCGTTTTAAAAAAATAAAAAATAATTTCGAAAGTTGACTCATAAAATAAAATATGCTAAAAGGAAAATGTCATGGTGTTGATATATCATCTACACTTCTAGAAGGGAAAGGCCCTTAGACTTATTCTAATGTTATTGAAGAAATAACAAAGAATTAACCTGAGCGAGGATTTTTTTATGAGTCTGCACGAGAGTCGAAACCCCTCGAAGGTCAACACTACTCCATCCTCATTTTTAGTTCTATAAGGTTGTAGCCTGGATAGAGGGCTTGTGAGTATGCGTAAATGCATGATGTCATATATAAATAAAATGTATCAATAACATATAAATAAAATGTACAAAATATTACATATAAATCAAATAAAAAACAAATGATTAAGTGCACCAACAAATTATAATATAATAAGAATAAAAGATAAAAATGTAACGGCTCGACTCTCTTAAACAATGCAATGTCCCTAGGAAGTCGCCAAGTTGTCGCGACGTGATAGTGACGCGGAGTGGCCGATCTCCCCGTTCATTTAATTTCAATAAATAAATAGTTTTGGGGTTGCAACCAACCATATTAAGGTGTGATTGGTCACAAAAAAAAAGAAAAAGAAAAAAAAAGATGGTCTACATAAATTATGAGATTTAAGTTCGAGAGTCAGTTGTGTGTAGGGAAGGTGTTAGCACCCCTCCAACACCCATCAAATGGTTACCCAATTTTATCTTTTAAACTAAATTATATGGGTTCACAAAACAAAGTTTTTTATTTAGGTGTTATTTAAATGTCTCATGTTTATCAATTCACATCGAAGAAAATAAACCAAGCATGGATGGATAATTATGGGTGGCATAGAAGCCATTAGAAAAATAAAGTTTAATTTTATTTGAAAAGATATATATATATTTTTTTTATATTCACCTCAAAAATATTAAAATACCAAACTTTGATATTTTAATCTCCATCACAGGTGTCTGATGAGAAATTTCATGTATCTAACAATTAATAAATTTATAGAAAACATTACTCAGTCCCATTTAAAATATGAAATATGTTTATTTAAAAACAATCTATTAATTAAATTTCAAATGGAGAAATTTCATGTATTCATGGATTTTAAATTATAAAATTCATAAGAAAAACAATATTTTTTCTCCAATTTATATTTTTATATTTAAATTGAAAAATAAATAATAATAATGACAAAACATCATGAAATTTGAGAAATATTTAAGGTAATATGTTGAGATAAAATAATACAGATAAAATAAATACAGACATGATATAAGAAGGATGAAAAAATAATGCAAGATTTCATGATGCAAAATAATTAATTAAGGCAACAAGAATGCAAAATTTGCAAAATAATTAATTCAGGCAGGCCAATTAATTAACCCATGATGTTAGACTAAATAATTAAAGCATAATGTCAAATGAATAATTATTAACACGTGATGTCAAATGAGTGCCAAATAATTAAAAGGAGGCTAATTAATTAATACAGATGCAAATAATTAACTCAGAATACAAAATGTTAAATGGTTGCTGTTCGTACGAGATTTTCGGAGAAATTTGATTCGTGGTGTTGAACTTGAGTTGGTGTTGTATTTTTGTTGATTTGGTACGATGTGGTTCAATCTCTAGAATTTGATCATCTGATTCTCTCCCGATTGAATGCTTACGCTTGATTTGAGGAAGCAGAGCACGTGATGTTCTTGAAGTTTGTTGAACGTCTACGCTTGATTCCGAGAAGCGAAACACGTGATGTTCTTCAAGTTGGTTGAATGCCTACACTTGACTTGAGGAAGTAGAGTAAGTGATGTTCTTGAAGTTTGAGTCTTGAAAGAAAGTTTGTATCTTCAAATGAGCTTCAATCTTCGAGGAAAGTTGAAGTCTTGGAAGAAAGTTTCTATCTTCAAAGGAGCTTCAATCTTCGAGGATTGTCGACTTTGAAGTTAAGGAGTCTTCTAGTTTTTATCTTCAAAGGAGCTTCAATCCTCTCGACTGCAGCACAGGAAGAAGATGAAGATGAATCCTCTCGACTGCGGCACATGGGAGAAGATGAAGATAAATCCTCTCGACTGCAGTACATGGAAGAAGATAAAGATGAATGCTCTCAACTACGACATATAGGAGAAGATGAAGATGAATCCTCTTCGACTGCAGAACTTGGAAGAAGATAAAGATGAATGCTCTCGGCTACGACATATATGAGAAGATGAAGATGAATCCTCTTCGATTGCAGCACTTGGGAGAAGATGAAGATGAATCTTCTCGGTTGTAACTCCTGGAAGAAGATGAAGATGAATCATCTCGGTTACAACACATAAAAGATGAAGCAGATGTTGAAGCCTTACCATTGTATGCATCTTCTTGGAGAGGCTGAAGTGGTGTTACATCGTTGTCGTCGTCTTGGAGAGGTGAAGGTGGAGCTGCACGATAGTCATCCTCTCAAAGAGGTGGAGCTGCTCGATGAAGACTTCAAGCTTGAATATAAGGAATCATCGATGAAGCCTCTGAGCTTGAATATGAGGAATCATCAATGAAGCCTTTGAGCTTGATCTTGAGATTTTTTTTTTTTTTTTACATGCACTCAACTTGTATATAGTCTTTGCACAAATTGTGTACACCTTCAATTTATTGCATCACATCGTTACTAGGGATGAACATCTTGAATTTAGGGATTTGCCCCCAATTTGTTATGATTCCTTAGTGAAGATGAACATCTTTTGAAGAAAAGAATCAAGTCATGACCTAGTTGAAGTTTTTTTTTTTTTTTTTGCTGAACTGAACTTAAAGTTTTCTTTAAGTTGCTTACGTACCCTTTTATAATGGAGGGATCAAGTCATAACGTAGTTCAAGTTTTTTTTTTTTTTTTTTTTTTTGCATTCACCTTTTAAGATCTTGTGGTCTAGGAGCACCATGCAGTTTAGGCTCTTGCGATAAAGAGCTTCGCATATTTAGCAGCTCATATTCCCATCAAGGATTTGTTCACCTTCTTTATTTGTAAAATTGGTGAATATAATAATTCTTGGCTTCACTATCAAGAAACCTTCTCAATTTATGTCAACAGACAAGCTCCTCTTCATGCATGACGGGACACGACTGTGAATCTCATCGTTCTTGTTTTCTTCATGAAATGGTTTTGCCTTCAAAGTTTACATCTCTCTTTTGTGTCGATCGCTTGACATCTTTAGACGATCAAAAGCATATGTTGAAGGTCGATCTTTCTTTAATGTGAAGATACTTAGCCTTTTGAAAACTGAAGTTCGAATGGAAGTAGACGTTGGACATCGATTTTCTTCTTCTTTCGTGGCCATACTCGATCTTTGAAATACTGAAGATCGAGTAGTTGAAGGTTTGATACGATCAAAGACATAAGTCCTTTGCGTAATTTATTTTGAATTGTCGATTTTTCAGAAAATGCATAATTGTTGTCGACTTCTTTTATGCTGATAGCATGACATGTAGTGACTTCTAATATTTCCTTTAGATGATCATCAAAGAAGCTTCTTGGGAGGCATTCTATCAAATTTATTAACCGTCGAGGTCGAAAGAAGTTCTCGTCTTTTCCTTTGATAGGTTTAGGCTTCCACATCTTCTTATTTCTTTTCTCCTTTTTTTCGAGAGTCGCTTCCTTTTCCATGCTTCTGATGGAAGTGCAACTTCGTTTGTAAGTAATTTGGTTGTCTCCCCTTTTTACGAGTTATGACTATCCATCCTTTGCAATCATCTTCAATAGGTTTTTCTTTGTTTTGAGAGTCTGTCGTCACGAACTTTTATTGGAATCGAACAAGTATAGGTTCGAAAGTTCCAAACTGAATCAAGTTTTTCCATTGATCATAAGGCAGCGTTGATGGCAGAGTACTTGAAGTCATCTCAATTGCAACATGATTCGTCCGAGCTACTTCATCCATATCCAATTCGATCTTCTTTTCACGAGCCAACTTTAGAATCAGCTCCTTCAAAACGAAACACTTTTCAACAGAATGGCTAATGACCCAATGGTACTTACAGTAGTTGGGATCATCTACTTTTCCTGCTTGTTCCAGTCGTTTGCATTCTGGCAACTGAATAAGTTGTTTGTCTAGCATCTGCTCTAACATGTCTGCAACATCAGAGTCAGAAAATGGTCGATGCTTCTCTTCGCCATCATGCTTTCTTTCAATTTTTGTTTCTTTTCTTTTGGAGAAAGATTTCAATGGAGACTCATGAACAACCATAGATTCATTTATGACACTATTTGTGATCTTTCTAGTGTTGTTCATTTCATTGTTTCCCTTTTTTACTTCAGAGATTAAGAAATCTTTAGTTCTTCTATTAGCGATGCTCAATTCCATGTCGTGGGCACGAGTTGCTAGTTCTTCAAATATACGAGGTTTTATTCCTTGCAAAATATAAAAAAGTTTCCAGTGCATGCCTTGGGTGCACATCTTCACTGCAGACAGTTTTGTGAGCTTGTCTTTGCAATCCAAGCTTAAAGCTCTCCATCGATTCATGTAGTCAATGACTAGCTCTCCCTTTCGCTGTCTCATGTTTGTAAGCTCCATCATGCTTACAGTGCGTCTGGTGTTGTAGACACGGTTGAGGAATTCATTTTCTAGTTGTTCCCAAATGTCAATGACTTCTGGCTCCAGATCAGTATATCACTCGAAAGCATTTCCTTTCAAGCTTCGAACAAACTGCCTGACTAGTTGGTCTCCTCTTGATCCTGCGTTCTCACATGTTTCAACAAAGTGAGCAATGTGTTGCTTTGGATTGCCCTTTCCGTTGAATTGTTGAAACTTTAGAGGTTGATACCCAACAGGCATTAGCAGGCCATTGATTCTCTTAGTATATGGCTTGGAGTACATAAAAGAAGTTTGTGGCGGTCCTCCATACTAAGCTCTTATGGAGCTTGTGATCATATCCTGCAATTGTTGGACTGACAGAGAGGTGACAGAGATGGATTGTTGCGTCTGATTTTCCTGTAACACAGCTTTTCCTTTGTCGTCAGCTTTGACAACAGAAGTTTTGCTCGACTTATCAGTTTCACAAGCTTTCATTTAGTCTTTCAAGGCAGCAATTTCATGTTCTCGGTCCTCGACAACTTTCGTTAGGAAATTTATTTTCCTTTCCATCTCCGCCATGGCGACCTCAACAATTACATCAGCCGTCATGACAGACACTACTCCAAGGTCTGATTCTTGCTCTGATAGATCAGAAGTAGGAGTAAAGTTGTTGAACAAATGATTTTCTTTGATGATGATCCCGCCTTTAGGAGATTCCATCAATTGCTTAAGAATGTTTTGCGCGATGACAGAATCTTGATCCTGCTCTTGGATGATCCCCTTTGAACGATTGTAGATGAAAGATCTCCCGTAAGCATCGCTTGAAACAGAAGATTTAGATGCAACTTTATTTAATGCCATTTGTTGGTTTGTTGAGTTGAGTTTTGAGAGAGAGATGATAGGTAGAGATTGTCCTACTGGGCGTGCCAATTTGTTCGCACGAGATTTTCGAAGAAATTTGATTCGTGGTGTTGAACTTGAGTTGGTGTTGTACTTTTTTTTTATTTGATGCGATATGGTTCAATCTCTAGAATTTTGATCATTCTGATTCTCTCTCGATTGGATGCTTACGCTTGATTTGAAGAAGCATAGCACATGATGTTCTTGAAGTTTGTTGAACGTCTATGCTTAATTTGGAGAAGCGGAGCACGTGATGTTCTTCAAGTTGGTTGAATGCATACGCTTGACTTGAAGAAGCGGAGCACGTGATGTTCTTGAAGTTGGAGTCTTAAAAGAAAGTTTGTATCTTCAAAGGAGCTTCAATCTTCGAGGGAAGTTGGAGTCTTGGAAGAAAGTTTATATCTTCAAAGGAGCTTCAATCTTCGAGGATGGTCGACTTTGAAGTTAGGAAGTCTTCTAGTTTCTATCTTCAAAAGAGCTTCAATCTTTTCGACTGTAGCACAAAAAGAAGATGAAGATGAATCCTTTCGACTGCAGCACATGAAGAAGATAAAGATGAATCCTCTTCGACTGCGACACATGGGAGAAGATGAAGATGAATCCTCTCGACTGCAATACATGGAAGAAGATAAAAATGAATGATCTCGACTACGACATATATGAGAAGATGAAGATGAATCTTCTTCGGTTACAGCACCTGGAAGAAGATAAAGATGAATGCTCTCGGCTACGACTATAGGAGAAGATGAAGATGAATCCTCTTCGATTACAGCACATTGAAGAAGATAAAGATGAATGCTCTCGGCTACGACATATAGGAGAAGATGAAGATGAATCCTCTTCAATTGTAGCACCTGAGAGAAGATGAAGATGAATTCTCTCGATTGCGACTCCTGGAAGAAGATGAAGATGAATCCTCTCGGTTGCAACACATAAAAAATGAAGTAGAGGTTGAAGCTTTACCATTGTATGCATCTTCTTGAAGAGGCTGAAGTGGTGCTACATCGTTGTCGTCGTCTTGGAGAGGTGAAGGCGGAGCTGCAAGATCGTCGTCCTCTCAAAGAGGTGGAGCTGCTCGATGAAGCCTTCAAGCTTGAATATAAGGAATCATCGATGAAACCTTTGAGCTTGAATTTGAGGAATTATCAATGAAACCTTCAAGCTTGAATATGAGGGATCATCAATGAAGCCTTTGAGCTATCTTGAGACTTTTTTTTTTACATGCACTCAACTTGTAAATAGTCTTTGCACAAATTGTGTACATCTTCAATTTATTGCATCACATCGTTACTAGGAATGAACATCTTGAATTTAGGAATTTGCCCCCAATTTGTTATGATTCCTTAGTAGAGATGAACATCTTTTAAAGAAAAGAATCAAGCCATGACATTTGAAGTTTTTTTTTTTTTTTTGTTCTGCTAGATTGAACTTAAAGTTTCCTTTAAGTTGCCTACGTATCCTTTTATAATGGAGGGATCAAGTCATAACGTAGTTCAAGTTTTTTTTTTCTTGCCATTCACCTTTTAAGCTCTTGTGGGCTAGGAGCACCATGTAGTTTAGGCTCTTGCGATAAGGAGCTTTGCATATTTAGCAGCTCATATTCCCATCAAGGATTTGTTCACCTTCTTTATTTGTAGAATTGGTGAATATAATAACTCTTGGCTTCACTATCAAGGAACCTTCTGTATTTATAACAATAGACAAGCTCCTCTTCATGCGTGATGGGACACGATTGTGAATCTCATCGTTCTTGTTTTCTTCATGAAATGGTTTTGCCTTCAAAGTTTACATCTCTTTCGTGTCGATCACTTGACATCTTTAGACGATCAAAAGCAGATGTTGAATGTCGATCTTTCTTTGATGTGAAGATACTTAACCTTTTGAAAACTGAAGTTTGAGTGGAAGTAGACGTTGGACATTGATTTTCTTCTTCTTTCGTGGCCATACTCAATCTTTGAAATTTTGAAGATCGAGTAGTTGAAGGCTTGATACGATCAAAGATAGAAGTCCTTTGCTTAATTTATTTTGAATTGTCGATTTCTTCAGAATATGCATAATTGTGGTCGACTTCTTTTATGCTGATAGCATGACATGCACTGACTTCTAATACTTCCTTTGAATGATCATCAAGAAGCATAATCCATGTCTCATAATCTATAGCATCATTTTCAACTAAAAATATGTTTTTATCTGAAAAATCAACCCTCATTGGCTCATAATCTGCTACTGGTTGGGCAGCTAAATGATCAGAAAGTGCACTTCCCTTTATTGTTTTTTTTAGTAACATAAACAATATCATACTCCGACAACAAAACTTGTCATTTTGCAATCATCCAAGATAATGACGGTTTCTCAAAAATATATTTTATTGGATCCATTTTTGAAATAAGTCATGCTATATGATATAACATATATTGTCTCAAATGGTGAGCGGTCCATGCCAAAGCATAACAAGTTCGCTCTAACATTGAGTATTTCGACTCATAATCGATGATTTTTTGTTTGCTCAAATAATAAATAGCGTGTTCTTTCTTTCCTGATAAGTTATGTTGTCCTAGAACACCACCTATAGAATCTTTTAATACTGTCAAGTATAGGATTAACGGTCGTCCTAGAGTTAGAGGTATCAATACAGGTGGGCGCTGCAAATAGTGCTTAATTTTGTTGAAAGCTTCTTCACAATCCTCATTCCATTTTCCTGGATTGTTTTTACGTAAAAGCTTGAAGATTGGTTCGCATGTTGGTGTCCAATGCGAGATAAATCTGGATATGTAGTTCAATTTTCCAAGAAAACCTCAAACTTCTTTTTTTGTTTCAAGGGATGACATTTCCATGATAGTCTTCACTTTATTTGGGTCTACTTTGATCCCTTCTTCACTGACAATGGATCCCAACATTTTTCCCGATGTTGCCCCAAATGTACATTTGGATGGATATAATTTCAATTGATACTTTCTCAATCGATTAAATAATTTTTGGAGTATAGTTGTATGTTCTTCATTTGCGTTGAATTTTGCAATCATATCATCACTATACACCTCTATTTCCTTATGCACCATATCATGAAAAAGTGTAATCATTGCTCGTTGATATGTGACCCCAACATTTTTTTAAACAAAAATGCATTACTTTGAGGCTGAATGTTGTTTTTTTCTCTATCTTATTCAGCCATTTTGATTTGATTATATCCTTAAAAACCATCCATGAAGGAGAAAGTTGAGAATCCTGTCGTGTTATCCACCAACATGTCGATATGAGGTAAAGGGAAGTTGTCTTTTGGACTGGCTCGATTTCAATCTCTATAGTCACACACATTCTCACTTTTTCGTCTTTTTTGGGTACTGGAACAATGTTTGTCATCCATTCAGGATATTTGGAGACTGTGAGGAACCCTGTTCAATTTGTTTTTGTACTTCCTCTTTTATTTTAATCAATACGTCAAACTTCATTTTACGTAGCTTTTGTCTTACTAGGTTGCATTCTGGCTTCAAAGAAACACGATGTACTACAATATCCGTATTTAACCCCGGCATATCCTGATAACTTCAAGCAAAAATACCTAAGTACTCACGTAACAAATTGATCATTTTTTTTCGAGTTTCACTGGTCATCGATGTACCAATTTTTACCTCTTTTGATTCCTCTTGAGAACCCAAATTGATTACTTCAACTAGCTCTTGGTGAGGACCTAGGACCTTATCTTCTTCTTCTACTAATCTTAACAATTCTGCGAATATTCCCCCGACATCTTCATCGTCATTCTCTTTGTTAGATTCCATAGTGTATATTAAGGTATCAATGGTAGAACTAAAATTACTAACATTTTCGTTCTTATGAATGTTGTCTATGAAAAAGTTTGAACTTTTGTGTTTAATTTGCAAAATGCAATAAATAAAGCAGAGAGAAGAAGAAATTAGAAATAATGAAAGGAAAATGCGAAGATTTCATTAAATAACAAAAGAAAAGTACATTCATGTTGTAAAGCAAACAAAATATTGTGGCATTGGGTAGAGCCATTAGAAAATTAAAGAAATTTGACAAATAAAAGCTTAATCATTACTCTTGAAATTCTTTTGAAAATGTAGGTAGATCTACAATATCCCAATTGTTAAGCTCGAAATCAGGTGGACATGTATAAACTGTTTCGCCTTCATTTTTACATTTTTCAACAAAACAATCTACAACGTTCACTTTTGAATTTTCATGATTAGGCAATGGATTGTTGTTGACATCCGGCTTCTCACCAGCTTTTTTGAAGTTTAACCATCCAGAATTTATTAAAGATTACACCTTCATTTTTAAAGCCAAACAATTTTCATTTGGGTGTCTCGCTCCTCCGGCATGATAATCACATTGAGCATTTGAATCATACCATTTTGGATAAGGATGTTGTATAGGATTTATTGGGATAGGAGCTAACTGTCGATTTTGAATTAGCTGAGGTAAAAGCTCTATATATATCATGGGAATTGGATCAAATCGTCATGTATCTGAGTTGGTCTCACTACCCTGACCTTGTACAAATGGTCAAGAATAGTTTGAATTAACAGGTTTTGGGGCTCCAAAGAAATAGTGAGCTAGTACATAGTTGTTATAAGGGATATGAGAAACATTGCTTATATATGAAGGAAAATTTTGGTCATGTTTTCTTTGGCAAAAAATTGACTTGTGGTTCCCTGAATTAGGAAAACCAATTGCATGAACCTCACTTTCTTTCTTCTTAGATGTTGTTCCTTTCTTTAATCCCTCATACTCAGCTGAAGTCTCTGTTAACCTTCCGTGTTTTATCCCATATTCAATTTTTTCACCAATAACAATAATGTCAGAAAAATTGGTTGTAGCATTACCAATCATTCGATCATAGAACGACGCCCGCAAAGTATTCATAAACATAGATGTCATTTTTTTGTCTGTTAATTGTGGCTAAACCTCTGCAGCCATATCTCTCCATCGTTGAGCATATTCTTTAAATCTTTATGAACTCTTCTTCTTCATCCGTTGTAGGTCTAAACGATCTGGAGCCATAACAATATTATGTTTGTATTGCTTTAAAAATGCATAAGCTAAATCCTTCCAAACATGAATGTGCATTATCTAATTGAATATACCAACGAGTAGTTGGACCAGTCAAAATGTCTTGAAAGCAATGGATCAACAATTTATCATTACCAATAAGCGTTGCCATCTTTCCACAATACATTATAAGATGACTTCTTGGACACGATGATCCATCATGTTTGTCAAATTCAAAAACTTTACACTTTGTTGGAATAATCAAGCTTGACACTAAGGACAACTGTGTTGCATCTATATTTCCATAAACGTTAGTCCCTTCAATTGCTCGCAACCTTTCTTCCAAAACATCTAGTTTTTGCTTAGCCGGAGTGTTCTCATTTTGTCCCATGTCTTGAATTTTAGCTTGAGCTTCCAATTGTTCTATATCTGGGACAGGAGGTGGAACAACAAAAAGCGGATTCATAACAACATAGTGTTGAGTGGTTTGAGACTGTGGAACATTCATGTGGCATGGCGTGGCGTAAATCCTAGGGGATAAATGGGATCATCGTTGTCCTGAACTCGATTGATTGATTGTGTTATTTCTACGACGACTTTTTCTTTTTATGCTGAAAGCAATTCCAGTACTTTTGAAACTTGTTTCCCAAGATTATTAATATCTTGTCTCATTCTATTCATGTCTTCATCTTGTTCTTCAATTATTCGTCTTTTATGCCTTATATTGTAAGGATGACGAATTGGGGTAGGACGAGCTATGCTTTCCTTTGATTATTTTGAAAACTTTGAAGAACAAAAAGAAAGGGAGGAGAGAGAAAATAAAAAATATCAACAGAATCAAAAGAATCAAAAGAATAGAACGAATCAGAACGAATTAGAACGAATCAAAATTCAAAAATCAAAAATCAAATAAAATAAGATTTTTATGTACTAAGATAAATAAAAATCTAAGCAAAATTTTCTTAAGAAAAAAAATATATCAATAATGTAGAAAATACTATGATTGAACTTTTAAAAAAAAGAGAGAGAGAAAATATGTATGATTTGAAATTTTAGAAAAATAAGAAATTTTGTTTTAAAAAAATAAAAAATAATAATTTCGAAAGTTGACTCATAAAATAAAATATGCTAAAAGAAAAATGTCATGGTGTTGGTATTTACACCCCTATAAGGGAAAGACCCTCAAACTTATTCTAATGTTATTTTTATGTGCTTGCATGGGGTCGAAACCCCTTGAAAGTCAACACTACTCCATCCTCAATTCCAGTTCTATAAGGTTGTAGCCTAGGTAGAGGGCTTGTGAGTGTGTGTAAATGCATGATGGCATATATAAAAAAAAATGTATCAATGACATAGTACAAAATATTAAATATAAATCAAATAAAAAATATTGGGCGTACAACCTTAACTTTTGCATTCTCAGAAAAAACCGTGTGGCTACACTAATCCTATGGTCCCTACACAATCCTTAATCAAGGTGTTATATGTGACTATAACAGGAATATAGCCTCTCCTTAAAATCCCCGCCATGGCCGCAAGACCTTCGCTAACCCGATTCAAATTACAAAAACAATTCTCCAATATATTCAGTGTGAAGAGATCGGGGGAAAGTCCAGCAAGGTGCATTTTATTATAGAGAGAAAATAGTTGAGAGTAATGGTTAATCTTTGCAAGGCCACCAAGTAAGCGATTGAAAGAAGAAATGGGGCGGATAGGATATGAACGCATCATTAGGTCAAAGAAATGAAATGCTTGAATCGCAGTAATGTTACCTGTCTTGCAATTGAGTAGGAAAGATGAAAGACGGTGTTGAAACGAAATCCCTCTGTCATTGATAGCAGGTAATATAGGATTAGGATGATTTGTAGAGGAAGTTTGGGGAACTGAAGATGGAATTGGCGAAGAGTGAAAACACACACATAGCACAAAACATTAAAAAAAAAAAAAAAAAAAAAAAAGGAAGAATAGCCAATGAAGAGGAGTTACCTCATTGATAAAAATAATGCTACAAAGAAAATATGAAAAAAAAAAAATAATTTCACTATAATCCTTCAACAAAATTCGAGTAAAAAAAAAAAGGAAGAGAAAGTTGAAAGAGGAAAAAAAAAAAAAGAAAGGGAGGAATGTTACCTAATAATAATGGTTTAATTTCGCTATTTTAGAGAAGAAAAAAACAAGATATTATTAGTGATTATTTGCAATGTGAGATTATTTTTTTAGTGTATAGAGATTTTGTTTTTCAAATCTATACTGTGCAAAATAAGAAGGAAAAGCCCAACAAAAGATATTTAAACTAGTTGTACAACAACTCGGCATCTTGGAATAAAACAAGTGAAACTAATTCTTAACCCAAAATTTTATATTTTCCTTCCTAATCTTTCATTTATAAATAGGTCTCCACCGTAACCAACATAGAGACTAATCTTTGGTGAATGGAAGATCTGAAATAAAGAATTGACACTTCACTTCATATTTTCAAGGAGGAGCCACTTTTACCTTATAAGATTCTACCAAATATGTATAGTTACAGATTTGTTAGAATTGTGTTTTGTTTGATGTTTTTGGTTTGTAGGTTAATCTTACTAATAAAATCATTGTGTACAGACCCCAACTTTAATTTAGATAATAAGTCTTGTATATGAATTAGGTTTAATGTTGATGAAACTCATTAATTCAGTTGCTAGCTAACTTCTATTGTTGTTATACCTGCAGGATTCAAACACAACTACACCTTACTGTATTGGACATATGTTTAAGCATGGAGAAGAATTCTAATTAACTAATTGCTTCTCTTTAATTTGTTGGTTTAATTTGAACCTGTAAGTATCCAAAATTTGGTGTGACATATCTACTAGAATAGTCATTTTTACAGGTTTTCGTTATGCAAGTTTCATAGATCTTAGTTTCAAAGCAAAGCAAGTTAATGAGGTATAAAGACAAAATTAATGAATATAAACATAGAAGAAATTCACGAGTCTACCAGTGAGTGTTATTCTATTATAAACGTCGACGCTCTTGGACTAGAAATCTTGGAAGCAAGTCTAGACATTGTTGATATTTTTCATCTTTGCAGAGCATGTCAATGACTATGTTGCAACTGATAGCATCTGGTGACATATCCCTTTGAATCATCTTATGGAGAAGTTTAACCACCTCGTCTGATTTATTACTCTGGCAAAAACCACACAAAAGGGTATTATAAGTAATTATGTCAGGAGTACAACCATTTTCTTCCATCTTTTCAAACAAAATATTTGCCTTATCTACTTGTCCCACTTTACAAAACCCATGGATCATAATGTTATAAGTGACAACATCTGATTGAAGCCCTTCTTGGGATAGTTTTTCGAAAAGCTCCCAAGCAGTTTCAAGTTTTCCTGCCTTACATAGGCCATCAATTAGACAATTATAGCTTTCAATGTCCAATTTGATGTTGTATGATTTTAGCTGATTAAAATGTTCCATCGCTTCATATAAACAACCATTCTTACACAGCCCATCTAAGAAAATACGATATATACATGAATCTGCCGAAATACCATAAGTTTTCAAGACACGAAATAGCTTCTTTGCATCACCGACCTTGCCTGTTTGAAAAAGTCCTGTTAACAAGGTACCGTATGTTGTCGCATTTGGTCTCTTTCCCACTTGAAGCATTTCATTGTAAAGGTTCATTGCTTCTTCTACCTTCGAAGTTTTACAATACCCGTTAATTAGTATATTGTAGCTGATCTCATCATGTTTACATCCTTTGCTTGGCATACTAAGAAAAAGTTTTCTGGCACTATTCAAATCACCAACCTTACAAAACGCATGAATCACTGAATTATAAGTAACCATATCAGGAACGATACCCCTTTGAATCATGACCTCAAGCAACTTCTTAGCCTCAATAACCTTTCCTTCCTTGGAAAGCGTATGAATCAACACATTAAATGTGACCTTATCTGGTTGAACACCTTCATCCACCATCTCATCAAACAAACGTTTAGACTCCTCCCACTTTCCAGCACAACATAATCCTTGAATCAAGGAGCTATATGAAATGACATTGGGAATCATTCCTTGGGCTTTCATTTTCTCAAAAAGTTCCTTTGCCTCGTCTTCACGTCCAACCTTACAAAGCCCATCTATGATGATACTATAGGTAATAACATCAGGCTTACAATTAATTCCATAATGACTAGCGTAGTTGAGCATTTCTTGATACAACTTCAGTGCAATGTTAATATTCCCGGTTCGACATAGCCCCTTGATCAAAGTCCCATAAGTAACCACATTGGGCGTACAACCTAACTTTTGCATTCTCAGAAATAACCGTGTGGCTTCACTAATCCTATGCTCCATACAAAATCCCTTAATCAAGGTGTTAAATGTGACTACATTAGGAATATAACCCCTCCTTAAAATCCCCGCCATGGCCGCAAGAGCTTCGCTAACCCGATTCACATTACAAAGGCAATTCGCCAATATACTGAGTGTGAAGAGATCAGGGGAAAGTCCAGCAAGGCGCATTTTATTATAGAGAGAAAATAGTTGGGAATATTGGTTAATCTTAGCAAGGCCACCAAGTAAGCAATTGAAAGAAGAAATGGGGGGGATAGGATATGAACGCAACATTAGGTCAAAGAAATGAAATGCTTGAATTGCAGTAATGTTACCTGTCTTGCAATCGCGTAGGAACAATGAAAGCGGGTGATGAAACGAAATCCCTTTGCGATTGAAAGCAGCAGGTAAGATAGGATTAGGATGATTAGTAGAGGAAGTTTGGGGAATTGAAGATGGAATAGTGGAAGAGAGAGTACATAGAGGGGAAAGGTTAGGTTTGAAAGAAGCGGAAGGGAGGAGGGTCTTGGAATGCATTTTTGAGATCAGACCTCTTACGCCTTAGGGTTTTCCCACGATCTCCTTATTTACATTTCCAACTTTTACGTGGGTGTAACGAATGAGTTATGAAAGATTTTAGAGATATATTCTAATTATATAATTCCATATTTCATAAATGTTCAAATATCTATTTATTAAAACATATAAGAAATTTTTGTATTTGGAATTAACTGTAAATTTTCATTGTAATTTTCTTTTTTAATTTTTGATATTGTGCTTTAATTGCAACATTTCATTGTAATGAATAATTCGAAATTCTTATTCTTTTGTAAAAATTATGGTAACTAATATATGATATATCCGATAAAATTAGCTACATCAATTGTGTGTTCTTTTTAATTTTCTTTTATTTTTCATTTATTTCTTTTATTTTTTATCTTCTCTGTTTTTTGTTTGATATTCTTAACGTCTCTCTTCGTCACTGTGTTCGACTATTTTCTATTTCAACAGAGACATATGGGTATGTTATTTTTATGTTTTATTGAGCTTTTTGTATACTTTATTTATCAGTGTATTTTTTTGATATCATTCTATATTTTTTCAATGTTGCATGCACACCAACTTTACCTTTAATGTTGTACATGCACGCTGACTTCACCTTCAACTCTTAGCATAAATACAAAGTAGCAGGTTGTCTTTGGTAGTCTTCATTGCTCCAGTTTAGACTTCGAGTTTGACACAAGACCGCTATTGTTAGTTCACACTATGACTTCACCTTATCCAACTCCACTTTACTCCACACCAAATCGATCAAATATATATACCAATTTTACTTCTACATTTTGTTTTCAATTTCAAATTTGTCTGATTTATTTCGAATAATTCGAGAACGTCAGCTATCTTATTTTATGCTCCGATTTATCATATGTTAGCATTATAACTATATAATAGTGTGTATATATTTGCAAAATAACTAAATATGTGTGCATATATGAAAAAATATGTAAAATATATATCTTAATATTACGTATATATTACATAACTTAACTAAAATTTGCATATAAATATCATATATATTTTAAATAAGGCTCATATATGCACATAAAAATGACATACACATAAACCACATTCATATGTAGCAATATACGATATATTTTTTTCTTAAAAGAATATACAACACTCAACATTGTATTTCTTAAGCGCGTAAAATGTCGGTTAATATACCATCTTATACATAACACTACATATTATAAACAAAATAATGTACTTAGTATATGTTTGTATTTTCAATAAATAAACTACAATATATTTCTTAGTGCACAGACATATGGAAATCTTATATATCAAATAATATGAGATGTATATTTTTTTTTCCAGCATATTAAGAAATAAATGCTTATTATCCAACATTAAATATAAATCAAATCTTTTTTAATTCACCCCACCCTAAAACACTCCATGCGATCTAAGGAAGACGTGATGCCTAGACACTCACCACGTATCTCTCCGCGAGATAGCAGGCCGAATTTCACGGTCATACTTGTCCAAGGCGTGTTTGCCTATGGCCGTATGCCTGAATACCTCCAATTTATTTGATCTTTATGTCTTATATTTAGTTTAGTTACTTGCTTTCCATTTTAAGTCATAAAGCTTCAGTGTGACTTTTTGGTATTTTTATATTCAAGTCTATCAGAGCTGAAAATGTTCAAAATGTACTATAGGGAAGACATAGTAGTTGAATCCCCGCCCAAGCATTGTAGCACTTTTTGCAAGCAAACATTTTCCATTGCAACTGACAATCTTCAATGCATATTGTAACGTCGATTTCAATTTATTTATTTATTTCTTGCGTTTTATAAACAACTTTCTCAAGAACGCGAAAGAAAGTTACATCATACGTCGACTTTGTCCGTGATTTTCATATTTTAATCGGCTGACTTGTTCATCGAGTTAGAACAAGTGTCGCACAATCGTCCATCTTGAGGTTGAAAGGCTACGATTGTGACACCGAAAGCCTAGTAAGCGAAAAACTGCAATAACCACCATTGCCACAACTTGAATTTTGGCCTCATCACCTATTCAACTTAACTTTGATAAACACAATGCAACGGAAAATAACGAACAACTTCTCTTTAATAACTTAACAACTTGCAAACTTATTAGAGTACATGCTCTCTTTAGAACAAGCTTAAAACATAAATTTAAAATACTCTAACAACTCCTTTTAACTGATTGGCCTAGCAACAGTAAGCTTTGGCACTCATGGATGCACAATCTGTACCTAAAAAGTGGAAAAACATTTGAAAGAGAAGTCGAAAGACTTAGTGAGTGACAGTTTTATAAACATGCTTTTGAAATAATTAATCTTTAAATTTGAACACTTAACATAAATAATTTAACAAATAAAACACATAACATAGAATTTCTAAAACCTTTCACTTGGTAAACTCTTTTTCTCTTTATATAACTCTTCTTATCTTTAAATAGCTATTTTGCTTTCTAAAACAAATCTCTACTTATTCATCTCCGTTAATTATATACCCTGAAAACTCTGTCACGATAGTAACTAGCTTGGCCTACTGTGCTTGATAACATTGGTTAGATAGCAAAGCTCTATTCATACTATTATGCCTGAACTCGGTCAAGATAGCAGAGTTATGTTCACACTATCTTGCCTGAGTTCGGTAGTTTTTCTTGCTTAAAATATTTCTCATCAAACTCATGCTTTTGCAAATATCTTTCTAAATCAGTAAACAATTCCATTTCAGAAACTTTAAGCATATTCATAAATCATTAGTAAAGCTCAAATCTTACTTGAACATGCTTAAAATCACTCTCAAGCTTAAACAACATGAACACTTTGGAAACTTAGCATAAGCATGTTTTCTTGTAAATCTCATTAGTAAATTCATTAACAAATATATGCTTGTTAAAACATTTCTAAACTCATGCTTTGGAAACACTTTATAAATCATTACACTTAAACATTCGCACATCAAATCATGCTTTAAATACTTGATAGTAAATAAGGGTTAGAGATCAACTTTAAACTTGTTTTGTCCCTTGCAACTGGTAGCTTAGATCATCGGCTTGTAAACTTGTCCAAGATCACTCAACTGAAGCTTGGCGTCAAATTACCCTCTTGCATTGGCTTTAACTCTTGCATGCAACTCAACTTCTCTCTACTTTGCCCTTGGAGTGAAAATGGTGAGAAATGAGAGTCTGTTGACTTTAAAAATGCTCCTTACATCCGAAAAAAGCTAACCTCGTGCGATTGAGATTTTCAAAAATTTGTCTGTCGCACGTTCATTAAGGGATCTTGGTCGTGATTGGCTCGAGATCCTCTGAGATCTGCACTTTTCTCTATTGGGCATGCCCAAGAACCCTAATATTTCCTTTTATGTTTCCAGTTTCGCCGAACATGACCCCTAGATTGCCTGATCAGATCCTAACTTCTTAAGCTTTTTATCCTTCATCTCGACCGAACAAGCACTGAGATGGCCCGAGACTCATTTTTCAAACCCTTCTGTTTTTCATCTTGGTCTGTCACAATCCTGAGATTTTCTCTCTGTTTTCCATCTCACCCAAGATTTCTCAAAGTTGGCTCGAGATTCACACTTCTGTCTCAAATCTCGATCGAGGTCTTACAAGACTGCTCCGGGATTTCCTTTCCAAGGCACTTACTTTGGCTACCATGACACTTAAACGATGTGATCAATTGGCGAACAACCATCTTTTCCTCACTTTTCTTCTATCACCCCATCACAACTTCAACCTCAACTTCTTCATCCTTTCTTTGTTTTCCTTCTTCCCATCTACCATGACATACTTAAAATGACACTACAGTTTTAATTTTCCATCTTAACTTCACTTAAAATCTAACCGTCCAATCTTTTTAAAAGACTCAAGCTTCTTTAGGGTTCAGAGTTTATAATAAATATGTATTATCTCACATTAAATGCATTTCAATTTAAATGAATAATAACACAATGGAAGTCAAATTTGAAATCATGTTAAATGCATCTATGGTCAAAACACATATCCAAAATGCATTCCACTTATACTTGGCCATTTTCACTCCCTTACCATACAACGTGAAATACTTGACATAGCTTCCTTGTCTTCAACCTTTCTATCATAATGGGCCTTCACACGAGCTTTTTTATTAGCCTTAACCCATCGATCATATGCTTTCTGAGTAATTTGATTAGCATTAGAGGCACGGATTTGAGGGCACTTATCACTTAAGACAAATCTTAAGGCATCAGCTACTAGCATTGTGTTAAATTTTGATTTTCACGCCGCATAATTATCGTCGTTAAGTTTCTCATAAGCTAAAAGTTGAACAACTGAATCATTCATGCTAAAAGGACATATTCGTGAAAAACTATAAACTTTAGGAATAATCAAATTTTAACAATTATTAATAATGTACCCATAATTATTATTGCAATGATGTTTCAAAAGTTTAGAATAACCTCAACAAAAATAGTTGATTACTCCTCGTTTGAATCAAGACAATATTGACTAGATGAATAACTCTTTTCTATAACATGTAGTAATTGCTACTTTGGTCGATATTTTTGGATTTAAGAGAAAATAATCAATAGTGTTGTTCCAAATTCTATAATTCATCATTACTCGAGAGCTAGCAGACTCATTGTAGGAATCTCAGGAGTTCGACTAAAGCTATTTTTTGTTTAACCCTTTTAATAATTTAACCTAAATTATCCAAATCAACAGCCAACTACGGCCTCATATATCTGGGAAAGGGCGTATCTCGAAACGTGTCTCACCGAAAGAGCTGGATGGACTCCACAATCCTTTCATCTTCCTTGGTTTTGTTCCGAGGTGAAATCAAATCCTCCTGTTTCTCTATCATTCACCCAATTTAGAGTTGTCTAGTCGTTTTTAATCCCATGTTGTTTATCACCAATTTCATGGAATGCTCACTTAACCTGCGAATCTGTAACTGCATACAAATCCTATTTCGGGTTTGATGGGCTGAATAAGTTATTGGGGTTTTCGTTTGTACTGCTTATATCCTATTTCTTTTGTTTGAATATTGGACGAAATTTGCCGGGATTGTCTGATAAAACATTAGATAAACCTTGAGTTTAACTTAATAGTTGTACAAGACTTGCTTCTCAAAATCCATAGCAGATTTTAGCCAGAATTGATTGTTGCATTATGTATTTTTAGTGTGGAAGCGTTGGTTGAAATGTGCTTGTATTTTGTTGGCTAAATTCTCCGAGTGAAGTTGGGAAAATCCTTATGAAACAAAGGCTTCATTTATCAAAACTTTGATACTTTTCTGAGATTAAAAATTAAGTTTTGCAATTTTGGAAATTTGTTTCTTGCAGATATAAAAATGGCTATTACCTAGAGACACAACCAATAGAACGTGCTTCTAATCCATTTATTGTCATTATAAAATTTGTTCTTTAACCGCAGCCAGCAAAAACAGTTTCATTGATCCCTCTGCTTCTTTATCAATATCGTGTATGAAACTCTTTCATTCTTTCTCTAATGTTTTAAAACTAGAGGAAGGTTATGATTTAGTTTTAATTCTCTCATTTTTTTTCTCTAATCCTAGTTTAATTTTGTTGGATTGGAGTCCCTTATTGTATGCCCCTGTACATCATTTCATTTCTCTCAATAAAAGTTTGGTTTCGAAGGAGAGGAAAAACTATCTTAGGTTCTTATGGATTTCTTGATGTTTCAGCTAGGTGGCTTTCAAAGTAAAGACTAATTCGATAAGAAAGGGAAATCATGTCTGGCTTGATTGAAGGACTCCCTGATGCAATTTCTCTTAGATGCCTTGCTTATATCCCATATTATCTCCACCCCAAATTGGAACTCGTTTCTCGCTCGTGGAAAGCTGCTATTCGTAGCGTTGAACTGTTTAGAGCTCGACAGGAAGTTGGTTTTTCGGAGGATTTTCTATGTGTATGCTCTTACCATCCAAATAATACATGGCAACTTTATGACCCTCTTCCGAACCGTTGGATGACCCTCCCTGAACTTCCCTCAAAAAGAATGCATCTTGGGAATTTTTGCGCTGTCTCCACTTCTCAAAAGCTATTTGTTCTTGGTGGTCGCAGCGATGCTGTTGATCCAGTGACCGGTGACCGTGATGACAACTTTTCAACCAATGAGGTCTGGTCCTTTGACCCCATAACTCGAACGTGGTCTATGCGAGCACCAATGCTCGTGCCACGTGCCATGTTTGCTTGCTGTGTTGTGGATGGAAAAATTATAGTTGCCGGTGGCTTCACCAGCAAATCAAAATCAACTTCTAAAGCAGAAATGTATGACTCTGAGAAGGATGTTTGGACTCCATTACCTGATCTACTTCAAACCCATGATTCAACCTGCATTGGATTGGTGATTAGAGGAAAAATGCACATTGTGTACAATAGGGTGTCCACAGTGCAAGTTCTTGACAGTTTGGAAATGAAATGGAGAGTCGAGGATTACGGTTGCCTTCTTGGTCTGAAGGCTGTTGTTGGAGATTCACTCTATGTCATGAACCCACTAGAAGGAGTTGTCTTCAAGCAATATGGACGAACCTGGAAAGTTATTGCTTTGGCAACTCAGTTTGCCCAACGAATCGGGATGGCGGTGGTTGGTTTTAGAGGCGACTTGTACGCAATTGGAGGTGGAATTCACCCAAACCGCACCGGTGGAGATCTTACAAAACTATCTGATGTGCATGTTCTTAACCTGAGGGATGAGGAACCAACTTGGCGTTGTGCTGCTCAAATGAGTCGATGCCAAGGAACTGTTCTTGGGTGCACAGAGTTGAGAATATAGGATTTGCTCGTTGCCTTCTTTGCTGTCCCTCCCCCAATCAAAGAAAATAATTCAAAGTTCTAAATTGTAAATTTATATTAGGTTAATTTACATTTTGTGGTGATCACGGTGTATATTGAGTTCTAAAGTATCTAGTAGGTTGATAAATTTAAATTTTGTATCTAATTTACCGTGAAATTTAAAATGTGTGTTTGATATAATATTAAACTTTAAAAGCTTTTTTCACTTCTTGAAAAATGAAGTTTGTCTTTAAAAAAGTGTCTAATATGGTAATGTTAATTGAAGTTTGTCTTTAAAAAAGTGTCTAATATGGTAATGTTTTTTAGTCTTCGAGCTTGTGTGTTTGGTCCTCTCTTCATCTTCAAAATGATTTTTTCTTTTTTCTTTTTTTCATTTTTAAGAAAAATACGAATTTTTGGTTAATGAGATTTTAAGAATAGTTGCATTTGGTCATTAATGTTTTAAATGGATCATTTTAATTTCTAAGTTTTTCAGAATTTGTCTAAAAAATTCATCTACAAATAAAACCATCAAATTGAATGGATTAAATGTTGGTGGCAAGTTGACTTGGGAAGAAATGTGTGTGTATATGTATGTATGTATGTGTATATATATATTAAAGAAATTTCTTCTCCTCCTTTTGAATTGAAGTGATATAATTTAGGTTGATGTCAATAACATAAGCAACATCAATTACTTGACTTGGAATCTTTTTTGGGAGTGATACTTAAGTAGTGATTTTTTTTTAAATATATATAATTAATTAATTAATTAATTTTGTAAAATTGATTTTTTAAGCATCAAATTTTTGTTTGGTTCCAAACTTTTAAAAATGATTTTCAAATACTTAAAATTAATTTTTTTTGGTTCCAAAAGTTATTTTAAAATTACCTATCTATATTTTATATTAAAAATTTATTTAACCAAATAATTATAATAATTTATTTTTACATTTTTTTTAAATATTTTTGTTCACACGTTAAATAATTCGTGGAATTGAACTTTGTATATTGATTTATATGATGTGTGGATACAATCTCTAATATTACTCCTTTGATGTTTTCTCTTACATACAAATTAAGACTTAGAACTTTTTATCTTCGTCTTCAGGAAGTTGTAGCTACAAGTCGATTTGAACTTCGATCTTTTGAAATCCAAGGAAAGTTTAATCTTCAAAGTCTTCAATCTTTCAAAAGATGTTGATCTCGAGGTTGATGAAAACTTGCATGTCTTTAGAGCTTTTAGGAGCTTTCAGTAGTTTGAGGCTTCACTTCTTCAGAGCTTTAGTTCTTCGGAGCTTCAGTTCTTCCTTTAACCAAAGATCGCTCAAAATGAATTGGAATGTCTCTATTTATAGAGAATTTTTACTAGCTTTAGGTGGGTTTGGGCCCATTTGCTTAGTGGGCTTGAACCCATTATTTCTCTGACCCAGTTTTTACATCGAGGGCTTGAATTGGTTGGATATGAGAAAACTTGACTACCCAAACTCAATTAAATTATGGATATCAACATTTTGCTGTGATGACGTAACGAAATTTAATTGGCCAAAATTTCTTGTTCAATAATTTTTATTAGAAAGTTGGTCACCAACCGTTGCTAACAAATTGTCGTTGGAAATGGTGGCCAGTGGTGGTCACTGAAAAATGGTTATTAAAGGTTGACAATTGTGGTTGTTGAATTTGGTCAATGATGGTCATCGAAACATGGTTGTTGACAGTTGGGCAAAAACGGTTGTCAAGAATATGGTCACCCAAAGTTCTTAGTAAATATCTAATTTTATTTTATTTTTAATAAATATCTAATTTATTGAAAGTTGTTCAACGTCAGATGCTGAAAAGCGATTGTCAAAAATTGGTCAGTAGTGATGCTAGAAGGCGTTGATCTGAGGTTGGCACAGTGGTTGCATGAAGTTGTTCAACGGTTGTAAAAAAAAAAAAAAGTTGTTCAAAATTGATTGGCGATGGTTTCGAAAAGCGGTGGTTGGCTGGTAGCCATTACAAAAAAAATTGGTTGCCAACAGTCGTTGAGAAACAACCGACGTAGACATGATCAGAGGTTGACTGGTGATCGTCATAAAAAAACTATCCTTGAAAGTTAAAATGGTCGTCGAAAGTTTACCGGTGATGGTTGTTGGAAAACTATTATTGAAAGTTTACTGACAGTCGTTACCAAAAAAATAATCGAAAGGCTGACAACAACGGTTGAATTTTTTAATAAACATCTAATTTTATTTATTTATTTTTAATATTTATTAAAAAGGTTGGATGTGATTCCCTTACCAAAAAAATAATTACTCCATCAGTAATACTTCATAAATCAATTTAAAGTGATTTTTTTAATTTCTAAAAATCAATTTTGTTTTATTGTCTAAATAAAAAATGATTTTAACAATAGCCATTTCAAAATCACTCTCAAGCACACCATAGTGAAGTGATTTTATTTTATTGTATAGATAAAAATAATTTTTATTTTTTGTCTAGACAATAAGATAAAATTAATTTTTAAAAAAATAATAAATCACCTTAAATTGATTTTTGAAATATAATGATTAAGGGTGTGTTTGGGAGAAGGGTTATCATAACCCTAGTTTTACCCCTAATCTCTACCCTCAACCCTTTCTTAACCCTTCCTCAACCCTTCATCAACCTTTCCTCAACCCTTTCTCAACTCTTCTTCATTTATAATCAATCCATTTATTTTAAATACTTTTTTTAATTTATAATTTCTATATACTTATGAGTTTTGTTAATTCTAATCTTTTTATTTTAATTACACTTATTTTAAAGTTATAAATTTGGTATAATTACATTATTGAAATTTTAATTTCTTCCTTTACTTTTGAATTAAATAGTTTATTGTAAATTACACAATTAAAATTTTGATTTAATTACCTTCAATCAACTCTATGTTAGAGTTCACATTAATATATTTGTGAAATTAAGATTTTGATATCAATCTCAACCTTATTGTATTTTGTTAATTAGCTTAAATATCTAAGGAATGTCAATTCAATAAAAAAAAAAAGGTACAATTTTAACAAATTACCATAAATTGATTACAACAATTAGCAAACTATAAGGACTATTTGATTAAATTAAAAATTAGTGGGACCGTAATTTCAACAAACCTAGAGGTGGTTTGTCTAAATTTCGTCACTTTCATAATGTTATTTTGGTTATTAAATTAAGTTTTGTTAAATTAACATAACAAATCTTTTGTTATAGAGATGGTAGATTCATGATTTTTTTTACCCAATAATTATTGCAGAAGGACTAAAATAAATATTTTGAAAGTATATAAACAACCATTATAAATAATAAAAATTAAAGTTGATATTTTAAAATTAGCCTAAAATAAATTGAAGAGAAGCCTAAAACTAGATTCATTGTAATTTCCCACAAGAAAACAAAACTAGAGTTGGTAAAAACCTTGATTGTTATTTTCTGTTTTCTGGACTTTGTAATTTCAATGGTTATTTGCACTTATTTATATGTTTATGGGTCACGTGTCACATTCATAAAAACCAATTTATTGAAACGTAACGTATACTTACAAAATGTTGAAAATGAACGTTGTAGTTAAATAAATTAAGGCAACGTATTTTACAAAAACTAGGACAATTTGGTAAATTAAATAAACGAAATTTGTGTTATTGAATTTAGAATATGAATTTAAAAAAAAAATTGTTCGCACCTAACGACTACTTAAAAAAGATTGAAAATGAACGCAGTATTTAAAGAAATTAAGAAATTTTTTTCATGAAAACTAGGACGATTTGGTAAATTAAATATACAAAATTCGTGTAATGGATTTAGAACTTGGTTTTTTTTTTTTTAAATTGCACAAAGGTTGAAAATGAACATTGTATTTAAAGAAATTAAGGCAAATTATTTTACAAAAACTATGACAATTTGGTAAATTAAATATACAAAATTCATGTATTAGATTTAGAATATGAATTTTTTTTTATCCGCAAGTAAGGATTACTAAAAAATGTTGAAAATGAGTGTCGTATTTAAAGAAATTTAGGCAAATTATTTTTCGAAACCTAAGATGATTGAGTAAATTAAGTATAGAAATTTGTGTATTGGATCTATAATATAAATTTTAAAAAATAAAAATAAAAAATTTCATAACATTACTCATATAACCCTTCCCCAAACATATCTTATCATAACACTATTATAACCCTACTCATATAACTCTTCTCCCAAACACATCTTATCATAACACTTTCTTCATAACATTTTTTCTAAACACATCTTATCGTAATCCTAGGTTTATCATAACACTAGGTTTATGATAACTCTAACCCTCTATAACCCAATCCTTCCCACAAACACACCCTAAGTGATTCTTCCTGAGCCAGGGAATCAGCTTCAATATTTTTTAAAATTATTAAATATAACTTAATGAAATTATATAATTTATTATAACTTCAAAAACCATATTCCCAACAGCCTTTTCTCCCAAACGACCCCGTCCATAATAATTTTTCATTTTATTATATATATATACACATATATATTTACACCATCATTTTTTACTTAAATCTAAAAATAGTATCCTATTTTGTTAGTTTTTTTTTTAATTTTCATTTAATAATTAAATTAACTTAAATTTTTAATTAAATTTTTAAAAAACCATTGTTAAAATTTTAATATTATTAATTTAAATTTGTTTTAAATAGAAAATAATTATATAAAAATAGGAAAAATTAATTTTCCTTACAAGGACATGATCTTCGACTCCAACTCTGACTCTCCAAAATAGGAAATGGAGCAAGGATGAGGATGGGGAGTGTCACCCGCTCCACCCGACCCCATTGCCAACTCTTTGATTAACTTCAACGATAACTGTTGTCAACCTCTAATCACCATTTTTTAGTTACCAAAATCGATTGCTCTTTCCAACAACGGCAACTTTTTAATAAAAAGAAATTTAAAAAAATTTAAAAATAAATGAATGAAAAATATACTTATTCTAATTAATTGGTTAAATATTTTCAAATATAAAATATAATTAGGTAATTTTAAAATCACTTTTGTAACCGAACATATATTAAAAATCATTTTCAAAAGTTTGGAACCAAACAAAAATTTGATGGGTTAGAAATTAATTTTACAAAATCGATTGTACCTAATTTTTTTCTTCTAAAATCACTACTCCAATCTCAAACACACCCTACATTTGTCATTGATACGAATAGACTTCTATCACTTATAATTTTAAGTGCGCTAACTTTTCAATAAATGGTCTAAAAATTATAATTAATTATAAACTTTCGCGGTTTTTATTACTGTTGAAATTTATTTTAAAATTTCTATCATAATTATTTAAAACTTAGTTAATAAATAAGGTAGAAGTGAGTATTTAGTAGAAAAACGACGTTAAAAGTGTAATTTAGATTAAAACAAAACTCAAATCTTGAAAGTACAATTATAACATTTTATAATTTAGAGACTAATGCTATACTTAGAACCAATCTTAAGAGATTTTAACCCCTAATATATTTCAAATGAATTTGATCGTTTGTTACTACCTGAAAGATAATTTTAAAATCTTAAAGGGTTGTTTGCCCCTAGATTACAGAGGTGTGCACCTACTCCATGTTTAGCCGATTAGGATTATTCTAATCCTATCGAAAATACTTGTTTGCATCCCCTTTCTCTTCTTCCTCACACTCCCTCTCTCTCATAGCTCATAATAGTTATCGCGTAAAACTAGAAAGCCAAGCTAAAGCGAAAATTTCAATAATAGCCACTACAAAAAGGAAGCAACGTTGATAAAATCTGCATCCAAGACGCAGACTATTATAATCCCCAAACCATTATAATAATACTCAACTATTATAGTCCTCAAACTATTATAAGTAACCCCTCATCCCAAACTCCCTCTAAATGATTTCAAATCATGTTTCTACTTAAAAAGAACTTTTATGGCTAAAATGTTTGCATGATTTCATATAATTAAAAAATAAATTACTTAATAGACTTTGTCATTTTCTAATTTTCAATTAACACGTCATAGATAAAAAGTTTACCTCGACAAATTCTTAACTTTTTTTTTTTTTTTTAATTTCCAACATTTTAAAATCATTTATTTTAAATAATTATCCTTTGAAACAAACTAGTTAATTTAAAACCATTTCTTTAACTTCCTTTAAATCCGAACAAACAAAAAATAATTTAAAATCAAAATGAAAATTTAACAATTAAAAATGTAATATTTTGAATCTTATAAAAGTGGAAAAAAAAAGACAATAAATTGAGTGGCAGTGGGGAGATCGATAAATGTGGATTTTAACTTCATATTTAGCGATCTTTCTTTTGGTAGTCTTTTGTTTTTTGTTTTCTTGTGTATTTTTACAGGTAAGATTACAATTTTAATTTCCTAAATTGTAATTTGTATTTAGTTACTTCCCTACTCAACTTTGATATTTGATACATTATGTTGGTACACATCAAAATTCAAACTTTTATTCAATATAGCAATTTATTTCAATAAAACAATAGCCAAAGGTTATCTTCTAAATTAAAAGTTTGTTTGAATAGCAAATTTTGTTTATTTTATGTTAAACATGACATGATCTTGTTCCTTATATAAAATTGTTGGTTTGTAAATAAAATTGATACTAGGCCACTTTACCCCAAGTGAAGTAATTCATCAATGGTAAATTTAAAAAGTCAGCCCTATATAATTACTTTTGTTGCTTTACGTGAGTTTTGTGATCGTAACAAGTTATACGCTCATCTCAAAATTTGTAATACAATTAAGGAATGTAGGGTGTTCAATGTAATTGTATTGAAATCACATGAAACTCATTACCTTTATCGTTGTTGTTATCCTCAAGTCATAAGGCAATGACAATGGTAACAATAAAATGTGACAAATTCGTAATTTTAATTTTTAGGTAGTCAAACAATATTTGGTCTATTAGGATTCATCCATATGTTCATAAAATCTCATTTCAATCACACTAATTTTCATCCCTTTCTGGCAAAAGTAGTCGGAATATTTGTTTAAAATTTTATGACAAAACCGTCTACGAAACGTACATGCCCTAAAAGAAGGATGTATTTATATGGTAATTTGTAAAATTAACCGAAAAAGGCGGAATTGCTTTATACGGTTCATGCATGCTGATCACCGTCTTTCCTTGAATGAAAATTTCACGAAATAACTCGATAATAAAAAACTTTTTCATGACCGACTCATTCTTAAATACTTTATTGCTATGTGAAATACCATATTTATCCCTGATTTTAAAAAGTGATTCCCTATCTTAGTTGTTCCCCTTCTTTTTATTATTTTTATTGTGATCGTATCTCTTCTTCTTTTCTTGTTTCTTTTATTCGTTCTTCATCCTAGCTTTTTGCCACCATTTATATGCATTCCATCGTCCTAGCGTCATGAATTGCATTTATCCTCTAATACATGTTCATTTATTCGTCCCACTAAGCATAAGTCTAGGGTTTGTTGAGTTCGTCAAAGTGTGTATCACCTAACTTTTTTTGAATGATCACCCAACTGTTATTAAACAACCATCAATATTTTATTAAGTGATCCTCCATATTTTACTAAGCGATCTCCTACATTTTACTACAAAATCTCTCACATTTTACCACGTGATCTCCCATAGTTTATCGAGTGACCTCCTACAATTGTCCGATTTATGAAACAATCAATCATTTACAAATATTTGTATGATTTTGTGGAGAAGGGGATATTTCAAAAGCAATTATGTTGAGGTCATATGAAAGGTCAAAATGTCATAAATGATAATAACATGTAGTGAATTAGTGAGTATCTTGCACCAACGATTGAATATCAACCCATGAAGGTTTGATATACAAGAAACATGCAAACAAACACCAATAACACCTTGTACAGGTTCATCTAGGCTACATGATATGTAATGGAAAACCTAGGGAGATTATGGGGAGGTTGCTCAGTGAATTTTGGAAGATCGATCAGTAAATTGTGGAAGACCATGTAGTCAAATGTGAGAGGTGATTTAATAGAATATAGGCAATCGTTTAATAAAAGTTGGGTGATTCTTTAGTAAAATTCAGGCAATGCACTTGGACAAACTAAATTCAGCGAAACAAAAAAAATCAACATGCACTAGAGGATAGGAGCACAATATATACATTTTAGGCACAAGAATGATGAAAACTGTGTAGAAACGAGTGATGAAATGGTGGTGTAAAGTTAGGACGAAGGTTGAAGAAGATAGACAACAGGAGAATAAGGGATGCAATTGCACAAGAGAGAGACAATAAGATGAAAGAGAACAACGGTATATGAAAAATGATATTCGTTTAAAATTGAGGGTAATTACGACATTTTACATGACAAAAGGTTCAATGACAATAAAGTTTCTAGAAATGTGTCTGCCATATAATTCTTTTTATTATTATTAGGTACTCAAATTATATTTATTCTATTAAAATTCATTCATGCAACATTCATAAAATCTCATTTGAAATACACAAATTTTCATTACAATCTTGCCAAATCAGCCTAAATATATGTATAAAAATTCATGACAAAATTGCCTACGAAACAAACATGCCCTAAAAGAAGGATGTATTTATATGGTAATTTCAATTCGTGAAATTGACATAAAAAGGGTGGAATTGCTTTAATATTTCCTTAACCTTACTGTTCAACTTGATCATCGTCTTTCTCTGGATCAGTGTGAACTTCAGAGAATTCTTTCTTCTTCCTCAACATTCTCAACCACTTCCCTTCCATGGTTTTGTTTTTCGGGTGAATTCCTAATCACTCTGTTTCTCTTTTTCTCTTTTTCTCCTTCATTTCATTTTCAAATCATATTTACCTATATTACATCCCTCCCACCAAAACCATTATTGTTTATACTTGTCATTTTTAATCTTATGGATTACTCATTTTCTGCTTTGAATTTGGAATGCCCGTGACTTTCCCCCATCAACTCGTTTGTTTTTCTACGTTTGGTTTTGTTTATGACCTGAATGGATTGTGGGGTGTTCATTATATCATTTTTTGTGTGTTTATGTTTGTATATTGAAATTTTGAATGTCCTGAGCTTTGCCTCAATTCTTTGATAAAGCATTAGATAATATTTTAAAAATCTGTCTTTTAGACTCCAGACTTGCGCTTACGTTGAACTATAAGAGGCTTATGCATGTACTAATATTCTGGAAATGGATTATATTATGTTATTCCATTTTCTTATTTGCCCATCAAGTGCATGAAAATATTGACACTATTTTTCTTATTTTGCTTGTCGATTTTGTTAAACACATTGAAGACTTGGAAACTATTTTCTGTTTTTTAGTGCTAAAAGGGGATCAGAGATTTGTGGAGAGGATCTAAAAGACATTCTGTTTACCTTTTTCCCCCCCCTGATGTATTGGTTGGTTTCTCATAATAGGCCCTTTCAAAACACCTGGAAAGTCCTTGCATGCAATACTCTATTCATCGAAATAATTTATATTTTTGAAGATTTTTTGTTACTATTTTACAGGTTCTAGCTTCTTATACTTGGGCCCTTGTTTTTGTAGGCTGGTTTTTTTGTATTTCCATGTATTCCTTCGTTTTTATTTCAATGAAAGTTGTTATGAAAAGAAAGAAATAACTTATTAAATGGGCAAAGATTTCATCTAAAGAACCACTAATTCTCACATGCAAATTAAGGCCTTGTTTGGATTTATTTTCGAGTTCTTATATACAATTTTTTTCCACTTAAAACTACTTTTATAACCACTTAGAAAATCAATCCATACTATCCCGCCCTAAGTTTTCCTATTTGAAAGCTTTATAAATAGAGAGATAACCAATTGTTACAGGGCTTCCCATAATTCACTTAGTTTCATTCTATACACTGAACAAAATAATTATCTGTCACTGGTTAACATTCAGCAATGAAGATTCTGCTTACTCTTTATGATATCTTATATAATCTCGATTCCTCCATAATTTATATGTCCTTTTTGAGACTAGAAGAGGGTGCTGATTTACCTTTATTCTTATCATATTTTTGTATTTTTGTTGATGTTTGTGCTTGGTAGCTAGCTAGCTACTGTGTGTAGATTGGAGACTGATCAGTAAGTACAGAAGATAGTCTGGAAGTGAAGATCATGTCTAGCCTGATTGAAGGTCTTCCTCATGACGTTGCCCTTAGATGCCTTGCTTTTGTTCCATTTTACCTCCACGCCACGTTGGAGCAAGTTTGCCATTCGTGGAGAGATGCCATTTGTAGTGGCGAAATTTATAAAGTTCGATGTGAATGTGGTACGGCGGAGGATTTGCTATTCGTATGCTGTCATGATGAAGAAAATAAATGGCAGTTTTATGACCCTATTGAAAACTTTTGGGTCACCCTCCCTGAACTTCCAGGGGGAAGAAAGCATTATTTTGGTGTTGTCTCCACTCATCAAAAGCTGTTTATTCTTGGTGGTCTCTTGATAAATGCTATTGATCCATCAATCGATGAAGATTTTTCATGCAACGAGGTATGGTCCTTCAACCCTATGACTCGAAAATGGTCAATACAAGCACCAATGCACGAGGCACGTTCATTGTTTGCTTGTGGTATTTTGGATGGAATGATCATTGTTGTAGGTGGCATGAATAAAAAATTCGAATCAACTCCCAAGGCAGAAATGTATGACCCTGTGAAGGATGTTTGGATTCAATTGCCTGATCTGCCTCGAATCTGTGATTCGGGCATTTGTATGGGAGTAGTAGTTGGAAGAAAAATGCACTTCATATACAAAGGATTGCCCATAGTTCAAACATTTGACACTGTGGAGTGGAGGTGGACAATTGAGGATTACAATTGGTTTTCCCACATCTGGTTGATGACTGCTGATAGTGATAGAATCTACATCATGAGCCAAGGATATATCTTCCTGCAGATTGGACAAGACAGCAAAGTTGTTATTTCAGCAGATCAGTTTAATCTGAATGATGGGATGGGGATGATCTGTTTCAGAGGAGAACTGTATGTGATGGGAGGAACACTTTACACCGACCGCGATTATGAATATCTGTCAGACGTGCATGTTCTTACACTGAGCAGCGATTTCAGAACATGCTGGATTACTATTGCTCCGATGAGTCGAGGATATGGAAGTGTTCTTGGTTGTGCAGCCTTGAGGGTTTAAGATTTGTATGCCTTTGTCTTTGTTTCCTAGTGGTTTTATGACTCAGTGGGATTTTGTATGTTGTTGTCACTGGAATTATTATGTATGGTTGCATAGATAGAAAATAACTTGAGGGGGGATGGGAGGCTTGTTTAGAAGGATTTCACTTTGAAAAGTATGGCACTAATAGAATTTTATTGGTACTACTTAATTTGAAGCAAATTCAGAATTACAAATTAGGTTTATTGTTGTTATGCTTTGGAGGGGGTTTTCTTTTCTAAAAGCTTTGTTAGTGTTTTTTAAAATTATGAGCAACAGTACTATAAGCAGTTTGATTGAAGGGTTAACTTGAAATGACCATTTTTTTTTAATAATTAAAAATTAATTTTAATATTATTGTTATCAATTTCTTTTCCGGATTTACTTGAAAGAAATAAAAGTTTTCAAAAAGTCATTTTTATTTAACCTTTTTAAATAAATATTTAAAAATACTTTTATGTTGATTTTTTTAGCATATGATTGATGATTAGTAGTTGTGAGTTGGTTGCTCGAGGGGGTTGTTACAGTAAGTGTGAGATTTATTATACAAATTAGGCTATTGACTCTCAAGTGCCATTTTCCTAAAGTTGATTATAAGTGGTAGGCAAAGATAAAAACGTGAAAAGTTACCTAAATTTATTTGAATTATTGAATAAATGTACCAATATATTTGAATAACCAAAGATTAACAAACAAAAGATCTTTTAATTCGGAATACAATTTCTCGTGTTTAATTTAAAAATAAATCATTTTAAAAAACAAGTCTATCAATTGAGGTGTATTTTAATCGTTTTTTCAAAATGTTTTTCTTTAAAACGATTAATCGAAGGGGCTCTAAATCTTTAAACTTTGTTTCCTAGAAAAAAAAAAGTCTCAAAGAAACTCAGATAACTTAATTCAATTTAAAGTAATTTTCTTTTTGTGGAAAAAACAAATACAAAAATGTTTAATTACAAATTTTTCTGGAGCATACATTTTGTTTTTGCTTGAATCCATCCCCCATTTTAATGATCTGATAAGAAATTACCAATATAAAAATAGTAAGAAGAAGTCATGGCACCCACTAGCTTGAATTAGTTTTGAAATTACCGTTCTTTCCTTGTTCTTTTAAAGAAGAAATATTTCATATCTATCTATTTCATGATTCTTTTTAAGGTTATTTTTTAATAAAGAAATACTTCATGGTTTCAAAATCAATCCAGGTATTTTTTTAACTGTCTCTACTAATCTATTAACTCTTTCACATAAGGAACACAATCAATTTCTAGGTAAAACCAAATAAAAGGTCAAATTTGCAATCTTTTATCGTGGTTTGAGATAAGAACTATCTAAGACTATATAACTAGTGATGGATCAAAAATGGAGGACTTACCGATTGTCACAAACAGATGGTTGTGAGGGTGGGGGCACAACCACTTTACTACAACCATACTTTTGTATAAAATAATAATTATTTAATATAATGGTAATAAGTCACTTCAAAATTAATATTAAAATACAAAAATTGATAATGAGAAGGGAGACAGGTGCCTTCGCGGCCCCTAGTAAATCCGCGGGTGATTGAAACGAAATTTTGCTACAATATTTTATTCAGAAGTTTTTAATTAGTTACAATATATACAATTTCAACCCTTAATTCATTACCATTTTTATATTTGACATTTATCATTTTTTTTATTATTTATTTTAATGTTTACTATTTATTATCAAACTAAAATAATTTACAAACCAAACATATACAACTAAAATAATTCATACACTAATTCACTTCTTCCTTCAATCACTGCTTTAAAAGTTTAAATATTTGTCTAAATAGAAATGCTTTCATTTGTAATCATGCTGATACAATGGATACTATTACTTCAAATTATTAGTTGTTTATCATGTTAGTATATGATCAAGGCAAGTATGTGAATCTGGTTGAGATGATGGAATGTATTGTGATTTATGGGTTTGTATTTTAAACAAAACGTAAAACGTAATCCTCAAGAGGTGCAATACAAGGGTGTTTTAGTAAATTTGTTGTTTGAAATACAAACAATTCCCCCCAATTTTCTCAGAAAAAACCCTAATTTGCAGTTCACCGGAAGAATGGAAGAAACGCCGGTAGAAGAAGGAGATACCAATAAAGATGTTGAGGTTGCTCCGGCTTTAATTGCACTTAACCCATCTGAGAATTCTGTTGCCGTCGCCGTTGGCTCCGACTTGCGTGTATTCGATCTTGTGTGAGTTTCTTTTCCGGCTCCATTAATTTTATCTTCTAAAACTTTGGATTCATGGTACAATATGATTATATTCACTCTCTTTATACTAATTTAATTTAAAATTAAAATCGAACTGTACTTGCCATAGTAGCCCTGTTGAATTCCTTTCTCGTTAACTGCAGAGGTAATTGTGCGGTTTCTTTGGTTGATGAATCTGGGGCACCGTATCATAAAGACTCCATTAGAACGATTTGTTATGGTTCGAAAGGGCAGCTTTTTGTATCTGCTGGTGATGATAAGACTGTTAAGATTTGGTCTACTGAGTCTTGGCGCTGTATTTATAATGTGTAAGTTTTTTTTCCTCTTCGGTGCTGCCTCTTTTTTCTGGGTGATTTGTTGCGGGGATGTTCATTGACTGTGGCTTATATATTGGGCAAATTTCATTCTTTTTTGTTATTATAATGCGTATGGTAGCTTCTGGATTATCTGGAAAATTTGTAACAGCAGCTGCATGCTTTCTCGATTTGTTTTTCCTTGTGTAATACTGGAATTTTCGTAATACTCCTGACAGGGTTTCTGAAAAACGGGTGAGTGCCGCTGCCATTAGCCCTAATGGTCTGCACGTTTGTTTTGCCGACAAGTTTGGGGTTATCTGGGTTGTGGATCTTGATGGAGGAGTTGATGGGAATCAACCTCTCGTCAATAAGAAGGCAGTGTCATTGCTATCACATTATTGCAGTATAATAACTAGCTTGGTAAGCAGTTCTCTGTTACCCCATCCCGGTTTCTGTATCTAGTCATGTTTTCGTGGCATCTCCAGCGAAATAAGGGAACTATTTTGTCTTGATTATTTCAACTTTCGTTTTGGTGCATCTGTCACTTTTCTTCTCTCCTGCAACCCATTTCGCTGACTTGTCTTCATGTTTTCTTTCAATGTTTAATACTCTAACTTCTAGAATATTAGTTGTCATATTCTTATGTAAAGGCCTTCATACTTATATCCACGGAGAAATGAACTTTTAACCTATAATGTTTGTTTTCATCATTTCCCTCTATATTTTTCGTTTTCGAAGAGACTCAATTTTTCTTTTCTGAGAGTTGAATTGTTAAGGGTGTAATAAAGCTGGGCAGCTCATCGTTGGTCATCCCACTAAATGCTTTGAGCTTTATCCAATGAATTGCATTGTACAAAAAAAGTTGTGGACTTGGCTTAAATAAATTCATTGCTTAGAGAGTGGGCAAGTAAATGTGATAGAGCACCACAGTAGTGCTCATATATATTGATATGAAGTAAACGATTACAGAAGCAAAATGAATTGATGAAACCAATTCTTGAACAACAAGAAAAATAACCAGAAATAAACAGACCAAGAACTTGCCCATTCAAGGACGAACACAATTCCCACCCATTCTGCTTTCCTTTCATTCAAGGCTTTCCACAGAATTCTTACTCACAAAAAGCTCACCTCTCTCCCTCCCCGTACTTCCTATTTCAATCCTTTTTTCCTAACTAACTGTGGGCCCACCAGTCTGGTCCCCTTTCCTTTGGTTTATTTCCTCACTCGCATGTGTATTCACATTTTCTCTCTTCTACTATATTTGAATATAATCGGAGGTTTAACAAAATGACTATTTAAAGAGTCTTGATAGTTCACTTTTGGAAGAAAATTTAGAGGATTGTGATTGATGTGATCAATTTCACTTATTTGTAAGAAGTAAGAAAGGGCAGTTTATGTGAATAATATTTTCCTTCGCACGAGACTTTCTGGATTGTCTTAAAGCAAATTTATATGGGGTTATGCATGTAGTGTAAAATATTCCTACACCAAATACCAATATGGGGCAATTGGAGGACATGAGTTTCCAAACACCATCATATATTTCATGTCGAGAAGGTTTTATCTAAAAGATCCAAAGGAAAAATAAATGAGATATCTTTATATGGCTTACAAGGGGATTGGTTCTTCTAGAGGAGTAATGCGTCCTTGTAGGTTCATTGCTAGTGGGGTGGGGCATTTTCTGCAAAGTAGCTTCAGAGGACCATCACTCTTTCTTGATTTATGGTCAGGTTGCACATATAAAGCTTCATGGCCGGCCAGCAATGTGGTGAGGTTATTTTGAAATTACATTGAATTTTTACATTTCAACGTTGAAGGAGTGATTTGTGGAGAACGAGGGCTTTGATGCTCTTTGATACATATGATTGCGCATAACTGGAGGATATTATGTTGCATAGTTGTTTATGGGTGCAAGGTACCAGAAGGTTCACATATGCATATAGTTCTTGTTTGTACTTACATGTTAAAATTCCTTTTTGTGAAATTTCCTTTTTCTATTCAAAAGCCAAAAAACTAAAGTGTGATGAGGTTTTTGCATATGATGCTATCATGCTATCAGATATTTATAATGGTGGGAAATGTTTCTGCTGTTTTGCTGTTTGTACGGTTTTCATGCAATTGCACTCATAAATAATGTCTTTATTTTTGCAGAAATTCTCACTGGATGGTCGGTTCTTAGTCAGTGCGGACCGTGATTTTAAAATTCGGGTAATCGTACTCTATCATGAATTATGACAGTAACTCATTGAAGTTCGGGTTTTTGAAAATGGTGTTGCTTTCGTTGAAGGTTACAAAGTTTCCCACAAAACCAGTGAATGAAGCTCATGAGATTCAAAGTTTCTGTCTAGGCCATACTGAGTGAGTTTCCACGATTTAAATCTAATAGTATTACAAAATAAAGGTGGATGGTCAGTAGTCGTGTCATTTTTAAGTGACATTTCCTTTGATTTTGATTCATATGTTTATTCCATGTGCCTTTTCAAGTTTCGTATCCTGCATAGCCTTCGTTTCCAACCTGGAGTGCTCACATGGGTTTCTTATCTCTGGAAGTGGTGATTCAACTGTAAGACAGTCTCGTATGAACTCCTAATGTGCTCTTGGTGCAATATGTGAAATATAATCATATTTTGTGGCTTCCTTAGGTACGCTTGTGGGATATTCTCTCTGGATCACTCCTTGACACTTGCGAGATTGGAGATAAGGTGTTTCCGTTGTCATGAGCTTATTCTGAACCTTAACTCTCACTTCAATAGTTTTTTTAAATTTGGTTTGATGAATTCGACATTTAATAATACTAGGTTTGTTTGAGAGTTATTACCTTGATTGACAAGATACTTGTTAACTTAGGGCCCATTTGGATTGACTGGAGGAAAAAAATGTTTTTTAAAAAAACTCATATTTAGTTAAACTCTTTTGATAAAAATTATTTAAAACACACTTCAAAAGCTATTTTGAGTGATTGCCAAACACACAATTGTTTTCTTAGATGACTTATTTTTTAAAATTAAGCACTTGAAAATGTATTCCAAACACACTCTTAGACAAGAGATTATTGTATTCTATATTAAGATTGGTGTGAAATATTATCTTTGGATTGTTTGGGGTTTATCTCTTCCGTGACTGTCTCTAGAAGAAAGTGTGCATCTTTTGTGCCTTTGTTGTATGGTTTTTGACTTCCTTGTTCACAACTTGATTTCTCTCACCAAATTACTGAAGGTAGAATTATTAGATTCTAAAGAAAGAGAGGGATGCCATTCAGCTGTCACAAGTCTCTGCACGATAGCCGATGGTGCCCTTGTTGCAGTGGCGGTTCAAAGGCAATCTTCCTCCTCTATGCTCCTTTTTCTTCTTTGGTGGAGTCTACCATAGAATTTCTGTCCTAATTAACCTTATTATTTTTCTTTGTAGCTTGCATGGAATAATTCTGCTGAACTGTGACCTGTCAAATCATACTCTATCCGTCGTCAAGGTAACTCATGGGAAGCGGGCAATCTTTATGCTTATTGTGACTGGGTTCTCCAGATTAGTATTTTACAAACTTGTGGACGATCTACCCTGATGAGATTTTTTGCCCTTTCCCCTCCCTAAAGACCTTTCTTTTTTTTGGGGGGGGGGGGGAGGAAGTAGTTGGAGTTGGGGAAGTGGAAGTGGAACTCCACTCCTTGTTTGGTCCGAGGAGTTCATGGGCCTGATGACTAGAAAACATTAGTTTTATCTTTTATTAACTTCTTATACTGTTAGACTCCAAGACTTCACAACTCTTTGGGTTTCATGAATTCCACGCCTTGTCTCAAACATCCTCTTGATGTTTGTGAGCCTTTGAGTCTAGTGACAGGCACATAGCATAATTTATTTAGTCTCCATGTATCCAGATGAAATTGATTTGTTACAATTTTGATATTTCAGGTGGTTTCTATAAGTGAGGAGACATTCATTCCGACTAGCCTATCGACCAGTTGCTTGACTGGGTACCTATGGATGGTAACTGGTGTATCCAGTTTGCACAATTTGGGGCACTCCTCTCTAGCCCGTGTTAAGGTCATGAGTGGTTTCAACAAGGACAATTCCACTGCAAATGACGTATCCGTGGTAGAAGATGATGCAATACCAGGGGGAACGAAGCTACTTGAAAAATTGCAGGGAGGCATAACATTCGACGAAAAAGTGTTCTTGGCAGCTGCTGAAGCTGTCAAAACTGCAATGAGTAATTTGTTGACTAAGAAACAATACTCCATAGAGAAGCGTGACTTCAGAAAGAGAACAAGAAATGATAGGAAGCTTAAACAATGATATGAGTATTCAATAGTGTTCACAACACATCAACAACAGTCATCCTGTTTCATGTAAAATTTGCTCTTTATTCAACATTTTTTTGGCTTAACAGAAGCCTTTTAGTTCTTAGATTATATTGTGATAATGTTTTTTAATTTATTCTCCAAAAGTAACTTGACGTGCTTTAGCCGCAGTTTTCTTTGTCAAAGCCATATCAGTAATACCCAATAGGAAATTAGAAATTAAGTTTGATTTTGAAGGAGATTATGTTCAATTACCAAAATAGTCCTCAATGGATGAAAACTAATTTTTTTCTTCTTTTTTGTTAAATTATAAGTTTAGAGGACTTGAATCTCAGCTGGCAAAAGGATACCAATTTGAAGGGGGCAGGTAAGCAATAATTAACACATTTTTTTGTAATGATTTAGAGCAATTAATTATGGAGTTTAGCTGGATTTGAAATTCCATCTACATCAAATGTCAATAATTGAGGAAATATTAAAACGTAAGAGTGGGTGAAATCGAATGAGAAAAGGACAAGCAAGCAATCTTCCTTTTGTTTTATTTATCTTTTCTCTAACAATTTAATAACCATATATCTACTTCACTTCTTCACGTAACACCAAACTACTCTCCCCATTTACGTGGTCTTCTTAGATTTTGCTAGTAATGATAGATGGTTGGGTTATTTGTGTAATTTTTGTATTAAAAAAAGTTCATAATTGAATTATGATCGATGAAAATTGTGGTAAAAAATATTGTGAAGACGAGTCTAAATCATGTAAATGTTAACAAGAGTCAAAATTGTATAACAAGATGATTTCAATCCACTGTAGACATTTAGTGACATTGTAAGTATAAAAGTTTGTAAGATGCCACTTTAAAACTTAATAAACTAAGTTTAAAATTAAAATTTTAAAATTTAAATATATTACAACAATAGAATTAAATAGGTACATAAATAAATGGACCACTTGCATAAATGAATTTAAAGTAAAAAAAGAATAAAATATATGTAGTACAAGAATAAAATAATTGCATAATATAAAATAATAAATAGATTATTTATTTATTAATTTTAAAATTTCACTTAATCGTTATACTAAATCGACCTTAATAAAGAAAATATTAAAATTTAGGGTTACAATTAAGATTCAAATGTTATAATAATTAAAAGTTAGATAATTTTTTTTTTTAAAAAAAAGAAGAGAAAAGGAATGGGAATTATGTAAACCTATAAATGCGTGCCTTTTATTCATTTCTACGTTTCAGTGTGTTTGCACGAGCTGTGTCAGATGCTCACAACTTCTTATGTTTACTTCAAAGATTCCAACATTATTGTTCACTTCTTTTTTTCTTTTCTTTTTATCATCTTTACTTCTTTATACATATAGACTTATTTTTTATAATCTTTTAAAAGCATATTTGTAAGTTGGGATAAAAACCAAGATATATAGGCCATGTATCGCCAAAATGACATGTCTGCTAGAGATAATGTGTGAAGATCTTGTCCATGGAACAGAAAATATCATGGATGTATCTTTTAAAAAATATTATTCATCAAGAAATTGACATATGTGAATATATCGAGAAATGTGGTCGAAATATCGTTAAAATGTTGTAGATATATCGATTAAGTATCTTGAAAATTATACGGATTTAAGCAATATACTTTTGTCTGATATCTTTTCTTTTTTATCCTTTTTAAAATCATCATTTTTCTCCTCATTCTGTATCATTTTCCCCTCAAATATCAACATATTCCAATTTATTAAATTCCAAAGTTCAGACAAAATATATCAATATATTTCAAAATCATTATTGTTACCTTTGATTTCCAAAATTACAATTTCTAATCCAAGAATTACTGTTATTAAATTAAGTTTTTAAAAAATAATATATACCATGACTTGGAAACAAAATATTGTCACTAGTACTAAATAAATTGTGCTAATACTTAGCTAGTTTCTCCTAAATCATCCTTTACTATTAAATTTTGTATTCAGTATGACCTAGACATTCAATTTATAATAATTTTTATTGTCTTCACTATTATCTATTATTTTGTAATCGGTCATATTTGACTTCTAATTATTGATTTATATGCTTAAACTAAAGTCATGGTTTATTACTTTAGCAAATTTGTTCAAAATTTTTACTAAAAAATTCATAATATTTCTATAAATTTTCTTAATATCCATAGTTTTTCTTTGAATATCCGTTAATATCTAAATATTCGTCGATAAATTTATACCAATAACAGTAATTTGATCGTTCGTTGGTTTTGCATTTATTAGATCTAAGTCATTAATATTATTTCAATATATATCATGATTCATTTAGTGTGTATTAAATTCAAAATGATAGGTTTACCGAAATGAATCCAGTATAAAAAAACAGTAAAATAAATATAATCTAATCTAAAACATAAAAACACCTTTAAAATTTGTTATTTGTTTAGTAGAATTTTTGTAATAACTCTCAAACAATAATCCAATTTTGTTTGTTATATTGGAACAATGAGATAAAACAAATATAGCAATCTAATCTAAATTTTAGAACCTAATTAAAAAGTTAAAAAGTCAAAAAGCTAATATTGTAATATTTAAAAAATATAGGGATGTGTTTGGAAAATTAGGAAAATTGAGGGGGCACTTTTGTAGAATTTGAAGAAATATATTAAGAAATGTCCCCACCAAAAGAAGGGCTAATCTAAAAAGTGAGAGAGTGAGGACAAAACTTCACGTGATCTAAGTATTAGAATAAACTCTCTCACACTACTACTACTACACGACAACTAATTACTATTAAGATTTGAACTTCAAACCTATTGAACCCATCATCATCGATGTGTTAATATGACAAATGATATATACTTCAAAACAAACTATCCAACTCATTAACTTAATAATCACAGTCTTCCAAATTCTAAAATAGGCACTAAGTTTTAAAAGTTAGAGAGTAAAATGAACACAACAGTATGTTATTAACCTCAACAAGAAAGATAAGATTGGTTAGTGAGTTTTGTTTTGTTTTGGTTTCTGGGTAATTGTGATATTATATAAATAGATTAATAACCAAAGTCAGAAAGTAATTGATTTTTAAAAAAAGAAGTTAGAGAGAGAGAGAGAGAGAGAGGGGATGAAAGAAAAGAGATAAGGTTTGTTTTTAAATTTGAATTAGTCTTAATAATTCCACTAATTATATCAAATTAATTACCCAACTTTTGGAGTGAAAAAAGGAGCCATTTTTGGAGTTGTCTTTTTTTGTGGGACTGTCTCTCTTCTTTTATTTATTTCACTCTAAATCCACTTTTTTTCTCTCCCATTTTCAACTCTTCTTTTTCTTTTTCTTCTTCTTCTTCTTGTAAAATATAATTCTACGAAAAAAAAAGAAGAAAAACTCTGTCTATTTTCTTAATTTCCATGTCCATCATTCCAAGTCTTCCACACACCGTTGGATTTGTTTTGATCAACGGTGGTAAATAGTTCTCTCTTGTTCTTTTTCTTCTACCTCTTTACCAAAAACAGCCATGGAAGCCACTGAAGTTTAATTCCGTATCTGTTTATCTTTTTAAAGATTTTCTTCTGAAAGAAATACAAAATTGATTGCCCACGTCCCATATCCAAAACCCAGAAAGCTTGGATTTTTTCAGGTAATTTTTTCTGGGTTTGGTTTTGTTTAATTTGTTATGAGATCTGATTTGTTTTAGTTTTTTTTTTCAGGTGGAAGGTTTTTGAAAAATAGGGTGGGAAAAAGGGAAGATGTTGAGGAATAGATCTAGAGCTGTAAGTGGAAAACAAGCATTAATGGCAGAAAATCAACTCTCAAGATTTTCTTCTTATTCATATACAAAACCACTTGAAAATTCCTTGTTTGGATCACCAAAATACAAAGCTTTTTCACCAACAAAAAAAGGAATTGATGATCATAATTCTGTTATTAGCCCAACTTCTGTTCTTGATTCCAACAATAAACCATTTTTCTCTTTACAAAATCCCTTCATCAAATTACCAAATCCCAATATTATTGCAAAAACTACCAGAGTTTCCCCAGAAATAATTCCAGGCCCGAAAAAGCCCATTGGGCTTGCTTTAATTGAGGACAAAAACGATGATTCCAAGCCCACTAATAGTGTTATTTTTAGTGCTAAACTTCGTGTGCAAATCCCTCCACCGGGTTCCGCCGTGGACGGTGGTGGTAATCATAATAATAATGGTTCGTTGATGACAGTGAAGGAGATGGAGGTTTGTGAAGAGTATACTTGTGTTAAAAGACATGGGCCTAATGCTAAAATCACTCATATTTTTGATAATTTTGTGGTTAAAACCATGGTTGATGATTATTATCATTATGGTTCTTCTCGTAATTTTTCTACGGCGGATTGGAGAAAGAAGACGAAGAAGATGAACAACAACAACAATAACAACTTTCTTAGGTTTTGTTATACTTGCAAGAATGATCTTCAACTCACCAATGATATCTATATTTACAGGTAAATATACAACTTATCTATTTCGTTATTTGTTTTCGTTCTTGTTAGATCTTAAAACACCTTTTTTAGAGCAATAAAGTTTAGAGAATTAAGGTTGTATTTTTTAAAGCAAGAAAGATTTGAAAAGTATTGTAGGTGAGAAAATAAGTATAATTTTAAATTGACAATTTTTTCAGTTATAAGTATAATTGTGTTGAGTAGTAGTATATTTTCTTTTATTTCACTTCTTTGTATACATGGAAATAAATTTTAAATAACATTTATTCAAAGTTTCTTCTTTTTTTCTTTTACATTTATAACTAAAATTAGATATAATACTACAAGCTAAATAAAAAAAAATCTTGATTTTTTAGATGAGAAAGTAAAAAAGTTAGCTTATACATATGACAAAAAATTTAAAGAGATATATGTATGATATAAGTTGAATTTTTGGATGTAGAAGATAATTTTACCATTAGATTAGTTACTATATAGTATTATATTGTTTCAAGAGAAAGTTGGATTTGTTTTTACCAATTATGGTTACTAAAAACAGCAAATTCTTGTAGTACTAAGAAGAAAAATACACATGGTTCTGAATTATAATATATTTATCAGCCATTGTTGTGAATTTGCAGAGGTGAGAAAGCTTTTTGTAGCCATGAATGTCGCAACCAAGAGATGCTTTTGGATGAAGAAGATGAAGATGAAGATTCATCTTGATTATAATCATTTTCTTCTTCCATTATATAATTTTCACAAAATTCATGAATTTTTTTTCTTTCTTTTGTTTTTTTTTTTTTGTTTTTTTTTTTCTTTTTCCTCTCATGCAGATAGAGATAAAGAGGGAGAGGTGTTTGTAGAGAGAGAGATAAACTATGATTAAAAAAATATGTTCAATATTTTGACTAATATGATTGCTTGCTTTGGCTTTTACTAAACAAATATTTGAGTTAGTATTATTATTATTTAAATATTATTTGATAATGTGGAATTGAAAGCAAACCCTAACTTTTTTTTGTCTACTTTCACTTTAATGATTATATGCATATATATATATACACACACACCTTTTGGGACCATTTGTATTTTATTACATTGGAAGAATAAGATTCCTATTTTTCATATTTTGATGACTTATCCTTTCCTTTTCTCTTTTTATTTTCTTTTCTTTCTGTTTAATTGGTTTAAGATTAATTTTAATTAATTACCAATTAATTACACCTTAACAAAGATTAATCTTGGAGTTTAATGACTAAATGGGTGGGGTCTAGTTTCAATTGAATTAGTTTAGTTGATAAACTTTCTTACCTTTTCGAGGTTGCACGAGGACTTCACCTCAAAAATATGATATTACTTTAAAGTTTTTTAAACTTATATTTGGGTTGTAAATATTTTAATTTAATTTATTATTTTTAAAAATGTCTTTTTTATTATCAATTACTTTTTTTTAAAGAAAATAACTCATATTTATCGGCATCTGAATTTGAGTAATTAATCTAAAAAAAACTAATTACTATTAGGAAAATTGCATTAGATATTATTTAAAAAAAACAACATACTACACATCTTTTTCTGCATATTGCGAATACGATAAATATGATAAGTAATTAGTAATATCAAAGGGCTGTCGGAGGGTTATCGACTTTTAGATTTGTTACTTTTGCAATTTAGAAAATGTAGTGATAAGTCCTATTATTATAAAAAAAAAATTCTATTTTTGCAAGCGCTTCTTACTATTACTATTTGGTCGGTACTGAAGTTTGAATGATCGAAAGTTTTAAAGTTATACAATTGACTTTTTTTAGAAGAAGATTTAAGTGAAACCTAAAAAATTATAGTCGAAAAAAATTGAAAATTTGAAGACTATGAAATAAGGATTTGTTTGAATTGAACTCGAGACAAAAATGTTTTTTTAAAAGCTCATTTTTATTTATTTATTATTTTGGTAAAATTGTTTTAGAAAATATTTTGAGTGGTATAAAATATTTTGATATATTTTTTAAAATTACTTATTTTTTAAATTAAGTACTTTAAATTGTATTTCAAATAAACACTATAAATTAAAAGCGGTAATTTGAAACTTCATATTAATTTTCAACCCTAATGAAGTTTTGTAAATGTATTAATTTCCATAAGCAAATCATTTTAAAATCTTCATTAGGATTAGTTCAAGATTTTACAATTGAAACAACTTTGGAGATTTAAGAACATATAGCTTGAACTTTTTTTCATTGTTTAATTAATCTTTTTAATTTGAGAAAAGAAAAGAGGGTAAAAGAGGTAACTTAGAGAAAAATAAAAACAAATTTAAAGTGAGACAAATTGAGAGGATAATAATAGTTGTTTTCATTCTACAAATTGAGAGGATAATAATGGTTCTTTTCATTCTTTTTTTCCTTAGTTTCATCCCTAAATTCAACCCATCTTTTTCATTGGTCAAAATCTATACAATTCATTTAATTCCAAAGGAAAAAACAAAGAAAGAAGAAAAAAACTATTTAAATTTCCTTCCTCACAAGTTTTTCAACATATTGCATCATTATAATTATATTTTGTTAGAGAGCTAATGTGATACAATATAATTCTATTCCTCATTTTCTATTTTCAAGTACCGTACTTTGGATTTTGGAAAAGTATAATATTATACTTGCACAAACACATGATTTACTTTAAAAAATATTTTAATTATTATAAAAATTTTAAAAAAAATTAAACAATTAATGTTGTATATAACTCCTTAAACTTAAAGTTATAATTTTATATCTAATAATTCTTTAAATAGTAAATTTTGTATCTAGGACTTTTAGTATATTAAAATTTGTAAAAAATAATTAGTGATTGATTTATTATTAGATATAAAATTGAATTTTACGTTGGAATTAAATTTTAAAATTTCAATTTTATGTTTCATATATACATAATTTTTTTTATAAATTATTGAATATGGGCATATTAGATATAAAATTGAAAAAGACCATTCATTTTTATTTGATCCTTTATTGTTATTTTGTAAAAACATTTACTGTTTGACATGGAATTACTAAAAAGGACCCAATGAAATATTATGAACTAATATAATTTAAAATAATGGTGGTTAGAGTTGATTATACGAAGGGGTTTTGAAATTGGCCGTCACTAGAAATGGTGGATGAAGGTTGGGCGAATGGAGTGCACCAAAGGTGGTGGACAGAATTTGCCAACAATACAATTTAGAGAGAGAGACTAACCATTTAAATATTCAAAATTAATTATTCTAAAAGTTTGTTTGAACTGTTTCTTTTCAATAACCATAACTTATTTTATAAATGGACTTAATTTATTTTTAATATAAAAAGTGACTTATCTTTTAAATTTAAACACTTGAAAATGTATTTTAAAACACACTTAAAATTAATTAATTCAAAGTTGATTACATTAATTATATCGTTTGTAATAATTCTTTCTCCACGAAAATTAAGTTTTCAATGTATCTTAAAAAATGAAAATATTACCAAAAATAAGTTTAGTTGAATGATAATTATCACGAATGTAACAAAAACTACCATATATATTGATTGAATTTGATAAGAGTAGTAGGGGACATGGTGCCCCTACATAATGATAAAATTTGTGGAAGGGTTGGTATTTATTCTTAATAAAAAATTTGGACTTCATGAATATGACAAAAGGGAGAGCTTAAGTACTTTTTCTTCTTCATCATCATCATCTTTAATGATGTGTCAAAGAATGATATTGAATTTCTTTCCTCAAAGGCATTGCCTTTAGAACTAATGCTTGATAACGAATATATATCTATTGTGTTAAAAGGAAACATTTCATTTTAAATAAAAGGAAAAGTCATGGTTAACTTCACGTTTAATTTTCTAGAATTATTATTGTTTTTTCTTTTTAGAAAAAGAGAATTTGGTCTACTCACCTCTAAATGTTGAAAATTAAAAGAAGTATAGTGTTTTCATCTTTTCAAAAAAAAAAAAACGAAAAAAGATCATATAGTTAACAAATAAGACTTCGAAAATCTATTGAAGACAATACGAAATACCAGAGCTAGAGATAAGTTGAGAAAAAAGTTCTAGCACGAGCATAATAAGTACATACTCTTTTACTAATTATTCAAAAATTTGAAACACATCATTTATTGATATATTATTTTATTCTAAGTCCCTTATAGTTCTTAAATGTTTATTTTTTTACAATCAACGAATGAAGGTAGTATGAATAATTTAGGTTATATTATACAAAATACTTCTAAACTTTGTATATTATGTATAAATGCTTTGAACTACTAAAAAGTAGAAATTAAAAAAAAAAAAAAACTTTAGTTTTTGGATGGAAATTGTTTATTGATTTATTTATTTAGTATACGAATAACAACCGATAATAGTCATTAAAAAATATCATTAAACTTTTAAATTGTACATCAATACTCTAAAAGTTTAGGTACGAAAACATTCTAACTGCTAGTAGATAATGATCGATTTGTTTAAACTTTAGACTTGGCAAGAATCAAATTTACAATAATTTTCTCACAAAAACTTCAAGTTACAACTTAAAAGCGTAAAATCTCACTAAATTTCATGAGGAAAAGAAAAGAAAACCAATTTTAGCTTCTCTTTCTTTTTAATGAATTTTTTTTAATGAGATAAAACAAAGGTCAAACAAACAAATAATAGTTATTATAAATCCTATGGATATACATATACCTATTATCTCACCATGCCATGTGTCTTCTGATGGTAGATACTTAGGTGCATTTAGGGGAGAGAAAATGTTATGAGAGAAAAAGATTATGATAATTTTAGGATTATGATAATCTTAATATTATGATAATATGTGCTTGGGTGAGAGTTAATATTGATAGTGTTATGGTAATATGTGTTTGGGGGAAGAAATATGAATGATAGTGTTATGATAGTATGTGTTTGGGGAGGGATTATGATAGACGATAGTAGTGTTACGATAATAAATGTTTAGGGGAATGATTATTATTGTAATATGTGTTTGGCGAAAGAGTTTTATGATTGTAGTTTTATTATAACATGTATTTGGGCGAAGGGTTATCACTGTAGTATTTTGATAATATGCATTTGGGGGGAGGATTACGTTAATGAAGTTGTGATATTTTTTTTTTATAAAATAAACAATATTAATATATGTATTTATAGTAAATCATATAATTTTTTTAAAATAAGCAATATTAATATAGAACGCAAACATATTAGTGTCATTAGTAGTTATAATAAACCATTATAAATACATATATTAATATTAGTGTAATTATAATAAACCATATTATGAAATGATCGCAAACATATTAGTGTAATTATAATAAGCCATTAGTAGTAACTGACGTTGGCAAACATATTAGTGTAATTATAATAAGCCATTAGTAGTAACTGACGTTGGGATGTTATGAACGCATTTAGTAGAGATGCAAATTCATGTTCGTCCATTAGAAATCCTAGATCGACACCTTGTTGGAAAAAAAAGCTTACGAAAGCATTAAAAACGAAATTGGTTAACCTAATCTAGTACTTTGAATTTTGGTTTATGGATCTTGAAAATTTATTCAAACCATAATTTTCCTATGTAAATTTTTCGAAGCTTCCTTGCAAAAAAGATCGTAATAAAGATACAATGCAGTTGGGTGGGTCATTTATGGTTCCCTTTAATACCTTATCATATGAGAAGTTTGTAAAACCAATTGTGTATATGAGAACTTGTGAACGTATTTTCCTATACGTTATACTATTGAACTAGTTACACATTTCTATAATCTATATCACAGTTAATTAATGTGCGTGTAATAGGAGTTTTTTCTTATAAAGTTTTTTTTATTGCATCAACCTAATGTGCGTCTTAGACCTATATTGATGTTTTAGAGTTTTATTGATTAAAAAACCTTACTTTTTTTTTTTTTAATTTATGATTCTACATGAAATTCATGATGAAGTCGAAAAATTGTTCGAATTTTCCAAATATGATGTTTACAAAAATTTGAAGTGTTGAGTTTAGAGACAGATATTGTATGAAAACATTAATATTTTCTTAAGTGTACATATATTTTTAAAATTTTTCACACTGCTTATGAAATTTAAATACGAAAATAACGAAATTGGAAGTTTTATCCAATAGCAAAAACCATAAAAAAGGTAAAATTACGAACTAGATCAAAAATTGAAAAATAGTCATTATAGTACTAAACGAAATTTAAAAAAAAAACCTTAAAATTGTGCCTAAATTGGTAGGAACATATTACAACCATGAATAAATAAAAAAAAAGTTATATATACACAACATGTACTATTATGACATAAATTAGAAATGCCTGTATGAACAAATTTTGGAAATTAGAAATGTTAATAAAGAATCAAAAGTTGTTTAATGTACCTTACACAATATTTGCCCTTAAAAATTCATAGCACCGTACGATTAAATATAAGCATAGAAAAGTAAAAGGGAAAAGAAGTAGAGGGGGTAAGTTGAATCAATATTTTACCAATTCATAAAACGGACAATGAACATGAAACAATGAACCTAAGTAGAGGGGTATGTGGAAAAAGAAATTAGAAGACGAATAGGTATTGTGCAAAAATTATATGAAAACAAAATAAGAAAAGCAAGGATGAGAAGATTAATGCAAATTAATGTAATAAAAGGAAGCACCAATGCTGCAAAGTTTAATGCAAATTTGAAAGAATGAATCAGAGTAGGTAAAATTTATTTTTGTGTTCATCATCGGCTACACATACCTTTGCAAAGGAGCGGCCACCCCTGCCATGCTCTGGCGATGGCCCTACCGAACTTTTTTGTTCAACACATGATGGTACTTGGGTGTAGCACCTATCACTTGAAGCACTGTTGGATGAAAACAAAAGCGCGACAATGTCAAAATCTGAGCGGCAAGGTATCGTCGAAGCAATAAGGAAAAGTTTGACACCAATCTGTTACAGCAAAGCCCCTAATCAAAACATAGAGAGGATGGATTTGGTTTCAGAGGTATCGCGTGAGCGACAACCTGTCAATGAAACCACAAAGACAAAAAATTTCGTTCTCGAGCAAAATGCAAACACAGCCATTTGCTTTCAACAGAGGGAAAAAGAAATCGGGAACGAAAATGAAACGATAAACATTTGTGGAAAAATACACAATATGGGTGTAGATTCGAAGAGAAAAAATGGAAAAACTCGTTCGATTGTGGCTGGAATGAAGAAGGTTTGAGGGGGGTTATGGGAAGGGTTATAGAGGGAAAGAGAGAGAATATGGGGATTAGGATAACCCTAATCCTTACTTATGGTAAATCGAGGCCCAAACAAGGATTGGGCTTTTGACCCAATCCTAATCCCCCATATTCCCCACCCTCAAACACTCCCTTGGTGTACACCATGTGTCAAACAAACATGGAATCTTAGTGGCTATCTAATGTTACATCCTACTTGTTAAGTTGTCTAGTGGTATTTGGTGGGTTTATAACTATGGACAATATGGAGAGAATTCCATGCAAGAGGGAGAAAGTGGAGAAAGTTTAAAATTTTCTTATTTCTTATTTCTTTTATTTATTTATATATTATATTATATTATTTTAGTATTTTATTTTCTCGATTTTCATATTCTAGTTGTGCCATGTTTTCACAACAATAGTGATATTTTTGATAAACTAAAAAAAAATCACTTTTAGAGAAGTGTTAGACAATAGATTGAAGTACAGAAGAGACAGAATGAAAGAGGGAGATGATTGTACATATGGTTAAAATATTTTATATTAATAATTCTTTTTAAAGTTACGATATCTTTTTAAATTTTGAAAGTCAGTGTATCTTGAATTTGCAAACAATAGTGATAAGTTTTGAAACAAAGCTTAAGTCAGTTTCCGTCTAAGATTAATAATAAGAGTATTAAAACAAACTATTTTTTAAAGTGGAGTATTTTTAAAAATTTTGACAATTTTGAGAATATTTTTGACATTTTAGTCTTGCTAAAAAAAATTCTACATAGATCTCAAAACTTATAATTATACCAAGTGATGTTTATCTAAGGAAAAACATAGTAAAATTATAAGCAATTTGAAAAATGGGTCCCATTTAATTATTTTTGTTCTTTATTTGTTTTTCATAATGTGTGGTTCACTCTAAGTCTATAATTAAATAATACAACGTGATTGATGAGAGTGAAGGAGATCGACCTAATTCAATTGGATTTGAAAATTATTTGAAATCCCCTAACGAATATCGATATTTTTACTGTTATAATACACGAATTAATTAAGATTAAAGTTAATGATAAAAATAAATTATTATGGTTCATTATGTTTGCAAAATGCTTAAAGAAACGTGATCAAAGTAACCTAATTACGTTGACGATTGTGGTTTCTTATTAGTGATCTATTAATAGAATATGGTTACGACTACATCAAATTTGATTATATATGGATGGGTAGATATGTATAACCTAAAATAACAATCAAGAAAGTAAAATAATTAAAAAGAAGAAAGAAAAGAGAAAATAATGATTGAAATGTGGGATTGGAAATCATTTTGGAAATGAGCAAAAAAGGGAAAAGAGGAATTAAGGGGTCTCCCACTAGCAATTGTCGATTCCTTTTCTCTTTCTTCCCTTTTTATTCCAAAACCAAACTTATAAAATCCAAAATTCTCAACCTCCACTTTTAAATTTTTCTCATCATATTCACCATTCAATTATCTTCATCTAAATTAAAAACTTTACATTTTATCTTCATTTTTTGTTTGCCTAAGAATTGTCATTTTCATGATCAAGATATAGTTTGTATTGCATAACTAAACTCGTTGATGTAATAACTGTTCTTGATCTAGCTCGTTCATATAATTAGGTTTGTACATAGATTGTTTTGGACGAATGATCTTTTCAGTCAACCTGAAGATTAGAGTTGGTCTGATTGGCTATATGAATGATCCGAACAAGGCTCCAACCCAATTCTTAAATTTCGGGTGGGGGTTAGATTAGGTTATGATGCTTGGTTATTTATTTATATTTAATTACAAAATTTTATTAACTTAAAGTACTTAATTTTTTTTTTGATTTATAACACAATCTAATAACTAAATTTCATAAAACTCAAATGTTAAATTTCAAAATTCAACATATCTATTACAAATTTTAAACCAACATCATAAACGATATATATAAGTTATAATATATATAAATATTTTAATAGTATTAGAAATTTAGGTTGGGTCAACCCAACCCAAAATTTCAAAAGTGTAACAAAAACTCAACCTAACAAAAAAAAAGACAAAAAATTCAATCCAACTCGACTCAACTCAAAATTAAAACTAACCCGATCCAACATTTATAACTTGGGTATGGGTAGTCTGGGTTGTTCGATTATCGAGTTAGTTATACACCATTATACAAAAATAAAAGTTAAAACACACAACTAACTAGACTTAACAAAGTAGAAGAAAAAACATATTCTAGTAGTGTGTAGTGCAACCCGTATACAATAGTCGTAGGGGAGGAGGGCTAGCCTAAAGCTTCATTAACTAACGACTCGACTAGGTACTTATGATGGATCGACCATTCTTTATCAATATAACTTCGAAGATTAACATCTTGACAAGTATAGGAAAAGAATGACACACGTTTCTTAGATATTATGATTTTCTTGTGAAGATAGACATTGTAGTAATGATAAATTAATTATCTATTAATGATTCTATAAATAAAGAAACTTAAGGTCACATATGCATGTAAATGCTTTCCTTAGCTAAGCTAAGTTAGTCTTCCTCGACTTTTTGTTTGATTCTAGCTTTGGCCTAATGTTATATAAGTAGGAAGAATGAATGTTATTAAAGTCTTCAAACTAATAAAAGTTTAGCTCAATTGACATAAGTGTGTTCAAATCTTTCACTCTACTTAATTTATACTAAAAAAACCGTCAAAACCAACAAACTTATCTTTGTTATGTAAAATAAAAATGGAATCTTAATTAAACATGAATGCATTTTAGTCCATAAAATTGAATGCATTTTATTAAGTTAGAATAGTTATGGAGTCTTTAATTATGCTTCAATTATTCATATGATGAGTTGTGATATATTAGGGGAAAAATATCTATTAGTATGAAAAAGATAGTAAAAACTTAAATACAACTTCAAGTTGTCAATTAGGTTTGTTGTTAGGCTGATGATTATCCCAATTTACAATCATATTGAATGTTTGGATAACTCTTGTTTTACTAAGTACCCAATTTTAATCATAAAGTTTAAATTTGTCAACCTAAATATAAAATTTGTTAAATATAAATATAACTCAATTGGTTTAATTTTCGATTAAATAGTCGAAGATTTGAATTATCTCTCACCTCGTGATTTACAACTAAAAAATTGAAATGTTATTTGATTACTTAAATTTTAGACAACAAAATATGTAAGATCATATTTATTTCCTCGTAAATGTAATTCATCAATTGGAACCTCAAAATTAATGGACTCCCATTTGATTGTGTTTGTTATTGTTTCTCTATGTTTTGTAAATATAATGAAATGTCATCCTACAATCGATAATCAACAAACACAATAAAAAATGCATTAATAATAAAGCCAAACGATCTTAAATGGTAACAATAAAAGTGCATTAATAATACTAGAGTAAACAAGCTCATTCAAAATCAAAGTAAACATAGTCAAAGTAATCTAGTTATGTTTACTGTTGAGTTCTATTACGATTGATACATCAATAGTTAGTATAATTACACTGATTTTGATTAGAGTTAATAAACTCAAATATGAAAATAAAAACATCCTGACCCTATACGAAATTGATAATTAAATAAACAAAGGCGTAAATTTTTATATATTATTCAAATTCACGATCTTTACAAATTTAAAATTTAAAGGTTAAATTCACTAGATGTATAAACATCAATATGATGTGAACAAAAATGTCAAAAGGTCAATTTTCATATTAATAAAATGTTGTTTTTTCAAAAGAAAGAACAAAGTGAACATGTGAAGATTTAGTTAAATAGAAGGGAAAAAAAAGAGGAAAATAGAAATGAAAGAAAATCTGGTTTAGCATTTTGGCAATGTCAAATGAAACAGGAATGAGTCACAGTTGCATTTTCATATAAAGCTCTCACAATAAGGCTAAGTTTGATGGACTTTACTATTGAGGCCATAACTATGTTTAAACCAAACCTAAATCAACCACAAATTTTATTACATGGGTGTGAGAAAATTCATTTTAATATACAATAATTCAAAGTGGGAAGGAATTTGACAATACTCCTAAAAGTTGGAATTCAAGAGTATATTTTACCTTACCGAAAGGTTCAATGGAATCAACCGACTCCAAGCAGATGAACTTTACCAGTTTAAAGCCTAAACAAACAGTGCAAAGGGAATCTAGCATGGTAAAGCAAACAGAGTAGAATGCAATGACATGTTATAATTTCTCTTGCCATTTACTTCTCTCAAATGATGTATAAAATGAAAAACGACGAGGATCGACAAATGGGTGAGATTTTGAGACAAAGTAGATAATCAAATATAGAAATTGTGAAAGAAAAATTAGACTGATACATAGTTAGATATAGACTATCCTTAGAACAAGATGGAGATTAACAAAGATCATCATTAAAGTTGAGGGAATCGAAATGAAACCTCGATAATTCTTGTAAGCTACATTTCATTTAATTTTGAGTAGTAGTATCTAAGTTTACAAGCCTAAATCAGAGCTCTAAAGTTGTATGATGAACAAGAAGAATAAGTGAGAAGATAAGAGTACAGAATTTACATTCTCTCTTTCTCTCTATCTTCTTTTTCTAACAAGTTTAAGGTATAGCTGGATTCCTTGCTGCTTTACTCTTGTTCAGTGCTTGAATCAACCTCCATATCTAAGCAACCATACGCAGGCTTTAAGAAGCTTGAGATTGAATAAAGCTGAGAATATTAATCACTTCTCAGCTACAAATCCCACTTCTCAAAAACTAAAAAGAGAATCAAAACTCTAAATCCTACCCATATCAACCATGATTCTTCATTATATTTTTACAGACATACACTAAAACCCCCCACATCAGAACACAAAAGTGAGCTTGATACTCACTAAAAACATCACTCATTCAGAGTTAACATCGAGGTTAAGGATTCGTCTAAGTGTTCTTGTAGCACAATCAGCACCATGACATGGCTCTCTTGAAGAAGGATGTGTATGGCCCCTAGTTGGGGATGGTGGTGCAGATTTCACAATTGGGTGAATTTTTTCAACTGAATTTGTGGGTAATTCGAGTGATACTGTTCTATTTCCTCGGATTGAAAATTTGGGGATTGGCAATGAACTTGCAGGGGGTGAATTTGAGTAAGTTGGTCCAGCCCAAAGCTCAGGAAAAGATAGTCTCTTATAACAGCAATGTTCATCAAAATCAATGCTCTCGTTAACACAATTTTTTTCATTAATCGAAATCGGAGCACAAGAGGGTGGTGTTTTGGGGGAAGAAAAACAATAAACAGGAATTGAAGAAATCTCCAATGGGTTAGGGCGAAATCTAAATCGATTATGATCTTTAATCGTCAAATTCCCAAATCGACCCGATTCTAGAGGTTTGACCCGATAACAAAACTCATCTCTGTACTGTTCTACAATCACCAATGTTTCCATAGCAGAACCAAACTCCAAAAGCATTCAATTGTAATCTCACCGATGAGCTCGAAAAATCCTTAATCTATCTAAAGAAACAACAAAAAACAAGAAGAAAGAAATTACAACACAGAAATGGTTCAAAACAGAATAGAAAAGGAAATTGGAAGTGATAAAACATGAACTGACCTGAAAGTGGTAATGGGGTTTGTGGGTTTCATGGATAAAATGGTGTTTCTAGGTGCGATTGAAGTGGGAAGTTGAATAAATCGGGGGGGTTTGTTCTTCATCTTCTTCATAGTCGTCGGAATTTAAAGAAGCAGTAACCGGGCACGGCTTTTTATGAATTTTACGGCATTTGTCCTTCTTTTGACTGAATTTATTCATTATAGGTGGCAGGATTTGAAGGGCATATTTGTCTTTTTCTGTTTCTTGAATTGCAGTTTGAAAATTTTGAAATTTGAATGGGAAGTTTGTTTGTAATACTAAATTTCTTGGTTTAGTTATTTCATTTGCATCAATGGTGGGAAAATATTGTAATTATATAGCTTAACTCTTAGATAACTTTATTTTTTTTCCTGCCTTAACTTTTAAAATTCAAATCATATTTAAAATATTGTTTTCAATGTGATTATTATTATTTCAATTTTATACTCATCGTTTCATTCTTTTAAGTTCTAAGTTCGTGGCTCTTGATCCAAGATGATCCATAACATTTTCTATGATGTCTAATTAACGTTTGATCATTTGGTCCTCGTCTTTGATGAATTTTTCTTTCAATTGTGATTAAAAATGAAATTTTAATGTTTACAAATGTTTTTGTTAATAAAAATTGATATTTAATTAGTTCACATGCATTTAAAATAAATTTTGTTTTGTTTTAAATTCCTATTTATCTCATTTTGTTGTCATGAAATGAAATTTTCCTTTGAAGGTGTGCATTTAAATAACATTCTTAGTCCATATTTGTTTTTGGTAGTGAAAATGAAAAGGAAAGTAATGGGAAAGATAAAGCTGAAAGGAAGAGGGGAAACAAAAATAAATTAGTCATTGGTGATTGCTTGTGGGTGATCCGTGATCATCGATGACTAATGAGCGATGAAGAGAATGGAAGAAAAGCACTAACGATTAATGATTATAGCTAGTCAATAGTCTGTTGTCGTTGAACAAGTTCACCAGTTCTCTTGGTTGTTTATTATTTTATGACGATCTATTGTTAAAAGTCACACAATCATCTACAAAAATTGTCTGCAATCGCACGATCAACCATTAACAAATCGAGTAGTTGATGTATAACAAACGATCACACAATCACATGATCACCGATGATCAAACAATCTAGAATTTAAAATTACATCCGCTTTTTCGCTTTGTTCAGACCTGGAGTCTTTCTTTCTTTTCGTATAACCATGGTAATTCTCCGTTAATTCAGAGTGCAAAATCAATGTAATTCAGATAATAATCGAAAGTAGTGCCATGGTAGGGGAGTTACATCCCCATTTTTCTTGGAGAAGTCGGGTCATCTAGCAAAGACATCGGGTTCATTCTCTAAGGCACGAATTGACTGATTTCTAGATCGAAAGAAGTCAAATCGAGAAGCAAAGGAGCCAAGGAAAAAGAGTTGAAAGTTAGGCCGACGGCTTTATAGCTCATTCGTCGAACCATGGATGAAAGCCAAAGCTTCTAATTGACACTCATCTGGAGCTTGATTTTTCATGGATCTTTAAGCCCGTAGTTAGGCACAAAGAATATTGATTTAAATAGTGGGACTGATCATTTTGATCACATAAAATTTGTTGGTTGCCCTTTTCTTACTCCCGTTGCTGACCTTGTTGAATTATATTCTTTTCATTATTCTAATAAGCGAACTATAATAAGGAAAAAGCCTACAGATTTCTATGAACTATTCAGAACTCAAAGCTACAGAGTTTCAAAAGAGGATAAATGAAATATGAAGGAGTATTAGATAATTTTGTTTGTGAGAATAGTATTAGATAATTTAGTAAAAGTTGGTGTAACTTCTCAAATCATATATCTTTGTTAGATTTTTCTGTTCTTAAAATGGAAAAAACTAGAGTTGTAAATCTGGCTATTACCTTACTATAAATGAGTGTTTATCTCCACCATAAAGATCATAAAATGTACGAATAGCGAAAAAAATCTTAAATATACATTTAATTTATTTGATGAGAGTAATTAGAAGGACTAATATTATTTCTTTTAGAATTTTCTTTCTAATTATTTAACCCAACAAAATTATACAACAAAAAGACAATTAAACCCTAGTTAGCTCGAGTTGCACACATATAAAATTTTTATTTATCCATGTATATGGACTATAAAAACTAATTCTTAGCTCTTTTCTAGGTCAAGAAACATAAAAAATGAAAATAAAATAAAATACCAATATCCAATAAAGATATTATTAACCAACATATTTAATTAGCAAGAATCAAAGTGATATGAAATTCATTGATATGATCAAGAAATAAGATTATAATTAAGATAGTTTATATAAAACTTATTATATGCATGATTTCAAGGTTTCAATGCCCTATGCCACACTCCAAAAAAAGAGAAGATATCACTAGTCTCATATAGCAGAATTTTGGTGGGGTTAGTATCTAAAAAATTGTGGAAAATTTTGTGAAATCTTAGAGAAGAAGCGAAACTTTATTAGGGATATAATTGATTATATCTTTGTTAATCTAACCTTGCTAATTAACTAAGCAAGATTAAAAATATACAAATTAATAATTTCTCCAAAACAAACTAATTTTTTTCTTATGGAATAGTAATAGCATTCTTGTTTGTAAATGATGGTAGTTTCAAATTAAATGTTAGTTCCACTCTCTATACTTTTTAGTTATATAACACTTTTGCTAATAAAAATCTTTAAAACATTTTTAATATCAATCATAGATCTCAAACCAAGACAAATTATTATCTTTTTTTGTTCTCTATTTAAAAAAAAAAAAAAAACTCAACTTTGATGAGAAAATGCATTACTCTGTTAGTGACAACATAGAAACTAGTTAGAGAAAGAAACTAATACAAGAGAAAAGGATTGAGATCAACTTCAAATAGAGAACAAAAACTTCGTTCTAAAAATTTTTCAATAAACACTTTGCAAATAAAGAGATGAAGAAAAATGGTAGAAAAGTTTGTATTTATTATTTAAAAATTTTAGTAGTCATAATGTAAAAGAACGTGTCTATGCAATTTTGTAGAAGGATGTGTCTCCAAACGAAGTGATGCGTGATAAGTTGTAAAAAGTGTGATTTATACCATATTATATGGTTTGATGTGGTGACACAGCAAACATTAAAGGAAAAATAATAATTTACAAAAAAAAAAAATCTAATGGAAAGTGAAAAATTCTCTAATAAAAAGTTTGGCTGTGTATGATAAACAGATTAATTGTTAATTATGACATTTTTTTTTTTGGTTTGTTTCTTCTCTTGAGCGGTCTAACCGGTTTATTAAGGTTGCTTAATTTTCGGGTAGGAGGTGGATTCTTCTTAATTTGAATACACCATTTCTGTTTCAAAGATTAAACACTAATAATAATATAACTTTCATTTAGTTTCATAGGCATTTATAGGAAAGGTCATAGACAAATATATTTCTAATAAATGAGACCCAACAAATGGAATATAATATACACATAATACAGTACTCATGAGTCATACCGTCAGAACTTCGTTTGATTTTAAACCCCCATTTCCAACCAACAATTTCCTTGTTTGATCATGGTTTAAGAACTAATTTTCATGTTGATCTTTGTTTTTAACCAAGGTGTTGTTCTCATTCTTTATATAGCTTGTTTCATAACATATCGTTGATTTTGATTTTTCAAAACCAAAGACGTTAATTTCTTATAGCATACAACCAAACAAACAGAAACTTTTTGAATAATGTGACAAATAATATTATCATAAGAAGAGCTATATCACTTATTAGTTCACAACCTAAATACCTTTGTTAAGATGTAAAATATTGAAAAATAAATTAAGAGTTCAAATGATTTTTTTTTCCTTTTCTTTCGCGTTTCTTAGTAAAGTGACATCTCACAGAAATTAAAGTAAAAAAAATCTGTAATTACCAATATGGATTCACTTAAAGAATGAACTGTTATTTAAACTCTCTTCTATAGATTATATAACGTTCGTATTTATAATTATTAATAACTGAGTGATTAACACTCATGTTAATTAAACTAATCTTTCAAAATTATAAAATTGAAATGAATTGAAAATTTTGTATTTAAAAGAATCACACAAACACATGTACATTATTCCATGGTTTAACCTCTTCATCAGTTCCAAATGTCAGTTAACCGTATTGCATGGCCATTTATTAGTTTTCATATCCACATGTATATTCCTTCATCCATTCTCTAAAAGCTTCTCATTCTCCTCTCAACACTTGTAAAACCCTTTCTTCTCTCACAATCCCATGTGTGTGTATATATATTATACACAAACTCATTAAATTAATTATTACTTCCAACAACAAAAGAAAAGAAAAGAAAAGAAATGAGTCAAGGACAGCCTCAAAGGCCCGCCGGAGATAATTACAAGGATCCAGTCAAATATGGCGACGTTTTTGACGTCTCCGGCGAGTTGGCCTCCAAGCCCATTGCCCCTCGTGATGCTGCCAGCTTGCAGGCCGCTGAGAATATAATCCTCGGCCAGACTCCTCGTGGCGGCCCTGCTGCGGTTATGCAGTCCGCTGCCAATCTCAACGAACGTGCTGGGCTTGTTGGTCACTCCGACGTGACCGATGTTGCTCTAAACGAAGGTGTGAATGTGACTGAAACTGTGGTCGACGGTCAACGATTCGTGGTTGAGTCGGTGGGCGGACAGGTAAATTTTAGGTTTTGATTTTAATTTTAAATATTTGGTTAACGTGATTTTAATTATGTGTATTAACATATTGATACGTTTATTTTCTGAAGAAATTTAATTGGATGTGGTTTGCAGTGTCATGGGCAAAATATATTTTTTAAAAAAAAAAGGAAAATGGAAGTTTATGATGGGATTAATTTTCAAAGAGAGAAAAATTGACCAAAATGTTCAAAATTTTGAGCTAGTGATGAAAAGAAATCAAGTTTATCGATTGATAGTGATACTTTTTTCCCCTTAAGATTGTGGGATGTTTTGTCCAACCAAACGTTCCAATGAGATCTCCAGGAGCAACACTCGACAATGATTCAATCAGCATTGGAGAAGCTTTAGAAGCCAGCGCAGTCAGTTCGGGAGACAAGCCGATTAACCAAAGCGACGCGGCCGCAATCCAAGCGGCCGAGGTTCGTGCGACCGGGGAAAACAATATAATCCCAGGTGGCATTGGGGCGGAGGCACAATCGGCTGCCACCCTCAACACTCGAGTCATGCGGAACGAGAATAAGACAACACTTGGCGACATTCTAACCGTAAGAGAACTTGTTACCAATTCAAACCTGCTTGTTTTTAGACGATTAATGCCTTAACGTACTATTGAAGTATGTTTGATAAATTTGATAGGATGCGACACGAAAGTTGCCAGGAGATAAGATGGTGACAAAGGAAGACGCAGAGAGGGTGATAAGTGCGGAGATAAGGAACGACCTAAAAATGGCTACTACCCCGGGAGGGGTGGCAGCGTCGGTGGCAGCCGCGGCAAGGCTTAACCAACAACAGGGTTAGCATAGTGTATTTTGATCATATAATAGCGAGTTCTTCTTTTGCTTTATTTTATGGATGTCAAGAAGTTTTCAAGTGGTTGTTAGGAGTACTGTGGTGTTATCTTTTTTGTTTAGGAGGTGTGTGTTTAATTTCTAGGGTGTAGTGTTATATTTTATAATTAGACTTTTAGTAGTGGTTTTGAGAGAATATATATATATATATATATGTATCTTTTTGTTGTATATATATGAGTGTTTATTAAGGAGTTTATTTACTTATTTTTATTTTTTTAATCAAGGTGTTTAAATGAGAATGTACTTTTGATTCTCTTTAATCATTTCAAATTGGCCAGAAATAATTTTCCATGAAGAAAATGATATACATTAATAAAAAAGGACTTGAAATAAAATTTTGACATACATATAATGTGTGATTGGACTGAAGGCTCATCGTTGGGCTAATTTAGTGGAGATCCATATTTGATGATTTTGATGATAACCATTCGTATTCATAATCATATAAATGGAGATTTTTCTAACGGTGCTTTCTACTTCACTATATATATATATATATATATATATATATATATATATATACGTGTTTTCAACTTGACTATATATATTACATATCCAAACATTTTTTCTTTAAAAAAGTTGTGATACACAAGAGAAAAGTGGAGCGAGATTTAAGAGTGGGGAGCTAATTTTAACAAAGTACACAAAATATATAATAATTAAAGTACAATTGGAATAACCTTTTTGTAGATTCCCATTTCAGAAGACACAAAAATTGTAAAGTCAAATTATGAGTGTGTTTGCAAAGTGTGCTTTGTTGTTTCTTGTTTCCATGGAGAGAAAAACAAATAACTTACAGCTAACATCTAAGATCTTGATTTCATATAATATTCTCAATATCTTTTTCTGTGCTTTTATAAATTCTATTAAAAAATTGTTCTTTCTGGTTCCTTGGAACCTTCTTAGTTTTGTTGTGTTTGTGTGTGTATATATATATATATATATATATATATATATATATATATTATTCTCTTAGGGGCTTTAGCTTAGCTAATATGAATCTTAATCATTTAGGTTTTGGCAAATGCAAATTATCAGATTTGGTCATACATGTTCTTCTTTAAATTAATTAAATTATTATTATTATATATGTTTGTATACTTGCCCTATAAACTTATAGATTTCAACATAATATAAATGTTTTAGTCATGTCTTTTATCTCCAATTAGGTTATTAACGACTAACGCTAGCTCACATGATGATGATAATAATAAGGTTTAATAATGATACAATAATGTAAACGCAAGGAAAAACAAAATGTGTGTGGAAAAGTAGTGTTTGTAAGTAAATCTATTATAAATACAATATTTTGCATTCTATTTTGTTGTAATCACTCACTAAAATTCAAGTTAATTTTTCAAAAAAATAATGAGAAAAAGTCACAATTACAAAAAAAAAAAAAAAAGTTTTTCTTAGGAAGTTTGATTAAGAATCTAATAATAGATAAACTATTAGTATAATTTAACTAACATGAAAATCATTCAAATCATGGTTTAGAAATAAGGATAATTAAATAAATATATCAATATAAAGCAATTTTAAGTTAGGTGATCTTCCTTATCGAAATTTTGGCGGAGGATATTACTTAATTTTATCTAATTTTTCTTAATAATAATTTTTCACAAAATTTGACTACAATTTATTATTTATTTTCTAGAGAAGTTATACTTTTAAAAAATGAAAGCGAACTAGCTCATATGTCGTGGTTTATTTTAAGAAAAATACAATATGAGATCTTGGGTTTTCTTTAATAATCACGATTAGCCACCATAATCAATATCCTTCAAGGTTTTCAAGAAGAAAATAAAGGCATCATAACATACTGATTTTGTTCTCCTTTTTCTGTCTTTTTTTTTTCTTTGGACAGATTCGATTATGTTCTTTAGTAATTAGACAATTAAAATAAATAAACATTGTGTGTGTGTGTGTATATATATATTGAAGCACAATTTTGTAAGGTGTTGCTTATCAATAAAAAAAAAAAAAGGAACACAGTCCCTATAGTTAGGAGATAAGACTTTCCCTTTTCTTGTTTTATTTATTAATGTTTTTTGTCTTTAAAATTAGAGTTTCAAATAATATATATACCCTTCAATTATTTGACAAAATTTTATAATATATATTTGACAAATCTCTGAGGTGGCATATCAAATGTATGTTTCACTTAGGCACTCTCAATTATGGAATGGGATATGATCTATTTATAACTTTGTTTTTGCCAAAAAGAAAAATAACAACTGTATAAAATTAGCATAAAAGTATTTGAACCCATATGTGGATGAGTTCAAATTGAATCTTACACTACCTAAGTTCAACATTTTTGGTCCAAATTTCTAGATATAGATGGATTCAAATTACACAATCTTTTGGTATTTGGTTAAGTTATGTCCATCTTGATTAAATAAAAAGATTTCCATCATTAAATTTTAAGAATCAATATATTAAAAGAAAGATTTGTTTTTTTTCTTCCTTCCATATATGCACCTATACATAAAAATATAAAGTTCAAGTATATAATAAAAGCATTTTCAAAATATTGAAACTAATTAAAAAAACAACAAAATTCATTAAACTCTTTATAACTTATTTAATTTTTTTTGTTATTTTTTTATAAATAGTTTCAATATTTGTATGGTTTATCATGTTTTTCCGTTATATATACTCTTTTCAAAATCAATAATAAAATATTAAAAAAAAACATGATAGTACAATTATTCTTAAGAAAATTGATTAAAATGGAAAAAAAATAGAAATAGAAAAGGAAAATTTTCAAAAATAGTAAATTTTACAAAAATATTTACAACCTATAGCAAATTCTATCACTGATAGTCATTGATAAGCTATAGTGATAGAAGATTATCTGTGATAGAATCCAAAAATTTGTTATAGGTTGTAAATATTTTAGTTTATTTTGCTATTTTTAAAAATGTTCCAATAGAAAATATGGATAATTCTTTTTCTAGTCATAATATAAAATATAAGAGATCCAAAGAAGATAAAATATAGTATTTATTAAAAGAGATATTTTTTAAAAATAGTAAAATAAATTAAAATATTTACAGTCTATAGCAAAATTTTAAATTCTATCAATGATAGTCTTCTATCACTATAGCATATCAATGACTATCAGTGATAGAATTTGCTATAGGTTGTAAATATTTTGTAAAATTTGTTATTTTTGAAAATCTCCCTTATTAAAGACATATTTAAATATAGAAAAAAATAAAAAATATAACAAAATTTTGGAGCAATAATTTTGTCATTCATAATAACTTTATCAATCTAATATACACTTAAAGATAAATTTGATATTACATAAATATGAGATTCATAAGACTATCAAGAAAAATATAAGAAGAGAATTATATTGAAAGATAGAGGGGTAATAGTGGAAGAAATAAGTAGGCAAATTTGGAGGGTGCTAAAAGTGATATTTATGGTAAATATTGACTTTTATGAAATATTGTATAGAAAAGAATGGTATATGATATAATAACTTGAAAATAAAAGTGGAGTGAAAGTACAATAATGGGAGAGATGTAATAAGGTGACATTTGATTAATTTCAAAACACCAAAACTTTTTTGTTGTTCCCTTCCCTCTCATTTCTCACATCAATTCTGTTTATACAGTATTTTTTAGTACAATCCCTTTTTCAAGTCTCATCATTTCTACCTCATACATCACACAACTCAACAAAAAAACAAAACATATAGGTAACTAGATATCAATGATTGTTGACAACGAATTCACGATTTTATGATATAAAATTACTTATATCTATTCAATAATCATTTGAATTTTTTTTTTATTTTTAGTTCTTGGAAATCTACTTTCAAACTTCAAAATTAGGATGGTGTAAAAAAAGATAACTTTGGTAGTCAAAATTAGTGGTTGGGTAAAAAGAGAGAGCAATAACATTGAATTGAGCAATGGTGTTTTTGTTCTTATTTAAACACACGTGATGTATTAGAACGAAAGAAAAATATATATTCTCTTCTAGTTCATAAAATTTTATAGCAATAAAAATTTAGTAATTTTAAACTTTAGTATTTAATGATTTAGTTCCTCATATTCATTTTAAATTTTTTATAACAATTTAATCTAAAAATTTGTTCGAGTATATATAATTTAAGATGGTAAATAAATTAAACAAGATCATATATAAATTAGAGAGATCCTAAATACATGAGAGTATAGTTAGAAAATGTTTAAAACTTTTCTTTCAAAATTTTCAATGCAAATTAAGACTTAGAGCAATACAAAAGTTGCACATTAAGAACGTTCTCTAAGTCTCAGTTTTTGTTTGAAACTCTAAATAATTTATCTAGCAAAAGATAATTTTGAAATATTTAAGAAAGATAATGATGATATTGTAAAGTTTATATATATATAGGTACTTTTATACAAATAGTTAAGTTTAGAGTTGTAGATTAATTTTTTATATGCTAAACGATAAAAAAAAATGTCATTAAACTTTATTCATTAGTTTCAAAATTCCTTATATTCTTCCCATAGTTATGATATTATCTCTAAACTTTCGTAAATATTTTTAAATTATTATTAGAATAAAATTTATTTAAAAAATTTAAGTAAAGAATCGAGACTAATTAGTACGTGATGATACAATTCTATCTTAAATGGCTATGACACCATTTCATGTGTTAATTAAAGAAAATGTTGAAACATCCAATAATTTACTACTTTTGAAAGTAGTAAGGATACCTTTTAAACAAATGATAAGTACTTTTATAATTTAATCAAAACAAGTAAAAGGGTATAAATTATTATCTTCCAAAAAAAAAGTGTAAATTATATAAAAAATAAAATAAAATTATAAAATAGGATTGTGGAGAGGCAAGATATTAATTAGAAAGAAAAAGAATAGGTCCAACCACCAAGTCTTTGCATGTGCGCCTTTGCTTCCATTCTAAACTTTTCACTTCACCCCACGAGCATACTGCCGCGTGTATTACTATTACATTCGCAGATACACAATTTGAAACCAAAGCTGGTGGTGGATATGCATATGAGTGCGTGGAGAGTTACACTTATAGACACGAACTTTTGTTGAAGAAGGTATTATTAAACGATGGAGTTTGACGCTCACACCCCTGTTTGCTCAACACTTTCTACCCTAAACTACTAACTTACACTTCACTTCACATCATCTCAATCCTAATTTCAGTTACTGTCTCGATTCATCATACATTATTGTTCAAGACATTGAATAAAAGACGCTACAAATGTTAATTTACTTGTCTCGACCATGGCTTATTAGACTATGATATGCTTTATCAATGAAGGGTTTGCAATTTGAAGACTTATGAGCTAGGATAAATTTGACAAATCATCTTAATATGATGAGTTAACAAGAAAAAAAGGATCTTTAACAAAGATTGTATAACAGTTATATGAAACTTTTTTTTTTCATTTGCGAGTTGGTTATTATTTTCGTATACTTAATTCATGTTTTTAAATTAGAAATTTAATTTATTTTTTAAAATTAGAAATTTAATGTCGACGTATATGTAAGTTAGGTGAGTTCTTCTTTCCAAATTTGAGGATGGAACAAATATCATAAACCTTAATATTTAGACTTAAATAATAGAGACATTTTTTAAAATAGCAAAATAAATTAAAATATTTACAAACTATAGCAAAATTTTGGATTCTATCATTGATAAGTCTTCTATCAATATAGCATTGACTATCAATGATAGAATTTGCTATAGGTTGTAAATATTTGGTAAAATTTACTATTTTTTAAAAATTTCCTAAATAATAACCATAAATTTTAATTAGTTATCATCTCACATTTCTACATTATTTTTTCTCCTTTAAATCAAATTAAGGATGAAAAATTAAAGATGTATTTAGTAAGTAATTTAAATTATGTTTTATATTTTTCAGATTCATATGTGTTTGTCCAATAATGTGAATTATATTTTTGAATTCTATTATTCAAATTTTGAAAACATTTTTGTTATTTTTATTATATCCAACTTTTGTTTAAATTTAAGTTTTAAAATATACAACTATATCAAACAAAAGTTGTTATAAACTTTTAATTTTTTTTTTAAAATTATATATGTATCTTATAAATTATATAATATAATCTAATAATAATTACTTCATTTTCTCAATTTCGGACTATGTTACCAAATACATAACTTATAAAAACGTGAAATACAAATCTATTTTTATTAAATCTCATGCTTTTACCTTCATGGTTACGGTACTTTGTGATGCCATATTTAAATGGCTAAATTACATATCTAACTAAATCTTTAGTGTATATCTTTCATTAAAAGTTTTACGATAATGTAAGGAGACGACACATTTCTTTATTTGATAAAATGTTAGGGAGATTCAAAATTTTCATCTTCTAAGTTAAATATATTACATAGATACATAAAATACTTTTTAATAAACTATTAGATCTAACAGTGTGTTAATGTGTTAAACTTGATTTAATATTACATCTTTTTATTGTGGATTAGTCTAATTTAAATTAGGCATCGCTTATCATTATTTCAAAATTAATTATATGGTACAATCAGTTACCTACTTTGATTGGAAAATATTTTTTTTTCTTGAACCAAATTAAAAAAATAAGAAAAATAAGAAAACCATTAAAAACTCACATATATATATTTTAATGTAATTTTAAAAGTGAATCAAGTGGTTTAATTTTAATATACTATTATATGTGTTATATATATATTTGAGAATCTCACATGAAAAACACTTGAAAAAAAGATTTAATATCGATGATCTAATGGCATACTTCTTAAATTGACATCACCAAGCTGTTTTCTAAACTATAAATCAAAAGTGTTGCATAAAAAACTACCTCTAAACTATAAATTTTGTTGTAATAATATTTTCCAATTCTCAATATTACACCGATCACCTACTTTCTTTCTTTCTTTTCTTTTCTTTTTTTTTTTTTCCCAAAAAATGATGTTGAAAGTATTCATAAATTACAAATTTTTGTTCCATATAAGTTTCAAGAAAGTACATAATTATAATTATAATAAAACCTTTATTGTTCTAGTAGTCTATTAAACACTATTTTAAGTTTAAAAAAACCAAGTTTAAGTTTTTTAAAAAAAAAAACTAAATAGATCACAAATCATATTTAAATATTTAATGACTTAATTTGTAATTTAACCAACTAAAAATACATACTTTAAATAAAATCAACATTTGGAGTTGATGATATTACTACAATAGGGATAAGTAGAGAAAATATATTATTACATAGAGATAAGTCGTCGATTGTTCGTTATCTTTTATTTGAGAAGAATACAGACAGATAATAATGTAATTGAAATTCCTTTGATGTATGTTTGGAGATATATTGTTAATTAAACTCCCGAAGGCTATTTCTTTAAATGAGATTGGAATTTTCATGGAAGATATTTCTTTTTTGTTGAGAATAATGTTATTAATGTTGTTCATTTTTGTTATATCTCTTGAAAGATGAAAAGTTATTCATTATCTACTGTACACTTTAGCCTCCTCTCAACGATGTTGTTTAATCTGAAAAGATGTATCCGAGATGTGTTCACTTCCTCTTGATTTGATTGGGAGCTTGAGAGAGTTTAATTTGGTTATGGTGTTGCTCTTGATTGCCTGTCTTTTGCCTAAAAAAACAAAACAAATAATGTAAGTGAAACCAAACATATAAATCTCTTATCACTTACCTTATCATTTTCACTCTCTCTCTCTCTTCCAATAATATAAAGAGAGGAAGTCCTCTCATTGGCCATTTTTGAAATTCACACACACACAAAAAAGAAAAAACAATGCCAACCAAACTTGGAAGAAACTATTTGAACCTTTGTTTTACAAAGATCAAAAATCCTCTCTCCCCCACTCAATCCTCTCCCCCCATCACCCACACGGCAGATCGCCGCCGTCAAACCACCCGTTCCTTCTCCTCCACCGCTGCCGCCTTCATCACAAACTACAACTCCCTCTACGAGATCACCACCACCATCACAAACTCTGACTCCAATTCCCCCTCCACACCCATTTTCGGGCTCACCAATGACATTGGTGTCGCCGATCCGGACGCCTATGTTGCAGTCGATTTCATTACCGCCTTCACCTCCCATCGTTTCTTCTTCTCCTCTCCTGGCAGCTCCAACTCCATCATAGAATCCACCACTACCACTACTACCGAATCCACAACCACCATGTCATTGTCGTCCGAGTACTCCGCCAGGTACGAAGGCAACGACGACGATTTGATGATCTTCAACAATAGCCATGTGATCCCCACGTACTCACCGGACCCTTACGTGGACTTCCGACGGTCAATGCAAGAGATGGTGGAAGCGCGTGAGAAAATGACGACAGCGGCGGCAATGACAACAACGTTGAAAAAGTCAAGTTGGGAATTCTTGCATGAACTTCTTTTATGCTATCTTGCACTCAACCCTAAAACCACTCATAAACATATCCTCAAGGCTTTCGCCGACATTGCGACGGTAATAAAACCGCCATTGGCGATGAAGGAAACGGAGGAAGACGGGAATGTGGATCGGGAAAAAGGTGAGTCAATGGTGGACGACAGTGCGGCGGGCAGCGGTGTCTGTGAGTGTGAGATCTCCGGCCAACAAAATGATAGAGATTGATGCATATAATAATGATTAATTATTAAATGTGGGGTTGCAGGAAAATATTGATTAGATTAATTATAAGTTTTTGATATGATTTTGAGTTTTATGAATATCAATATATAATATGATATAATATAATGTGGTGTAGGGGGGAGTGAAGAAGAAGAAAGAAGAAGAAGAGGTGGGTCCCACATGACTTTGGTTTATGTCTTTGTCACCTTAATTAATTAATTAATTAATTAATTAATTATTACATCAAAACCCCTTTTTCTTTTTACTTTTTGTTTCCATAACATTTTTTGCTCACATCTTCTTTTCATTTTGTATATCTTTTTGTTGCCACAGGATCAAACAGTGTTATAATTATCTCATTTCAAACATGAGCTTATCACAATTTTAATCTAACATCGGCTTTTACACTACATGTTAGATTGATGTTCAATCTTTCATTCATTTTGTTGTATTATAAATTATTACTATATGTATTTATTATGATAGACATAAACTATGAAGATCTACAATCTTCTTTAAAGGTCTATATAAAATATTTGATAACTTTTCAAATAGGTTAAAGGCTACTTGTAATTTATTGAAGTTTCTAAAGTTCACAAAACTAATAGATGAGGAGCTTAGACAATTGAAAGACTAATAGGGACATGTAAAAGTTTAAATATTAATTGTGTTCATTTATCTTAAAATTAAATTCTGATTTTAAAAAGTGAATAAAACAAAAATGAAATGGTAAAGAGAGTACATTAAGTTATCCACTTTAAGTTTAATATATAATATAATATGAGACAAAATTTAATGTAATAATTATGTATTAGTCAAAGTTGTGGAGCATTGATAATTTAACATAAAGGCTAAAGACAAATTTCTTATTCAATTGTCATGGATCCTTCTGATTGAGGCTTTGTTGGTTTTTTCTGTAGTTTTTTTTAACACCTTTTATCTAGATGGTATAATTTGACATGACCGAGTAAATAAATGGTGGAAAAAAAAATAGATCAGACAAAAAAAAAAAAAAAAGACGACAACTCGATGATGTATTAAATATAGAGAGAGATATTGAGATGCATCTCAAGATACATTTTATCTACCTATATCTTATAATTCTCGTTATATATTAAAGTTTAAAATATCAATGTAAATGAATATGTCGATGTCTTAATTTTACGAAAATTTCAATGGAAATATTAATAAGAAAATGTTTTTGAAAATATTTTAAAATAAATTTAAATTGATAAATAATATTTTGTCACATGTTTAATTATATTATATTTATATTAGTTAGGTTTATTTTTTATGTTTTGTAGATTTTTTTCCGATGTAATGCAAATATTGATTCACTCCATATTGAACTCATAAAAACGTGAAAATATTGATGAAAATTTATTGTCACATAAAAAATGATTAGGAAAATTTGAAAAAAAAAAGTAAAAAGAACATATAAGGTAGAATGCACACAAGTGTAGTTGAAAAGATATTTGATATCTTTCAAAGAGAGTAATTAACTACAGGGTGATTCTATTTTATCATATTGCTCTAAATTTCTTCTATTATGTTTCTAAGAGGGTCACAGATCCTCAATAATTTAGTTAACATATATGTTAATCAAGCTTTGTACATATAATAATTCAAAGAATGTGATTGAATTATTCTTCAATAATAAAAGTAAATAATAATTGATGAATTTACAACCATAAAGAAGTTTCCAAGATTGTTAGTGAAAATTTTCCTATATATAACACTAGTTGTATGAAATTTTTTTCATATACAACTTCCACAAATTGTATGTCACGTCAACACACTTTCAAAAATAGAATGAGATTCATTGACATAAATACAAAGTTGACAAATATTATTTATTTATATTTGTAGTGTGAACAAAAAGAATATGATGTTCTTTCGTGGTACTAGAAGTATTGTTAAGATTATCAATAAGATGATACTTACATATAGAGAAGGAATTTATAAACCATAATGACTAAATCTTAATTATAAACCATAGGAACTAAACTCCAAAATTCTTCAAAGTAGCTAGTTATTATGGTTTAATAAAATCATTCTCTGTGTATATATATGAAAATTTTGATAATAAAGACAGTATATAAAGATGAAAAATACAAATTGGCAATTAGGAAGCAAAAATAAAGATAAAATTGTAAGAGCCCCAAAATATTTCTGTGAAATTTGATGTGAAGCAACACATGAAAAGCACTCACAGTACTGTCATATAGATCAACATATAAAGCAAATCATAAGAAGAGATAATGCCTTCTTCTCTTCTTCTTTTTTCTTTCTTTTTTTTCTCTCTCTCTCTCACAAATTCTCTGACTTTTCTCCTCCTTTCTCATAACCAAACAAAACCCAATTTCCATAATTTTTTTTTATAAATAAAAAATAAAAAATAAACCACATGGGGTACACACAAAAAACCATATCTCCTTCTGCAAAACACATGCTGATCTTATAAGAAAGAAACCCTAATTTGAAAGGGCCACATGGAACCATATTCCAAAACAGCCCTCTCTCACTCCCATGAAAAAAGACAGTTAAAAACAATGATAAGTTACTGTCATTAAAGGACAATTTAGAGAAAACAAATAATAATAATAATAACAACAATATTGTAATATTTCTTTGAGATAGGTTGTCCAATGTTGTGGAGACAAATGATGGTTGTACTTAATAACATTACATTTGGAGGCCAAATGGGAATCTTTGGATTGTAAATTTTTTTAATTTATCAATGCTGCCATATTGGGGGAATCTTTATTATTTTGTCTTCTTCTTTTATTTATTTGAGTTTTATTTGTTCTAAGTTTGAATGGGAGGGAAAACTTCAAAACTAGAAGTGGGTGGGTGGGTGGGTGGATTCAAATGCACTCATGAGATTCAGTGAATTTTGCTTTAACCAAGTGGAATACTTTAAAGCTTTATGTTGAGTATTTCTTACTTAAATTCTATTTTCCACTCTTTTTCATGTGGTGGGTTTCTTGATCACAGTGTAATTTGAGTAACCTCAATTTACAATTTTGGGGGAAAGTTAATTGAGGGTTACTAATTTTCTGGGACTGTGTCTGTGTTAGTTATTATAGTTAATGGTTGTTATAGTAGGTAAATTATTATAGTTGGTGTTTGAAATGTATATTATTTTAATTTAAATATAAAATAGTTAATAGGATAACAAAAAAGAAAAAAAAAACATGGATTAGAAATAATAAATACTGTCACAAAAAGAAATTTCAAATAGTTGAAAACACTACCGAGTAAGCACTCCACTCACTTGAAATTGGAACCCTAATGACCCTCCAAATTTTAGTTCATATGGTTTTAAAAGTTAGACTTTGATTATAACGATTGTTATTACTAGTATTATTATGAGTTCATTGGTTTGTTATTCTTCCCGTTCAATTATATGTATCTAATAGGTTCTAAAACGTTAAATTTTGTTTTGTAAAACCTCAAGCTTTTAAATGTTTTTTTTATGTCTAGTCTTCACAGATTCAACATTTTTACTAAAATTAATTGATCTATTTAATATAAATTAGAATTTTATGTGTGATAAAATCCACAATTTTCGAATTGGACCTAGGAGATCAACAAATATGAAAAAATTGAAACAATACTTCATAAAAACCTCAAGCTCGAGGGGCAAAAGGAGGGCACAAATCAAGGTTAATTTCATCCAAAAACCAACTAAGGAACACAAGAGTCTCAAGCCCTTCCAAAATCAGGCGAGCAATCCGATTTTCCCACACAAGGACAAAATGAGAAACATTCCCTAACCTACTCACCATCACAGTAATCTCATCGACTACATCTTTTACCTTGAGACTAAATTTGTAATATTGAAAAATTTAGACACCAAATAGATAAAAACTTGAAAATTAAGACACCAAATCTGTAATTTTACCAAGTTTATCTTACCAACCTAGCAGGCACAAACTACTCACACAGTAACTCCTTTCGCTCATACTATTGTTCAACTGCACCTATAGAAAAGAAAATGTAGGAATTTGCACAATCTTCAAATTTAACAACATTCCAATGATCTAAATTTCATCTACCTATTTAACCCAAATTTCTCATATGATGAGAAATTTGGCCTAGTACAAAGAAGAAGAGAACCAAAACTGTGATCTATAAGGATTAGTTGGAATAAAAGAACAATAAGAATAGAATACACAATTCCTTGAGAAAGTTATTGTATAGAGCTCATAGTTCAGATACTTACATTAAAACCCTTTTGGTAAGAAGTGCCTGGAGCTACAGCCACTCCTTTATTTATATATTAACTATGAAATAATTATGTTTAAAACTAGAAAATCATGTTATAATTTTAAAATAAGCTATTCCAGGGCCACCTTGTAAAATTAAACTGATTCCAAGTCTTATCTGCCACAACAAAACATAAAGATGAATACACAAAAGAAGAAAGGATGTACAAAGGCAATAGCATTTCCATAGTAGAGCAATTAAACTTTTAATTTACAGTAAACAAGGAGGTTTCAAAATGAACAGCCCTTTTGGGCAATTTTAGTAACGTAAGAAGAAAACTTACAGCGCTCTCCAGAACTGTATGCCAGAAACAAAAACGGGATGTACAAACCGTTTTACCCCCAAGGTTAAATGACATGAACATAAGATCAACCTGTCCCTAAACACTTACTCAAAATGCACCATAAAAAAATCTAGAAAATATTTCTTTTGGGGGGAATCAGGGGGCGGTGGATATCATCATCCATCCCAAAAATGGCACTGGTTAGTAAGGCCAGCAAAAAGAGTTCTGCAACACGCATTCCTGTAGTGGTAGCCAATGAACATGCAAAGGTTCGAGACCAAAAGGATATTAGTAGCTTGGTTTGACAGAATCATACCTGAGGGTTACCGCAACAAAACTACATTCAGTTGTGCAATGGCGCAAAGAAAAGCCAAAGCAGAAGCTAAGTTTTAGTAGAAGAGTGATCCTATTATACAGTGTGGCATGTGCTAATCTGTGAAGCAGACTCCTGTTGATTTGGTAAACTGTTCATCTCAATTCTCCTGCTTCAGAGGTGAAGATTTGATGATGCTTCACTCATCATTTCTTATCATCCTCCCAGATACTTGCTGAAATCCCAGTGATCCGTAGGACATCTGCCTACGACAAGACATCCTCCGTTGGATGGCAATTAGAAGAAATTTTAGCAGATACAGCATGTGCATTATCCCTATCACCTTCAGAGGGAGACCTAGTTTTATCCTCCATATGTAAAGTGGCGTTGCAACCATTTGCAATTTCCAAGTCAAAGATAACCGTCTGTCCCTCATGTACCGGATTAGTCTTTGGGAGGTTACTAGAGCTGATTGTCTTCGGCTGATTTACATGCTCGTCCTGAGTAGACTTGTGTCCCTCATGTACCGGATTAGTCTTTGGGAGGTTACTAGAGCTGATTGTCTTCGGCTGATTTACATGCTCGTCCTGAGTAGACTTGAGTTTGTCACTACGAATACCAATTTCTGCTGCAGTTTCCTGGTAATCAACACTTGCAGTACCTTTGGGAAATTCCAGACTAGACTTTTGATTGATTGCTTTGCTTCCATCCAATTGTCCATTTAGTTCAGACTTCCGGTCTTCAGAGTCTGAAATGGTAGAACCAAGAGACGTTGTCTGGTGTTGGCCAGCCTCTTTATCTTCCTTACATGAAAGGCATGTAGAGTTCAATGAATTCTCAAACTTTTGGTTCCTTTTTCCCAAATTATTACCAGCAACATCTGCATTATTGGCTTTGACATCATTAGTAGGATTATCAATATCACCATTCGAAATCTTATCATTTGGTTTGACACTGGATTCAAGAACTGCAGGATCAACAGAAATCCCCATTCCATCTTGTGCAGTGCCCTCAATGCATGAATTTAAACAAGGACAAGGAGAATGTCTCTCTTCAGGGGAGTTTGCAACGACCTCTAACGTTTGATGTTCTGAAAGTTCAGGAGACTTGGATATGGATCCTACAAGAGAAAAAAAATAATAATCTGTAGCCATATGAATTCGATGAGTGCACAATGAGCACAATCTCTAATAATTAGATACCTTCTCCAAGAGTTGTACACTCCATTGGAAGATGATCCTTCAATAGCAATTTCTGCAGCATTTCAACACCGGGAAAGACCAACAGACTCATTTTCCTCATCCTTTGTTTGGTAGTCTCATCAAGGGGCTTGAAACCGAAGACAGAAGTCCATGTATCTCTTACTTCAGATATTGCAGGAATGACCAACTTTTCCACATTTAGAGAGGACAAAACCTGACAGATAAAGGGGTAACAGAAGAAAAACAGGCATGTATCAGTAAATCAAATAGCACAATGATATGAATTTTAAATGAACTTCGTATAAGTCAGCTAGGACCCAAAAAAGTCAGATATCTGTTAACGCACACATTTCATATTGACTTTCACACAATAATATATTAGTACCTTTGAAGTAAAATTACCGGATGTCATCAAGCCTCTCCTTCAGGAGAGGTTTACATTCAACTAGAACAGAATCACAGATTAAATGAGACAGTCTAGAATTAATATAAGTTACTGTCAACAAGGGGCGTAGTCACTTGAGAATTCCTTTATGCCGTAGTATATGTTAAAGCCCTATTTTGAATCTTTGATCAAGATGGCTACTCCAGCCAGTAACTGAGAAGACAATATACAAGATCCTTCACTGATATTACCCAAGTCCAAAAATTTATTTGATACGTAAAATTTTCAAAGCTTCAAAGCTCAAGTTCTAACCAAACACATTTTAGAATTCTATTTGATAGCTAAAAGTTTTGAAAACCTTCAGTGTTCACCAAGTTCCAACCTAACACGTTTTCATACTCAGTTAGCTCGCTACAAATTTTGACTCATAGCCGAAAAGCTAAGTCTAAAGCTATTTACTGCTATGCATCTCTGTCTATGCTGCACCCTAGTAGGAAAACAAGAAACAACCAAATGAAATCTAGAAGATTAATCAATACTAGTAATTGATTGGAGCACAAAGAATACACAATAACATGACGATTCGATAAGATATAGAATGCACAATAACCTACCGATTCAATTGCACTGAGAAAGCGACGGCACATTCCCTGACGCCTATACATATAACGAGTTCCAATGAATGGCATCTCCGCTAATTCATTTCCATGGATCCTATTTCATCAACCAGGAAAGAATTTCAATGTTAGTGTTTAGAAATTTATGGGAGAAATAAAAATGAATAAATAAAAACAGTATTCCCTTCCACGACTAGAAAACATGTATAGTGAGTTCATACTCTTCCATAAAACTTTTTAAAAAGTCAAGTCTCAGCCCTTTTGATAGGTTCCAGAGTACTTCCTCAACCACCGAATAGTTGACAAAACTAGCAAACAACCTGAAACTAAGGGCTAATTTAAAGCCATGCAACTAACTTAGGAACATCAAGCGGTAAAAGATACAGAAAAGCCCTTTGCCCCTCCCTTTAGAATTCAAATCACTCCCAATATAGGTATACTGAACAAACTAGTCTGGTGTACAGATCAACTAGAGTAAATGGGGATGACATAAGACTTCTTAATGCCCTCTTGCCAAGCTTGCAAAATGGGTTTGAAAATTAAAAAATAAATAAATAAAGTAAAAAATAGGGGAGTTGTAATGTTATGGGTAGCAAAAAAATAAAACTATTTACAAAATATAGCAAAAAACTTAATTGTACTATAGAGTGTTTGACAGATTTTGCTATATTTTGTAAGTAGTTTCAATATTTTACTATCTTTGAAAATGCCCCTAAAAATATATATATCAAAAAAACATGATGATGTTGCATTTATTAAATAATAAAATAAGATTGAGGTTCACAATATTTTAGAGGACGGTAAGAGCTATGTATATAGCATCCAAAGCACTGTACAAAGCCTGGCCTTTCGTAGAAAAGAACCAACAACCAACAACCAAAAATAAATAAATAAAAGGTGAGTGATTATGCACTGTTCCTTTATAAACATTTGAACGATTGCAAATAACAAGTGGTATACAACATAATTAACATGAATACACATGAAGTATAATTATGAACTTTCCATAGGGCAGGGCCAACGATTTTGCATTCACTTGATCAGGAAAGAATACTGTCCTACCCTAGAATAAATCCAAAGGAGCTTCCATTTCTTAGTAGCGCTCATAAGTGCTTGTGAGCACAAGAAAGATCACAGCTCTAATAGTGAGGATTGTTCAAATAGTCGGTGGTCTCCTTGACCTTAGTAATCACACTTCAAGTAAAGTTTGCATCTTAAACAAAATGCACCAACTGTATTTCAGACAATTCAGGGTGGTTTACTTCAATGACATCTTTTTTTGAAAAGGATACGAGTCTCACTATTATTAATATAAATAAAGAGACAAAGCTCAATGTACATGAGGGTTATACAAAGAGCAATAGGGGGGAGGGAGGATCAGCAGGCGCGCCCAGGCATCTCGACTAGGTTGACACTCACTTAGTGCCCTCATCAAATCCAAAAAGTGACAATACAAGATCAAACAAAAAGCCACAAATACAAAGGTGTTCTGGCTTTTATCCTTACTGCATCTTCTTTCTTCTTGATTAAACAAATATTATTTGCAATGAATTCAAATGAGATTTAAACACATGATAAACCCAAACATACCTCAAGGATGCAGCACATATAACCTCATCATCCTTTTCAAGAATTGCAGTGTAAAAGCCACTAAAATTTAGGCGAGTAAAATTTGACCTGGAAAAGGAATTTATCACTTCTAAGTACACATGTCTTGCTTCCATTGCGTTAGTAATTAGTACAGCAAGCACAGAAATCGAAAGAATTGAAGGTATTCAGAGGCTAAAATACATGTAAAAAAAACTACTGGTCATTGTACTTAAAATTGGGTTTACCCATGAAAATTTTACAAGTAATTTTTAATGCTTTTGAAGCCAGTCATTTTATCTCAGTTCACCATATTTACATCCATATATGTCATTATGGAAGAAGAAAAAACGACTTCTCTGATGAAAGATAGATGTTTTAAGCAGACAAAATTAAGGTCCTACCAACATAAGACATTCCAGTCCTAAATATTATGCTATTCGCTATCTTCATGCACTCCTCTCCCATTACAGAACCCTCATCCTTAAGGTGAACCTTTAGGCCATTTAAGACTTCAGAGCCAAGATATCTAGCAACAAAAGTGATGCTTTTGGAATACAGTTTCAACTTTCAACCCCTTAAACAAAAACTAGCATCCTGGAAAGTGATGTCAGTTGCTTTATTGCTTTGTGGGATATCAAATCTAAAGCAATTCGTATTTATCCCTTCATTTTACTTCAAACCAACTCACAAGCTCTTATATAAGCTTCCCTACCTGTATTTATCTTCACATCAATGCATTACTCAGTTTCTTATCATAAAAGTACATATATTCCCATCATTTTAAGCATCTCAATGTGTGCATCAGAAGAACTAACTACTAGTAACAGTTGTTTAATAGAACAAGTTTGGAAAAGCTTAAATGTAAAATTAAGTTACTGCTCAACTAGAATTCTACATTCAATAATCAAGGGACCAGCAACTCCTCAGTGAATAAACTTTTTAATGAATAAACTTGTGAAGAACGAAAAAATTCCATGGACGTTCATCATTCCAATAAGTTGATATTTTTCCACATAAATTAAAATAGAAACCAAGTAATTGATGAAAGTGTGTCCACTTATGTATCCTACAACCTCAAGGATTAGTTGCTGGGTGGAAAACTATGTCAGGTATGAAGAAACTAAACAACTAGCGCATATTTTGTGGTTGGACACAAGTAATAAGTTACTTAGAGTTGAAAGGTACTTACCCACAGTTATAGAGAATGTTATGAATCAAATTAATGCCACTTCTGTGGTCAATGACAGGCAAAAAGCACTCATCCATAACAAACAAGGCAACTGCAAGCTCAGAATTACATTTAATCTTCTGAGCTACTTCATTGCAGAGACTAACATCTGAGTCAACATCACTTCTACGTATAAGAGTCCATGAAAATCCTTCTTTCATATCCTGCCTAACCCCAAGAAGCCTTTGTAGCCTTCCATGTAACTGGAACGACATTATATAGTTCAACTGAGTAAGTGAAAGCACCATAAAATAAAAATAAAATAAAATAAAACCAAATAAAAATATTGAGTAAACAAAAGGTTTTTTGTTACATATTTGTAAGGAAGGAATTCAAATAATTTGCATTCCAAAGAAAGAAGCCATGATACATGACCAAGAAACTTGGCCTTGTTCCTATTCAAAGAAAATACAACCATACCAAGGTATAATTTAACTTAAAGCTGTGGATAGATAACTGATGAATTGCTACAAGTGGCACAGCCACTTTACCAAAATTAAGAATACCAGAGGTTTTTCAGTATTTGTAGTGCCAGGGACAAACATCCAATTCCAATTCCGAACTGTGAACTCAAAAAAAGTTTAATATTTCCAACTCTGATTATCATTACATAACAAATAACGGAAATATTACCATTTGACATTTCTTCCCGCAAAACAATGGGTTATTCACGTCATCACCAGAAGCATTATTCATCTGGACACATATGGGATGATCTGCAAATAATAATTGCTCATTCACAATTCTGTTTACAATAATATAACAACACAAGTGTTCCAAAAGAATAAAACGACGGATCCACAGGAAAAAGAGATCTAAGATTCGTTACATTTTTCCTCACAGAGATCGCATTTACATAACACATCTGCAGCTGCCTCATGATGATCATCCCTTGGATGTAACCCTATCGTGACTTGTCCACATACTTTGCATGAACAATACAAACAGTGCCAGGGACCAGAAGGAAACTTCTGAAAGTTATACAAAAAAACAACACAGTTAATGGCTCAAGATTTTAAAGCAAAATATTATAAACTTTGGTACATCAAAAAAAAAAAAAAAAAAAAATCACCAATTAATTATGGCAACAAAAAGCATGTCCCAGTTGTTAAAAAGTAAAATCAAGTCCCAAAGAGTTTTAGGGGCTTTCTTACAAAATTATCACATGTAATTAATACAATATGCAAGACTGAAAACTAATCCAGACATCCAGAAGTATTAATTCCTCTTCACCTAATTCTTTATGTAAAAAGGACTAATCAGAAGTACCTCAACATATCAACGGCTTACACATGATTTTATCGTTTAGTTATAGGACCAAAAGAAAAAAAAACTAACTTAAACAGAGTTAGAGTATCCCAGAGGAAGAGCATGGACCCAAAAGGATTGCTTGATTGCATTTGAATGTAACTCACACACACCAATAATTGATGAGCCCTTACCTTAATATCCAGGCAACTTTGATGAAACGTAGATGGGCAACTATCACAACAAATCAAGTCTCCACCATCTCCACAAATTCCACAAGTATCATCATTAGGATCTTCGACGTCAACATCTACAAAATTGTACCCTTTACATTGTGGTTCATTTTGTTTATTCCATGATTCCAACAGGCATTGGAGGAGGGAAGAACCAGTATTTATACATATATTTTCAAGTGGCTGACCAACTCTGCTTCCTGCATGCATTTCAAAATTTGAAATTGTAATAACTTCATCACAGCAGTTGCAGTGAATTCCATCTCTGGTAAGCCTACCCTCAAGTTTCACCCGCGTCTTTCTTTGGTTCATGTACTGTACCTTCTCATCAAGTGACAAAATCCCCAAATCTATCATCCAAGAAAGTAGTGTCCTCTTCCCATTATATAGCAAATACCCATCATTGGAAGAATCGGCAGTTTCCTCTGTATTTCGAACTAATAAAGCACATCGCTTTCTATTTTGTGTCCGAAATGAACTAGGAAACCCCTTTTCTAGGCTATTATTATGATCAGAATTATGAACATCCTGATGCAACATAGCTTTTTTCCTCTTCCTCTTAGTGGACTTGGAAACTGGACTTCTTGAATAACTTGCTTTCTCATTACACTTCATATTTTCAATGATCCCTCTCATTTTAAATTTTTTATTTCTCCTTTGTTTCTTCAATTCTCCGTCCTTCTCCCTCCCTGCTCTTCTAACCCTTGTTAGTGTCATGATTTCTTCATCTGGTATTGGAGTAAATATAAAACCAGTCTTATAAACTGTGGAATCGCCATCACCTTCTTCACAGTGCCTTTTAAGTACATTATAAGCCAGGGTGATTGACCAGTGAGTTCGTCCCTCTGGACTTACGTAAACTGCATCCTTGTACTCCCGATTAAATCTGGGTCTATACTGAACTGTCCAACCAGCAGTTTTTAATATTTCAGTAATCCTCTCTCTCAATAAATTCTTTGCTATTGATCTCTTGCATTCATCAACTTCGATCTTGGGCTTTTTTACTTTCTTCCCTTTCTTAGTCTTCTCACCACAAGAAATTACCTTTGAACTAGCTGTCAATGTTGCTTCTGCTTCCAAAATTTCCTGAGATAAATCATTTCCAGCCTGTAAAGTTTTCTTCATGTGTATTTCTTTCCTAACATGCCTCTTATCTGAGGATAACCGATCAGTTGGCACATTACTTCTCACCTTGTTTCTCAACTTCATACTTAATTTTCTCGCTAGCCTAACCTTTCTTCCTTCAGTGTGCTCATTCTTCAACGCTCCATTGCTTTTTTGCAACTTTGGTGGTCTTCCTCTTCCGCGCTTGGGTTTTAAGGTATTTAATTCACTATTCAATTCATCAAACAATGAATTGTCATTTTCCTTATCAATCTTGCGTGGCCTTCCACGCTTCCTTTTTAACTTCTTATTCCTCAACTCACAAACAAATTGATGGTTCTTTTCACTCTCCAACTTGGGTGGTCTTCCACGCTTGCGTTTCAACTTCTTCATAGGGCTAACAACTATTTTAGGACTAACAACTACTTCCTCAGCTTCCTTTTCAGCCTTTCGTGGTCTCCCACGCTTTCTTTTTACCTTCTGATCTCCAGAGAACAATTGTTGTTCACTTCCTTGTTCTTCACTTCGCCTCTCTAACTTCATTAATTTCTTGCCATACCTAGTGCTCCTACAGTTCTGCACCTCCATATTACTGTTATTCTCTTCACTAGCAGCTACACTATCGCACTCTACCTTTTCTACAAAACTCGACCGCAAAATTCGATCACTACCCTGTAGTTTATTAGCAATAAATTTTCTTTTCACTTTCTCCACTGCCTTTTTACCTCCACCTTCAATGTGACCATCATCCACCTTTCTCCTTTTGCTACTCCTATTTTCCACCTCAGCATTTTGCCCACTACCCTTAAAGACATCCACCACAACTTCCTCAACTCTGGCCTCACATCCCTTCTGGATTTCTAACTCCGGCAACTCTCTCTCAAAATCACAACTAACTGAAACCGAATTCAGATTTTCCTCACCACCTACATGAAGATTCCCCAACCCTTGAGTGCCCTCCCCATCCAAAAGTCGATCAACATCAAAATCTTCCTCTTTCCCCTTCCTCAACAATTTCTCAGCACCCGTTTCCTCTTCCATAACCCCAAAAACACCCAAAATACCAAAATGCTCAAACAGAACCCCCTGAACCTAACCAAAACTCCCACCACACAACACCCATAACACAAAAAACAACTTCGACTCCTCCCACCGAACCAAAAACTCCAAAACGCAAAATGATCCAAACCCAGATCAAAAAACCACTTAAAAACAAGAAGAAAAAAACACACAGAAAAATTACTGAGAAAGAAAAAGAAAAAAGAAAAGAACAGATCAAACCCCGAGTGTGGCAACACCGAAGAACAAGGTTCCAATGCAGCAAATTCCAAGAAATTAGAAAATCGTGGAAGTTGAAGAAGGGTATAGAGGTCAACAGGTGTGTGATTGGGTGACAAAACTCTTCATAATTTGGAAGGAAAAGAAATTGATATTTGTAAATTTGGGTTTAAAATGAGAAAGAAAGAAGACGGGTTTTAGTGTGTAGGAAGAAAGAAAGGGCAGAGTCGTTGAGTGCCTTTTTTATTAAAATCAGTTCATACAAGGGTAGGTTGGTACGTAATTATTTCAGGTAAGGAGGGCTAAAATAGTGATTTTGCTATTCACGATTTCTAATTTTCCCTCCACAAAGTATTTCCAAATTAAAAAATTATGTACGTATAAACCCCCAACAATTTGGGGGACTTCAATTCAATTAGGGCTTCTTCTTTTCTTCTTTTCTTCTTTTCTTCTTTTCTTCTTTTCTTTCTTTTTCCTTTTTAATTATTGCCTCACATTTCCAAATTGGACACATTTACTATTTTACTTTTACCCTTCCTTTTTTGTTTTTTTTTTTTTTTTTACTTTCACAAATTAAAATACTACTAAAACGTTCTTTTTTTCTCTTCATTTTTTATAAAATAAAATACTTTGAAATTAATTTAAGTTAATTTTAACCTCTTTTTTTGCCATTCAATCAAAGTTAAAAAGCCAATCTAAAATAATTAAGAACAAAAGTTGGTAATTTTATTTACATAAGAGAACAATTTTATAACTAGGACAAAATTTAATCTGTAGCTCTATTTTAAGAACGTTTTAGTAGTTCCTTTTTTATTTTTTTTAAGAGAATGTACATGATCAATGCTTTGACATATTTTCTATAAAGAGAGTTTTTCTATGAAAAAAAAAGAAAGAAAGAGAATTTAAAGGCCAAATGAACTTTAAAGCCTTTTAAGAATTATATTTTTTCAATGGCTAATGGATAAGTGGGAATGTTGGGATTATTCTACTCTTAAACCCATGTGGATGTGTACTCCATCGTTTTTATTGTGTTTCCTCTCTCATAATTTTCACATTTTTTTTAAATAATGTTTTAAAACTTTGGAACAAAAATGAGTTTGATGAACTCTACTCGTACTCGCCAATAACTATTTGAGATTTGAAATTTTATTTATTTATTTATGTTATATACACCTTGCGAGTATCTTCTAAATCTATGTATTAAAATAAATAAGAAAATGTGGTTTTTGTTTTTGAAATTGAACAAATAATCTAACTTTGTTTATTTAAAAGAGAAACAAAAGCCATAGTAAAAAAATTATATTGCAACAACCATAACTTCAAAACATCGAAACACAAAAACGAGTTGTTATCCAGCTAAGTTAAAAAAAAAAAAAAAAAAACTACATATTTTCATATCTTAAAGTTTGACTTATATTTAAAAAATGTTGAAAAATCGTTGTAAATGTTAAAAATAGTATAACAAAATTATAGATTCTATAAATAATAAAAACTTATAGAAGTTTCTAATAATCACTTATAGATTTATAAATTGATAGATTTATAAATTGATGTGAGTGTCTATTATTGATATAATATAAAATTTTACTATATTTTGTAAGTATTTTAAAATATCAATTAAAAAATATATGATTAAATTTTATAATTCAAAAGTCGATGTATATCAAATAATGTGTTTTGTGTGTATAGTTAGAAGGGGAAAAAATCAACTTTTTCATTTATGATGTCTAACACAAAGACAGTCACGAGGAAAAGTGTTCCAAATTAGTCTCTCTTAAATTATTTGTTGCCTTAATCATATGACTCATATCACAATTTAGACAATAACTACTAATTAGACTTTGTTTAGAATTATTTTGGTCAAATTTAAACAATATAGAAAGTGAAATGAGTAAATTACTTTCTTGAGAATGTCCTTAAGTTGTAAAAATATGCTTCATACTAAATCACTTTGACATTTTGATTCTTACATTTTTTTTAAAGTATGACTCTTGAAATGCTTCTCCATAAAGCATTAAATTTAAGAAAGTATTTAATTTCCATACAAAAGCTTTCTAAAAAAAATAATGGTTATTTTGACCTTTATCAAAACGTTCTATATATATATATTATTATTTCTAAACTATGAAACTTTAAGGAATGGTTTTTCAGCCATAAAAAAGTTTTTACTTTGCCAAAAATAATTCCAAAATATCGTTTATACCTAAATTTTGAGATTATATTAATTTCAAGAGAAATTATAAAAAACAGAACATTTTGACAAAATATTTAAAAATAAAAATTAGATATAATAGATTTTTTAGCAGTTTTGTCTATGTAGTATTAATTGTTTGTCGTTTTTTTTTATATATTTTTGAAAAACGTCCAATTAAACTCTCAACTAATAACTGTATTAGTTTAAATTCTAAACTTTTGGAATTGTATCAATTTAAACCATAAGTTTTTCAATATAATAAATCGACAAAATATGTAGAACAATTTTTAAAACGAAAAATACAAAAAAAAAAAAGGACCCATCATTAATTGGTCACATAATATATTTGGAGAAGATGATTTAGCTAGTCAAATAAACTATTCTTTTCAAGATTGTATAGTAGATAATCATTTAGGGTGTGTTTGGGAAGGGAAAATGTTAGGAAAGAAAGGGTTATTTCCTTGTTTGGAGAAGAGTTATCCCAATTTCCTCAATCCTTCCTTAATTTCCTCAATCCTTTCTTATTCCTTCCTTATTTCTTCTTCAATCTATCTCAATTCTTTCGAATAATTAATCAATTTAAGTTTAAATATTATTTAATTCATTTTTTCTCATTTATAATTTTTATTCTTGCAAGTTTTATTAATTTTAATATATTTATTTAAAAAACACAACTTGTTTTTAAGTTATGAATTTGGTACAATTACATTAATTTAAAATTTTAATTTTTTCTTTTACTATTCAAGTAGGTAATTTACTGTGATTACACCGCTTGATCCGTATTTTCACTGCAATTAACAATTCAGTAAATTAAATGTACGAAATTTGTGTATTAGATTTATAATATGAATTATTAATAATAATAATAATAATTTTTGCTCTTACATTGTGTTCCATGTAATTAACTTCAGTTTATAACTCATTTCCTAAAAACAATTTTGTTCTTCGTATATCGTTTCGCTTGAATGAATATATGGTGCCAGTATTTGGTTTAAATCAATTGCTAAATATATGCAATTTGTGTATTGCATTTAGAATATCAATTAAAACACAAAAATATAATATGAATTAAAAAAATTAACAATTTAATGGCACGTAACGATCACGTAAACAAGGTTGAAAATAGACGTCATCTTTGAAGAAATTACTTGAATTTTTTTTTATGAAAACTAAGATGATTTGGTAAATTAAATATATATAATTTGAGTATTGGAGTTAGAATAAGAATTAAAAAAAAAATTATTGGCACTAAATTTGTAAATTAAATATGACAATTTGTGTATTGGATTTACGAAAATATGACAATCTGTAAATTAAATATACGAATATTTGTGTATTGGATTTAGAATATGAATTTTTAAAAATAATAATAATAAATAATTTTCATAATCCTTCCCACATAACACTTCCTCCAAACAAATATTATCATGACACTACTATTCATAATCATTTCCTCAAACACATATTATCATAACACTACCAATAATAAACCTTTACCAAAACACATTTATTATAATACCAGGACTATCATAATCATTTTCTCCCATAACTCTTTCCCTCCCCCAAATGCACATCTAGATTTGACTACCCAAAAAGATTTTTTGGACACGATAATTTAGATTATTTGTATTGTTTAGATTCGTTGTACATGATTAGATTTGACTATCAAAATCTAAAAAATTCTTTTTTTAAAGATTTTTTAATGCACAATCAATTAGATTTGATTGCGATTGTGTACTAATATTCAATAATTTTTTCACTATTTTTTTCAATATCTTTTATATTTAGTAAATGATCTTTTTAACAGCTTAAAGAAAAAAGATGCTCTATGTTTTAAATTTTCATGTGGACTTTGTGGGTTGAATCTTGGGCCCAATTAATTGAATGTTTGGTTTGATTGACGTCGGGCCTAAATTAAGTCATTTTTTACGCTTAATTAAACTTTAGTCCAATTATTAATACCAAATTGGACTAAACTCTTTTATTCATTTTATTCAACTTACTAGAATGAATAACAATTTTAGAAATTATAATTAAGCGTGTATTAATATTTTAAAGAAAATTGTAAATATAAAGAAATCTACTAGTAACCTACTTTTTATAATTAATAGACTCTTAAGGTTTATTAGTAATAAACCAATATTTATAACATGGTCTATCAATGATAAACTTTGATAAATTTTGCTATATTTACAATTATTTTTAATTTTTTTTATATAAAAAAATGACATAAATTTTAAAGATATTGTTAGAAGTAGTCGATAAATCAAAGAAACTTACGAGACAATATTATTTACTAGCTTAATTTTAATAAATCAAATAACTATCTTAATTAATTGAATTCTTAATCGTCTTGAGAAGTGCTATGAGAAGTGCTCAGCCCTTAAATTTAGAATGCTCCCTTCCTATTGATGCATTCTTGAATCCTACATAATTTTGTTAGATTGCATCCCTAATTGGTAGCCAAAAAATAAAATCTAAGATATCAATTAGATTATTGCTTTATATACATATTGTATATAACCATTTGTGACCACACATATAAAAGAGTGACATTACACTAAATTGAAAAGGTCAATTTTTTCAATAGCAATACTAGCACTTTCAATATTTTTTTTGAAGATCCATATACTTATATTTTTCATTTATAGTTTAAAAATAAGACACAAAGTAAATTTGTATTTATCTTAAACATAATAACTTTGAAGGAAAAATATCAATTTAGACTCTTAACGCTTCGTTTGTATCGAATCCACCATTTTTCTGAAAGTGCGAGAACATGTATTTGATATGTTGTGAATTGTAAAATTATGTATATTTCCATATGGTTAATAGGAGGGAGAAGAGAACAAGAACAAGAAAAGAAGTTGAAAGAATTTACAAAATGCGTCAAAGCGTACGTAGTATGACAAGTCGATCGGTGTTCTCTATACGAAAGATCGCCATCTTTTGCCAACGGAGAAAAGCTTGGCTTCAAGATGGTAATGGTGAATTAGGAGGAGAGGCACTCTCCTGCACGAGAATGGACCAAAGCATTTGAACATCTTCACAAGGGCAAGACTTCACATCTTTATACAAAATGTAGATTCCTTTTCCTACGTAAAAAAATAACAAAAGATTACCAAAAGTTCATGGTGAGCACATTGAGATTAGATAAAATTTGAACATTCTTTCTCTAATTTATTTGTCAATCAAATATGTACGATAACTATCGAGCTAGGTTCGATCCTTCATCTATCACTGAGAAAAAAGCTAAATTAATTAAAAAGCTAAAAATAAGCATTTTGATCCCTATTATAATTAGGGTATTTTTGACAATTTAGCTTCTATTATTTCAAAAGTTTCAAGTTTAGTCTTCTCCCATATTTTAATTTTCTGTTAAATTGATTCTATTACCATTTTGGGTAGAAATCATTTATAAATGTGGTTAGTTAATTAATCAAGAGTAGTTTACCTCGCGTTTGGAAAAATAGATTTTCTTACTGTGTAAATTAAGCAATGTCACTGTAAAAATCAAAATCTATACCAACAATACAAAATTTTAAGTGTTATTTACCAACCAAAAATCGTAGCTATAAACATTCATTCTAACTCTTAGTTTCTTTTTCTTTTATCAACTTAAATTATTTACGATTTTAAAAATCATACCAAGTTTTTTTAAAAAAAAACAAGTAGCTTTTAAAAATTTGTTTTTGTTTTTATAAGTTGGCTCGAGAACGAATTATTTTTATACTTAAGAAAAAGATAGAAAATATGAAAAAAATTGGAGAACAAATAGATTTAATTTTTCTAAAAAGAGCTAACTATGGAATGGCTAAATTGCCACTTATTTGAATTGACAAAGAAACTAAAATAAAAATAAAAAATAAAACACGATGAACACAAGACTATGGGAGGAATAACTAACAATGTAGGATTTTGTTTGGATTGAATTTCTATGTTTAGAAAAAACGAAAAAGAAAAGATTTTATTTTTAAGCTCTTGAAAAGAAATCAATCTAAAGCAAATTATTCATACCAAGTTGTGTCTTTGAAAGAAAATAAAAACTCAACTAAACCGATAAATACGAACAACAACCTCCGAAGTATTACATTGGAAAAGAAACCATCACGAAATAGTTAGATATAGATCAATCAATGTCGATGACAAAAGATAGAACAAAAACCGACGTGGATGATGAATTAGGGATGAAGTAGAGAATTACGGTTTGATCTGTGAGGGGAGTGAAGACGACCCCAAAGCTTCTTGAATGGTGAAATGAGGAAGGATTTGAACCATCCCATTTGAGGAAGAGGAACAAGAGATTTGGGGCTGTGAGATATGAATCTCTGAAAGTTCCCAGTTAGGTTTGGTTCATGGTTGGTGAAGAAGATGAGAAAATTAAAAGAACAAAAACAAAAAGAAAGAGAAAGAGGTTTTAGAAAGAAAAAAAAAGCTTCAAAACCACTGATCTATGGTGAGAGTTTGCTTAGGGGCTTGGGATTTAGCTTTAATGTAATCCATATATATATATTATAAGGACACATGATTTTCATTATTCACATTTTTTAATCTCCATGTCCAATAATATGGTGGCATTTTAAATCAATGTAACGAAAGTACTATCAAGAAATTGGGACATTTTAACTTTTATTATTGAGTGTATATATGTATGTATATATCAAGAGGTGAGGATTATTCCACCAATTGAATGTTTGACCTATAACAGAGGAAACAGAAAAAAAAAAAATTCTAAAAAATAGAAAAGATATTTCGTTTAAAGTTTGGAAGATTAGATATACACGATTTTTAAGTTTTCGAAGTTTGTAACGATTGGTTCTAGACGTCTAAAATATCGATTATTACTATTATTTTAAATATTTATATGAATTTTTAAAATAAAAATTAAATATACTTAATTAAGACTTTTGAATTAAAATTGTGTATCCCACTTATTCTTAAAATTTCTAAACTATAAAATTTTGTATTTTGAAAATTGAAGGATTAATATCCATATTATTCAAATTTTAAAAAACTAAAAAGTAATTTCTAGAAAGTAAATGTGTTTTTAAGAATAATAAAAAATAATAATTTACATTTTCAATAACAACAAATCGAAAAAAATTCATCATACTTGATTTTGTTACAAAGGGTAAATATTTTGTTAGCTTTACTATTTTGGACAATTTCTCAAAAATAAACGTATATCAAATATATATCCGTAACAAGAAAAGTTGTATGAAAAGAGAAGACTAGGAAAGTTTTGCGTGGAGGTATATACTAATTAGGGATAGTCAAGAAATTAGAAGAAAGAGTATAATTGCTTTTTTTTCTTCTTCCCTCCTTTTAGTTTATCTTAAATTAAAGATTTTATATGATAAATAACATTTGGAATGTCTTCTTTCATTTCTTTCCTACTTTGTAAAATTAACAATTTTACTCTTATGAAAACATATATTCTTCAATACACCTAACTTGACTAATATTTTGTTCGAGTTTGAAACAAAAATTTGTTGGATAAATATAGTGTATTTTATTTTCTTTTTTAGTTCCACGAGTGGAGAGTTGGGATTGGAATAATCTAATTTATCTGGTTGAAATGAGCATATTTTAATTGATATACAAATGTGTTAACAATGGAGAGAAATGTGGTCTACCTACTTCTATTATATACTAAAAAAAGAAAAGGTAATTACAATATGCATCCCTTTTAAGAAGAATAATTACGTGTATTGCACGACCTTTAAAAAATTACAAATATATAATAAAATCTATTAAAGATAACATATCATTGATAAGACTTATATTAGCAAAAGAGTTTATCGTTGTTTAACGAATTGATCACGATACATACGTATTTTATGTTATATTATTTTTAGTCTTCAAAAAAATCTTAAAAATATTTTAACATAAATATTAGAAAACTTGTATTTTTAGTCCTTAAAATGGGAGGGGAACTAAATGCAAAAAGACTTTTTGTGGAAGAGATATTATTGATATATAATGATTATGAGGAAATTATGTATGATGCCCTAATTCAATAATTAAATGTGGCGTTTTATATGTATTATGTGGAGTCTTCAATGACCAATTGTTGAGCATTTAAATATTAGAAAATTTGTCTTTCTTGTAAGTCCTTCTGATTATTCAATTTTCAACTTTCAAAATATATATTTTTAGTCTCCAATTAATAGATTTTCGTCCTTCAATTTTTAAAATCTCTATTTTAAAATTTTATGAAAATCATTTATTTATGGATGTTCATTGAGCGGAGGCGCAAAGAATATTGCTCAATTTGAGAGAACTCAAAACCGCGGATTGGGCTCTGACGCTCCGCTCCAGCCAATAACATCGATCATTAAATAGTGAACCTCTTCTTTGTTAGGGAGTGATATTATACGATGATGCCTCGCGCCTGGGGAGTTTCTTCTTTCAAATAGTCTGACTCTTCTACTGATCGCCATTCTCTTCTTTGTGCACGATTATAATTAAAACAATAAAAATTAGGTTGAAAAAACACTTTATCTCGATACGTTTTCATAAAAGTAACAATTTAATCTCTGAACTTTGTATTGTAATGATTTATTAGTACATGTAGTTTTAATTTTGTAGCAATTTAGTCTTTAAACTTTAGTGTGTCACGATAATTTACTTTGTTGTATTCTTGAATTTGTGACTACTTAGCCCCTAGCTAACGTAAAAAGTTCATAAAAAATTATATGTCAAATTTAATAAATATTATTTTATGATAATTTAGACTTTGTATTTTATAAAAATATTGTGTCAAATTAACTTATTAGTTTATTAATTTAGAACTCTCAATAAATATTAACCCTAATTTCTATAATAAAAACTAAATCGTTACAAAATTAAAGTATAAAAATTAAATTATGACAAATTGATAGTACAAGGGACTAATAAATCATTACAAACCAAAAATAAAATCGAGAACTAAAAAGTTACATTTTGAAAACGTAGAAACAAATGCACCTATCAACAACAACAAAAGGATATGATATAAGTCGAGTGCCAAATGAATTTCCCTAAAACATATAATTAACAAGGTAAAATTGTCGGTTACATTATTATAATTATAATGATATGATTATATGATCCATTATATTAAAATTAGCATCAATTTAAATCTAAACTATGTAATACCATACAAGCAATTGGTTGTAGGAGAATGAACCACGTGAGACAATTAAATTTTGTGAAGAGAAGTTTGGGGATGATAGTACCAATAATTTATTTCATATATTAAATGGGTGTAAAGGTGTGTGTATTATTATTATTGCATTAGATTTAGATACAACCAAAATGGTATCTATTGATTAATATAATTGCACTACACAATTTAATATATTTGTGGTAATTAAGATCCATCCCCTATTTTTATATTTTCGTAGCAATAACGGGTGCTATGTTTCTATTTTCATTTTTCTTTTTGTACTTTAACATTTCTCATAATTAATTTCTTTTCAATATTTAATAGTAATAATATGAATTAATAATTGAAGAATAGTAATTTTGGTTGTAAATTTGGATCATGTTTTTATGTAATACAACAATCTAAAATCTATTTTTCAAAACCAATATGTTATTTTGTAATTCAAATAGTGCGAGTTATTTAAGGAATATTTTTGTGTTTATACGTTAAGATATTGGGTTTAAAATTTTTCAACGATAAAAAACGTATACTAATATGTTGAAATGTTATATAGTGGATTCAATTTTTATATTAAAGATTAATTTGTATCTTTTATAAATAAATATCTATGAAAAGCATAAAAATGTATTATAAATTTCAAAATAGAGGGATATATGGACATTAATAATGAAGATCTCTATAACTTAATTTGATAGGTTAAATTAATCTAATTATTAATTTAGTTAATTTTTAAAAAAATCTTTTCATGTTTATAAGAATATCTGTCCATATCCATATTAAAATTAGAATTTTATATGGATATCAACATTTTAGTATAATAAATTAGGTTTCTTGTTTTCCTAATCTCTTCTAGAACACCAATAAACTTTACCCTATTCTTATAATGTTTTAAATTATTTAACATGCAAAGCTAATATTAAAGATAAAAGGTTTAAAGAAAAAACATGAAATTATCCATTAATTGATCTCTAAAAATTCAAAGTTAACTTTGACTTTGTTTTTTAAGTTTTTAGAGAATTAATGGAGAATTTTAGCTCTTTTCTTTAGTAACAAGAGAGATCAAAAGGAACATTAAAAAAATAAAACAAGAAATGCCTATATTTTTATCATTTTCATTCCCTCTATTAAGAATAGAAGAAAATAAAATAAAATTAGAAGCATCATTTTACAAAAATGGCCCTAAAATTAGAAAGTTTTCATAATTAAAATTATCATCTTGGCTTAGAGAAATATATTACCAAGAGTATAAAAAAAAAACTAAGCTTCTAACATGTGTTTATAATTTATTTGCTTAACCTTTCCTTTTGAAAAAAATAGCAGTGGATAAGAAGCTAAGGTGATCGTGTTTGGTTTGTAATTCATTTTCGGTTTTGTGTTTTAAAAAAAAAATTAAATACAAGGAAAACAAATAAAACGTGCTCGGTATAATTGTTTTTAAAAACGTACAGTTTTAAAATTTTACTTTGGAACCAAACACGTATAGAAAAAAAGAAGATTTTGTTTTTGTTTTTTAAAACTATTTTCTAATCACAAATCAAACAGGGCTCGAGATTTTTTATCGTCGAATCAACCGAAGAACTATTTTTACTTACAAAAAATACCTAAATATTTACTAATATTTTGAATAGATAGTAACATTTTACCAAAATGGCTCTATTTGAAGCTTGTACTCTTAACAATGATTTTTCTTTCTAGTCATTCTAACAATTTCATGCATTATTCTTGCAAGAAAACGAGCAAATAATTTTGGTCTTGTGTCTTCATCAATGATTGTATATATATATCTAACCCAATTTTGTAGAAAAACAAATGGGTATAGATAGCACAACACACCATATATAGTATAGTATAATATAATATCCAAAAACTTTGGATTTTCTTTCTTAATAGTCTCTTACAAGCTTCATTTGTTTAATTAATCAATTTATCAATATACTAAAGAAATCAATTTATTCATCTAAGTCATCAAGCCATCTATTGTATATATATACATATCTCTACAATAATGTACTTCAACACAAAATATAATATTCATCAACTTTCTTTTAATCATGTTTTATGAACGGAAGGGATTGGCAAACATCAAACACTAGAGATTAATCGATATTTTCAATCTATATTAAAAAGAACGATGACAAAAATGTTATTAATATGAACATAAATTTAAAGTATTCATCACGAAAGGTGGTCAGTAGAGTTTAATGAATAAGATACGTTTTGAGTTGTTGATGTAATATTTTTCTTAAAAAACATCCATCAATATGTTCTTGAAATTTTCAACATTTACGTTAACATCTACGTTTGATCATATTTGATAATATAATAAATAAATCCAAGTCGTTAGGGTCGTTATAGTTAATTCAAATCCAATAATTTGTATTTATTGATCGAATTAACATAACACTGTAACAAAAGAAAAAAAAAACAAAGTAAAATATTTCATTTTGAAATATATGATCAAGAATGTTTCTTTTACTTATGTTTATTCTTGTGTTTCAAGCTACAAAAGATGTGAAATTTCAACTAAAAGTTTAATAATAATATTCATATAGCTTCATGCAGAAGAGTTATTTTTTTTCCTCTTGTGATGCAATAGTTCAATTAAATGGAATATATATGTATATATTTATTGGTGTAAAGTCTAACCTTTTAAAGGCAATGGAAAAAATATATATATAAATTTGGTGAATTGGTCCATCATATGAAGGTTGGATTTGTGACTTTTTGCTCTCTCAATATAAACTAATTCATATTCAAAATTTGCCTATAATATGACGAACACAGTAAAAAATTGAATAATGAGATGTTGATATGTCAATCATGGAAATTTTTGTTACATATATGCTAACATTTGTTTTTCTATATGAATAGCTGCATAGATGAAAAATGCGATTATTAATCGATTCACTTCTTAACAGGAATCGTGTATTTATTGAGTTTTGGTCATATAAACTTATATGTTTTTAATGTTTCCAAAAATTTAATTAAACTTATTCATGTTGAACAACTCAGTGGTTGTATTGTAAAAAATAGGAGTTATCATCAGTCGGTCGATTGGAGGCGATTTTTCTTTTGGACAAAACCGACCATGTACCGACCATAGTCGATTTAGTAAATGTTCAAACCAACCTTGATATCAACAAATATAAAAGTCACTTAATTGGTTTTTGTCAAATTAGGTCGATTTAACACTTAAAAATACTTTTTAGAAATTATGAATTTGAAAATTTTTTAAACTAATCTCTTTTGTTTTCCAATTGATCGACTTCAGTTTGGTCGGTTCGATTTTTCGGTCTATCATGCTTACCCCTAGTCAAGAACACTTAGTTTCTGGTTTTAAACAATTTAGTCCATAAATTTTTAATTTTGTAACAATTTAATTCTTAATGAGTGAAATTTTAATGAGATTTATTGCATAAATAAAACAATAAAGTTATTAAAGACTATAATCTTTATAAAAAAAACAAGGTCTAAATCACAAAATAATAAAAATTGAGCTCAAATTTTGATGAATTTTGTATTTGTTTGAGACTAAATTGTTACAATAAATTTGAAAGTACTAGGACTATATTGTTACATACCAAAGTTTTGGTATGGACTAAATTGATACAAAATTAAGAGTACACTAGTTCGTACCAAAGATGAGTAACTAAATTAGTTACTGTTATGAAATTTTAGAAACCCTAAAATAAATGCAAGAACCACAGCTCCAGATTCTGACTTCATATCACTATACCAGCAGCTAAAAGAAGATTATAGCCACAATGGAAAGGGTCTGTTTAGTTAGAGAGAAATCAAAAATCCAAAAGCTAAACATTTATATAATGAAAAGATAACATTTCCATTGAGAAGAAATGAAGGAAATACAAGGGAAATTTTGAAACAAAAACCTCCCATGAGGGGAACCCAATTAACCCCTAAAAGTGAGTTCCTATCAAACGAAACAAGGCATAAAAGGATAATTACAAAAAGCCTCACAAACGGATACCCAAAGAGAGTATGATATCTGAACTGCAGAAGGTTGATCCCGTACCTGATGGTAATTATGCAGCAACAAATGTCCATTGAACCTGCATAAGACCGATCCCCACCTGGTAACGAGAGCCCAAGTTCATCAGGAATTGTAAAAAAAGGTCGTTTCTCATCCCAATTAGACATGCTTCATTTTATTCTTTACGAATATAGTTTTCTGTCGACTTGTCAAACATAAAATTAATGACATTCTGCAACCTTCTCTCTATTAGCCCTATCAAGTAGGTTATAGTGTTGGCTGCACAATTTCAGTGTAAGCAAATATCTCCATAAATTCCATCCTTGTTATGATGGTGTGACCTGTTCGGTCCTTAAGCACCTTGAAGAACCATACCCTAAAAGCTAGCTATTAAAATGGAAGAGCCAAGTTACTTAAGTACCATATGGATCATCCATGTAGAAGAAAGGCATCCCAAAACTACCTTGGTTCCTAACAATACCCCATCCCTAGAAAGCTGATATCCTTGCGGCTACTTCATCGGTTCCACTCCAGAATGTCAACAACTAGCTTTGATAGCATTATTAGGTACTTAATCACCTTGGGGAACCACAGTCCAAAGCTAGTTATTGGGGTGGGAGAGCCAGGTCACTTAAGTACCATGTGGGTCATCTCAATCTAACCAATATGGGATAAAGGCAACCGATAACTACCTTGGTTTCTAACAAGATCTCCAACTACCAAATGAAGAACACGGAGGACAAAATGACCTCTAGAGTTGACATGACAGCACCATTTTTTACTGTTGCCAGTAGCAGATTTGTCTCACAAAAGTGATAGAGAGTTGAGAGCAAATATTTTCACCAGAAGTGCAAAGAGAGGAGAATTAAACTCTAGAAAGCACAAAGCAGTTGTTTGAATTAAAATAAAAAAGAGAACGAAGCTCTAGAAAACTAGAAACGATTCTATGATTATACAGAAAAAAAAGATCAACTTTATTAAGCTTTCACTTGAAAGCATGAAGCTCTACTGTTATGTGCACTCTCTAACTTCAAATGTCCAGAGAGGTTAGTAACATGCACCTTCCAAGATAAAAGAAGTTGACAGTTGAAAAGGTGAAAAATTAATGGTTTAAACGTCAACCAATAGATATATAGTTTATATGCTCTTTCAGAGAATCATGCATAGTTCAAGAGGAACTCACTCATAGCACAAAACAAGTGAAACTAATCTAACCCAGCTATCATGCATGTCAATTTCATTAACAATAACATTTAATCATACTTACTTTATAAGGATCATAAACAATATCAAGTACAAAACTATACCCCATTGAATTTAAGACATGTATCATTCATTTTACAAGTAGAGTAAAAAAAATAACGAGAGTAAAAATGTTTACTTGATCATATACATATTAAGATGTCTACTTTATCAGAAAATTTAAGAAATGCACAAAAATACATTGTTGCAATTCAATTTAACTTGACCTAGTTGAAAATAAAACTACAGAAATATGAAATTATTGTTGACATAGTTGCATATAATTTCTACTCAATCAAATCATTTCACTCATTGAATGTGTTCAGGCACAATGACATTGAATTGTTTTGAGCAGATAACAGAATGATTCGACCTTGCCCATAAAAACCACAATGCTTCTACTATCAATGGTTGATAAAAAAGAATCAAAAGTAGTACCTCAACGAAAGAGCCAAGTTGAACTCTGAACTTGTTTCACTGTAAAAACCTGCCAAAGCATACAATATGAAACAACTGGTTAAGTAAATTTTTCCATAAATGGAGGAGGAATTTGAGTTTCAGCTATCATTAACTTACTGTAGATTAAGTGATCATTGTAACAAATAATTTATTTAATGATTCACAAGACTGTGGATGAGGATTCAAATGCAAATAGTAGGAGAAAAATGAGCTCACAAAAAAATATACCTGGATAGACATCACCCTTAAGAGAAACCAAGTTACTTAAGTGCAGAAACTGTGATGGGTTGAACAAGCTTCCTCAGTATCAAAACTATTAAACATAGAGAAAAAGAACAAACACAAGTTTTACGTGGAAATCCTAGTTCAAGGAGAAAAACCACGGTGCAGATCTCTCTTATTATTTTCTTATTTAATAAATGATACAAAGGGGGAAATAAATAGACTTAGGAAAAAAAAAAAAGAATATTAGGTTAAATCTTCCCTTGGGCCAAGGCTACTAAATCTAACAAAAAATCTATAAGGGAAGCCACATCACCAAAAATCATTACACGAGCAAGCACCATTCTTAAAATGGTGGAATCTACGAACATCACGAACAACTATTTCTTGATTGGTGATACTTGATATATGCTTCATGACATCATGGCAATCTCCACAAATACGTAAATTTTTAAAAATATGAATTTTTTTCTTTGAGCTAGTACTTATAAGTGCAAAACCAAGGGCCAGTCTTTCACTGTGAAATCGAAGGTTTTCCTTTTTTTCTGTTTCTCCAACATTATGGAGCACGTATTCAGTTTTAGGCACATATTGTATAGATGCCAACTCTCTATCAAGCTCATCTAGCTTTAGATGTATTTCCTGAATTTGTGGATGTGAATAATCATGAGACACAAATGTGTGAACTTGACCATTTGCTTCAACCCAACTACACCCTGGTTCCTTTTTAACTCCTTTACTAGACATCAAACTACGAACTCTTTTGACATCATCCCACCTTCCTTCTGTCGCAAAAATATTTGAGAGTAATATATAACTTGACTCCTCCTCCGGTTGAAGCTCAAAGAGTTTGTTTGCAGCTTTCTCCCCCAGTACTAAATTGTTGTGCATTTTGCTTGCTCCAAGGACAGTCTCCCAAATAAGTGCATTTTGTGATAGTTGCATTTTCTGAATGAAATCTTCAAGCTCATCAAAATTTCCCACCCGGCCTAGAATATCAGCCATACAAGCACAATGATCTACGGTAGGAGAAATACCAAAGTCTCTGTACATAGAGTTAAAATGTTCTTTTCCCTCTTCAACTAATCCTTGGTGACTGCATGCAGAAAGAATGCCTGTGAAGGTGACCCCATCAGGCGATATGCCTTCATCTAACATCATCCTAAAGGCCGTGAGAGCTTTATTGCCTTGCCCATTTTGTGCATATCCACATATAATGGTATTCCATGCAATTGTATCTCGCCTAACCAAAGCTTCAAATAACGCTTCAGCTTCTTCCATACAACCACATTTCGCATACATGTCAACAAGGGCACTACCAACAAACATATCACTTATGTGTCCACTCTTGAAAACCATAGAATGAAGTTGTTGTCCACCTTCTAGAGAAGCCAAAGAGGAGCAACCACTCAAACAGCCAGCGAGTGTGAACTCGTTTGGCTTTACACCTTCTTGTTGCATTTGTCTGAAATAATTAAGAGCCTTTTCTCCCTGGTTTGTCTGTGCATAATTAGTAATGATAACCGTCCAAGTAAAAAGATCCCTAACACTCAACCTCTTGAAAGCTACATCAGCATCTTCCAAGTACATACATTTGGCATACATGTCAATCAGAGCTGTACAAACAAAATTATTATCGTCCAGCTGGTTTTTAATTATATGTGCATGCACTTGCCTCCCATAGTGCACATCAAAAAGACAAGAACATGATCCTAAAATACTAATAAAAGTATACATGTTCGGAATAAAACCTTCCTCTAACATGTGATAAAAGATAGTAAGTGGACGATCATACATTCCACAATCATGAAGACCCGATAAATATGCATTCCATGAAATCAAATCTCGGTCAACCGTTGACTCATACAACTTCCTACCGTCATGCACACATCCATTTTTCATGTACATCGTGACCAATGCATTGCTGACTGCAACATCAGTTTCAAATCCATATTTCCAAACACAAGCATGGATGCTTTGGCCATATTGCAAGTTTCCCGTATTTGTAGCAGCACTTAGAAGGCTGCAAATAGTATACTGATTTGGTAGTGTATCACCCGACCGCATTAAGTGAAATAACTTAATTGATTCCTCACTTTGTCCTTGCTGATCAAGGCATGTAATCAGGGCACTCCAAACCACTATATCAGGCTTTTTAATCGTCTTAAATACTCCTATTGCATCAATTGCAAGCCCGCATTTTGAGTACATATCTACCAATCCACAACCTAAGAATTCATTGCCTTCGTACCCACATTTGATAATCAAGGAATGGATTACCTGCCCTTGTTTTAAATTTTTGGAATTTGCACAACCCTTGAGAACAGTAGTTAAAGTGAACTCGTTACACGTCACATCTAATTCCATCATACTACAAAATAATTTCAAGACTCCAATTCCATCACCCCTTTGAGCATAACCATTGAGTAGAACATTCCATGTCACATCATTTTGCTCAGGCATACCAATAAACATTTGAGATGCAAGTTCAATCTCTCCGCACTTAGCATAAAGGTCAACAAGTGCAGATCCAACAAACAAATCTAGTAACAATCCTAGCTTAAAAGCTTGGGCATGCATCTGCTTTCCAAGATCTAAAGCCATGCATAAAGAACATGCTTTTAATCCAGTAGCTAGAGTGAACTCGTTGGGCATGATTCCTTCATTTTGCATCTCCTGAAATAAATAAATACTATCATTAGCAAACCCTTCTGCTACAAGACCTTGAATTAATGCCGTCCAAGAAACAACATCACGATCAGGCATTTTAGCAAGCACTAATCGAGCATATGCAGAGTACCTGCACTTTGCATATACATTCACCAACGAAACCCACAAATGGGAATCTGGATTAATTACATCCTTCACAATAAGCCCATGAATGGCTTTAGCAACACCCAAAGATCGTTTTGATGCACATTCACGCAACATACTCGAATAATATTTCAACTTCTTCTTGCTACTCCAGCATACTTGATTTCCCTTAGCATCTTCAGTCTTTTGGTGTTCAAAGTTACATCTATATGGGAAATTAAGAACCACGTTTTTAAATTCACGACCAAATTGGCCTTTTGACATTGAAATTCCAATAGAGTCGGAAGGACACCTGGGATCTAGTTGTACCTTGAAACTACTCCGTCGAATGGGAAAGAACAAAAATCTAGTGGTATTTTGAAACTTGTTGGAGAATTGAGGCGAACTGTGTAACCAACTTGATATCAACAGATTTTGAAACCGAAGAGGTGAACCATGAATTCTCATAGCAATGAAGTTTCGGTCCATCAATTCAAACAAAAAGAATTCCTCCTACAACAGAACCAAATTCAGTAAACATTCATTCAAAGAGGAAAAATATCAATACTTTGAAGCTCAAGTACAGAAAAAACAATGACATGTGAGCAACTAATGGTGTTTTAGGGTTCTATTACAAAGAACAACTTTACTTGTACCAACGCAATCATACAAAATCCTTGTTAGAAACGATGCATGATCGTGTCTATCAAGTAACGTGGGTGACAGAACAGATCAAATCTATTTGAAGTGGGTAAAAAGAAAAAACACCATTCTTAAAAGACATAAATCAGATATACTCTCCAACAAATGCTTCTCGACAACAGATTGCTTAAGCCCAAAAATTCAGAATTGAAATCTAGTGATGTTTCTAATTTATAAAAGCTTTCTTGATAGATACCTCATACACTTCAAGGAACACATATCAATGCTAAAATAGATAAAAAGCCAAACAAACGTGTTTACCACATCAATAACCTTTCCTGAATCCACAAACCATTCATTTAACTTGTAAAACTGAAAAAGCAAATAAAGGTTTTTTTTAAAAAAAAAACACTCTATTGTAAGGTAAGAGAAAGTTCATTACTGGAAACAGCAAACATTCACATAGTTGCAATACTTTTCATGGTAATAGGAAGCTTTCGACTAATTCTAAACAGTCTCGAGAGAAGAGGTAGAAGATTACCTCCTTCGTTATGACTCCAGAAACCCAACAATGAGAAGTGACATAAAAAACAGGATTGTTACAAAACAGAGAAACCAGACCTCCACAGGAATTTAAAAACTCTTTGGGAGACTTTAACTGTGAAATGAAGAAAAGGGTAAGCTGTAAATGGTGAAAAAAGTGAATAAAATTGTAAATTTAACCAATAAATGAAAGGAGGGGCAGAGACCGAAACTAGAAATTGGGAGAATCAATGAAGCAGAAATTAATGAAATAAAAGAGTTGAAAACTTTAAGCTTACCAGTGGGAGGAGAAGTATAATAGAAAAGAATGAGCAGGGAAACAAGATGATGAATGACAGAGAAGTAGTATTATCATCTATTATGCGTATGAACCGCAAAGGCTCGAAGGTTAGATGGAGAAGAGAGGGAAATGAATACAATGTTTTGAAGAGAGAGAGAAATATCAGGATGAATATGAATTTCTAAAAATTATATTATATTTTTTTATATGCTTTTAATTAGCTAAATTAATTAAGGTTAAGTCCAAAAGCAAACACAATATTTAAACCCATCAAAGAGAGAGAGAGAACCGAACTAATTTTCCAAGCAGACCAAACCGGCGGGTTAAATTTAAATCCTCACCAGGCGGGACAAAACTGGGTGTGTATAAGCGAGAGAAATCAACGGAGCAGTGGAAGGATAAGGCAAGGGAAGTGGAGGATCTTCTTCCGCCGCATTGTAATATTAGAGAGAAAGAAGGGACTTGTAGGAGCGAGGGTTATCCACCGAAATATAACTGGAGGAAGGGTTGGAGAAACGTTCGTTGCAGGGAGCTAGCATCCACGACGACGGCAGTTTGGGCATGGAACAGCAATGTTCGACGGTTGATGGCGGGAGGAGGAAAAGGAGGTTGTAGCTATAAAAATTAGGTTTATTTATTTATTTGTTATTATTATAGCTATAAAAATTCAAACAAAACCCAAATCCTAGCAACATATCTATTCCCCAACTAATTAAATGGGCTTGTGTAGCCCATTAACCACTCCGATTTGGACTCAATAGCCTAATTCTAACTAATAATTGGGCCTTGGAAATTAGCCACTACTGGCCCATTATATTTATAGAAAAAAAAAATAGAAATCATAAGTGCCGTTTGGCGGAAGGAAAGGATAAAAAAGGGAATGAGTAATTTCCTTGTTTGGCCCATGGATCAAGGGAGGTAAAAGTAATACCCTTAATTCCCTTTATTCATTCTCTTTTCTCATTTATTACCCCACTTTCTTGATCCTTTTATCTTCCAGTATAATCCTTTTATTTTCCAGTATAATCCTTCTTTTTTTTCTCATTCTTCTGTTTCCTCATTTATTTTTTCTTATCTTTGCTCATTTATTTATTATTCTCTCCAAATTAATCCTCTTATTTTTTCTCTTTTCCAAACAAATTAATCCACCTCTCTTCTTCTTCATTCTCTTTGTGTCAAACAAATTAGTCATCTTCTCTGATATGTTGCTTATTGTTCTCATGAAGAAAAAAAAATTAATAAATGAAAGAAAAAATAAAAACAATAGAATACAATTTTTATTGTATAGGATTGATGATTCAAACTTCAAATACAAAATTCTTTTTGTATTCTATTTACGGTACAATTTGAAGAAACATATTTTACATAAATGAAAAAGAAAATAATACAATTTGTTTGTATTAATTATTATGTGTACGGTCCAATTTTTTTTTATACAAAATAAATTTAAAAATTAATACATATTTGCTGGGGTTACAGTAGAAATGAAGTATAAACATTATTTTAATACAATTTTTCGTCATTTTGAAAAACAGTACGACCAAAATAAATAAGTTTAGACAAACGCAAAAAAAAAAAAATACAATTTTTGTTTGTATTTGGTTTACAGAAAACATTCCATAAGCATTTCTTACGCATTGTAAAAAAATGTAATTGGGTTGCGGTAGAAAAAACAAATATTTGCCATAAATTAAAAAAAAAAAAAAAAACAATACAATTTATTTGTACAAAATCAACAAAAAAAAATCAATACAATTTTTTTGTGAACGCTTGGATTATGATACAACCTAACTAAAAAAATGAATTTGAATACAATTTTTGTTCCAGAAGTTTTATGGTACAAACAATTTACACCGATGCAAAAAAAAATTAGCACATTTTTCATTTTGTATTGGATTCGCAAAAAAGAAAAGAAACAATAATTTCATTTCCAGGAAAAAAATTATGTATTTTTTCTCATATTGGGGTTAACGTACAAATAAAAAAAATTAAACAAATGAAAAAAAATACAAATTTTTTGTCATAATCCTTTTCCCAAATAATCCTTCTCCCAAAGAAGGATTATAATAATCCACCATAATCCTTTCACTTAATTCTTCCCCCAAACAAGGATTGTAAATAATCATCCATATTCCTTTCATTTAATCATTCCCCCAAACAATGATTATAATAATATTTTCATTCACTTAATCTCCCCTTTTCTTATTACTTTTACCCCTTATTTATTTTCTTCCCCCAAACGGCCCCTAAATGATCATTTATTCATCGACGAAAACACACCGTAATGTGAAATCTAGAAGCCATTAATTGTAATAATGGAAGAAATTCTGGTGAACAAGGATTCTAATTTAAGTATTTATATATATATATATATAGTTAAGCCATAATCAGTCAAAGGAATGAAGAATTTTCAAGTATGAATCATAGTAAAATACAATATATTCAAATTGAAATTGAAATTTGAAAATTAAACTATATTTGAAAATTCAATAAATAACTAAATAGATTTCATGAAAGTAGATAAGTTAGGGTGTATGTCATGAAATGGTAATAAAGGAAAAACATTCACACTACCTCATAAATTTTCTTTTAGTCTTAAAGTTTTGATGAATATATGATTGATCTCTCACTTTTAAAAATACCTAAATCGAACTAAACCACATAAATACAATTTGGTTTAAACCAATAAATCGATTTGGTGGTCGAATCAAACAGTTTCCATCACTACATGCATTATGTGTCAAAAGACACAATAATAACAAAAATCTCATTCATCTTTATGTCCTTTTTCTTTCAATTTAAATAAATAACACCCGAAATTCACGATTATTTCTTTTGCACGATGAAAATGACCTATTTTTGTTGATTTTAGGACAGGATATATTTAACTTTATGTTCCACCATTTCCTTTTTCTTTTCTCCCTTTTTTTTTTCTTTCAAATTGTGAAAAATCTAATTTGAGACTTGATAAATATGTTAAATTACCCTCACTAGCAATATTTGAAATATCGAAATTCCAATTTTGTTGAAGATTTCAAGATAAATCTTCTATAATTAGTTAAAATAAAACTTTTACTGTGGCTTATTAATTGTTTTTAATCAAATAATGTAAGATATATTGTAAATGGCTACGTAGATGTTGATGGGAGAGCATAAATTTTAAAAGGATACGAAAAGTGTGTTAAAAAATTAATATGGAAAATAATTACAAAATAATATAGTTTAAGAATATCTTTCACGTGAAATTGGAGTGAAAATGAATATTTTAGATGGTAAAAGAAACTAAGCTCACCATAATTTATTTAATTTTATGAAAAAATAATGTGAAAATTTTAAATTAAATTTAAATAAATATACTCGAGGTTAAAGATTCGATTCTCTTCTCTCACATTTTAATTGCAATATATTTTAAAAAATATATTGGTTTGAAAATAACCTAAAAAAAGCAGCACAATGATGAAACTTCAATCATTGTCACAAATGGCATTATCACGTAAAACAATAAAATTGGAAGAAGAAAAAAAGCTTGAACAAAGCCTATAAAATTCTTAGATGCTCAAGTGAGTTGGCAAAACTATATGGTAAAGAATTATTAGGTATCACAACAATATTCATCCACTACATTTAAAAGTGTGAGGACAGATAATAATGGCATTACTTTTTATCATAACTAAAATACCTAGCTATATGATACATAATACACAATTCATGAATTCAATATTAATTCTAGAAGCTTAAGAATATGTGTCCTCCTTTGACTTGTTGAGTATCAAACAGTTCTAGAGGTTATTTGTTGTCTTTTCATCAACTATAAATTTTTGTTTGAAGAGAGAACATATCAAACTCTTTGTATTGTTACAAGAGAACACCATATTTAAAATGAGTATTGGTAATCGTATTTTTCGTCATATCGTCGATTTTCATATATATATATATATATATGTTCGTCTGCTATATATTGTTTATCTTAAAAACCAACCACAATTCTTATATATTAGATAAATTTGTTCAACTTGTCACATGATTTAGGACATTGCATTATTGTTGAGATTTGTAGGTGCTTCCCAAGCCTTGCAATTCTAAAAATTGGTATGAAGCACCTTGTCGTATTAAACACCATATATTCTCATTCAAACGTGTTAAGTTATTTGAGCTAAGATGAACGTTCTTGATTATTCCATGTATCATGGTTGAGAGGCATCACATTTATATTTAAATACTTAAAACTTTTACTTACAACAATGACACAAATTTAAATACGTTTAATTTAAATAATGATAAAAATATACTCACTTTTCTGAGATGGTAGAACTTTTAATTAATTTCAACTTTTTAAAAGTGAATTTTAATTTTTACTTTAAAAATAGATACACCATAACCACAGGCAAGTGATCCTTTTTAACGTACTTTTGGATTAAATAAAAAAAGAAAAAGAGAGAAAACATAAGTGGGGAGTGGGAATCAAATTAAAATTTCAAATTTATTCTTTGATTCAAGTGGGAATAAATCTCAAATCAAACCCTTTTTCATTATCCATTCAACTTTCACCCACTTGTCATAAACACAGAAGATAAATTCTACTATTTTGATCATATAACCAAAAAGCAAAAACACTAAACAAGAAAAAAGAAAAAGAAAATTCTCACAATAAAACAAAACATGAGGGGATAGAAAGAAAAAAAACAGCAAAAGAGGAAAAGCATAAGATCATCATCAAAATCATATATCTTCCAAAGAGTAATGAAATTAATTTAGTTTGACCCAAAAACATTTGTAAAAGGAATCAAAATGAAACAAAGAAAATATGACAAAAGAAAAAACATAACATTTAATTAACTTGACTTCACACATTAGAGATATGCATGGAATTGACCCAAACCCAAGTTGTTGATTGCCAGAAAAGGTAATAACAAATGCAAAAAAGAAACATAAAAATGGATGTATGAGATATTATTATTATTATTATTATTATTTAAGCAGAGAGAGGCCATCCCTTGAAGATGAATTGAATGTCACATGTTATGTTTGAAATGAGAGAGAGGAGTTGGAGCTTTCATTCACATGGCAAACCCACATGTGGTATGAGCTGTTTGTGTATGAAAACAAATATTATGGGGTTGGGGGAAGTGTATAGGCTGGGGCAACTCCTTTGCAACTTTCAAACCCTCCGATTAATTTGTAGTTTTTTTTGGTTGGGTCCATAATAATTTTCTTAGTCGTCTCATATGTTCGTTATGATTTCCGTTCAAAATTTGTTCGATTACAAATCTTTTCATTCATATCTTTAAATTTGATTTGTTTTGGTGGTTGATTGATATATGTAACTGGAATTTGTTGTCGTTGTATTCATTTTGTAAAAAAGAATCATGTTTAATTGTAGTACAGTAAGATTATGTCTTCATATATACCCACATATGTTCATGCTCTTTTTTTTCTTCTTTGTCACAATATCACTATTTAAGATTATTGTGGACCCAAAATTAAAGTAAAAATAATTTTAGTGTATTATTTGTCATTTTAGGGTAAGATAATCAAATAAGGCATAAAATAATTCTTGGGTTTTTGTTTGCGTTTTGACTTTAGATTATGAAATGTAATTCTCTTTATTGTAATTCAATATCTTTATAATAACAATAAATACAAACAAAATATCACTTGATAGTATGCTAAATTGTGAATAGAAGAATACGTACACAATTGAAATTAAAATTTTAGTAATTCGTGAAATGTGAATATAAAAGTGTTCATTGTAAATAGCTTAAATATGTATTTATACATTTCTTGAGAAAGGCTTTTATTTTATTTGATTAGAGAAAGAGAGGGTTCCTTGAATTTAAAGAATAAAAGGAGGGATGTTCATGAATATGTGAATGATGGAAGACTTTCTTGAATTTCAAGAGTGTTTGTAACTTTATGAGAGATGTTTAATTAAATATACAACAACAGTCTCCAAAATTGATTGGGTTTGATGAGGAAAATCCCAAAAATAAATAAATGATTATTCAAATTTCAAAATGGATTTCTATTTTTTAGTTTTCCAGTTTTTATTTATTTTATTTTATTTTCTAAACAATCAAACTTAAAAACCATCTCTCTCTCTCTATTTATATATATAATTTCTTTAGGGTCATTTTCTATAAATATCTGCCAACCCAATTAATAACTAAAAGATAAAGAAAACAAAATTAGATAGATCTCCAAATTAATTGTTTATAAAGAATAAAAATTTATGGTTGAAAATAATTTTAAAAAAAAATTATGGGGGAAAAACGGATAATAGTATTTTACATGTTGGTGTTCTAATTGTTCCATACAAATCATATATATATTTGTTCAATTTTAGCGTCTAATTTTTCAAAAAACAAAATCTAAAGTGGTTTTGATCCTCACAATAAATACATATTAACGTGAAAATAGATAATATATTGAAACTTACTTGTCTAACACACAGGTATAATTATAAACTACTATCATATTTTATGTACTAAGTCAATATTTAAAAGATAAAATTAGTCGCGTGTGATTGATAAATAGTTGAAATAATTATTAGGTTTGAATAGAAGGTTTAGGGGGGAAAGCTATTTTTCCTTAATTATGTGTACTAATTGAACCCCACGTTGAATTGGTTGAACAAGGGAAAGGGATTTGAAGGATATGGCCCAATGGAGAGTGTTAGATGTTTAGAAAAGAGGTCACTATGTCTTCAAAATTTAATGTTGATGTTTAAGGCTTATGTTCAATTTCCAGAGCCAGAATACTTCATTTTATTTTATTTCTTTCTCTCACTCGTATAGATAGATATAATCAATTGATGCTAAGAGTTGGTCATCTATTGTCGAGAACATGTTTGAATCATGTTTCATATAGTTTTCTCGAGCAAGATGTGTACTGACTGATAATTTGTGCAGTGCACGTGAAATTTATAATTTTAGATTTATAAATATATAGAGAAAAATTAAGAATATTTTTAGTTTATGGAATGGCGTTTTATATTATTTAAGTGAATAGTTGTGACGGTTTAATATATATATATATATATATATATATATATATATATGAATTTAGTAAAATTAAAAAGAAAGAAGTGATTTATTTTATACCTCATAAACTATAAGTAAATATTGGTGGATTTTTAGTGATTTACTTTTTCTGATCATTATGTTGTATATCACAGTGAATATTTTATTATATTTATAAATAAGTTAAATTCATATTTTATTCTATTTAAAAATAGTAATAAAAATAAGAAATTTTTTAAAAAGAGTATATTTTACAAAAATATTTACAACCTATAGCAATTTCTATCACTTATAGTCATTGATATGCTACAATGATAGTCAGTGATAGAAGACTATCCGTAATAAAATCTAAAATTTTGCTGTAATTTGTAAATATTTTATTTTATTTTGCTATTTTTTAAAATGTCCCTAAAAATAAATTGTAATATATAAATACGACAATAAAATTAAAAAATACCGTAAGTATTAAAATAAGTGAGTGAAAGGTTTTTTTTTTAAAGAAAAACAATCCTATTTAGAAATATAATTATATAAAAATATATGTTTCTTAAATGAAAAGGCAAAAGAAAAGGAAGTGGAAAAAAAAAATACCAAAGCATTAATTAGCTCTTACAATACTATACTTAAATAGTAGGGTGTTTTTAGAATATAATTTAAAAAATACATCATTTTAAAAAGAAAAAAAATTAACTTATTAGCAACCATTTTAAATATATTCTAAACAAATTTTTATTAAAAGAATTTTATATTAATGATATATATTAAAAAACCAAACAACATATGATATATAGAAATGATTGGGTGAAAAAATTCAACCTATTAGAATGGTACAAACCCTTTTATATATCTCATTTATACAAAAACGTTGAATCTATAAATTTGAGTTCTATAAAGCAAAAACTTTGTGTAATTTTTTTTCCCTATTTTTATTTGTCAAAACTAAAAAGAAATTTTAAGAAAATGGACAAAAAGTCATAATCTTTTTGTATGTTCTGATTGTAATTATTATGTTTTTTTTTTTTTACCTTAAATGGGAAACCATAGAAATCATTACATCTAATGACAGATTATTAAAACTTCAAAGGGTGGGAAAATGATAAACTCTTCTTTTTCTCTTTTAGATGTATGGCGAAAAAACAAAAATAAAAAATATTTAATTTTTTTTTCAAATTCTAGTATTTTTATTTATCGAAAAAAATTGAATCCTTAACTTAGAAGGATAAAGTAAATTTGATAAATATATTAAACTATGTCTAAGTAAAGTGTGAATTAATTTAATTTATAAATTTGAAAATTGAAAATAAAAAAAATTTAGATGGTTGATTGATTGGTTTGGTATTTATTGATTTTGTCCATTTGAGTCATTTCACTAGTCAACTTTATCATCTTCAATAGCTTGATTTTATTTTGGTTCAATTAACTTTGAGAGCTCTGTTTAACTATTTCCTAACTTTTCTCTTAAAAAAAACAAATAAATCTCAAGATATTTGATGAATTTAAATTCTATATAGTTTATGTTGTTTTCAAGGGCTATAAATGATTAAAGAAAATACATACGAAAGAAAACAACTTTGCACGTTCATTGACATGCATAACCTTTCAATATGTGTTAGGGAGAGTGTTATGTAAGATTACAAGTTATTGACTCAGTCGTATGTCGAGTAAGGAAAAATTAAGAATGTACTTATAATTAATTTGAGGATTTTTTTCTTTTTGAGTTGGTCAAGTTGGTTATTCCAAAAATTCAATCTTTAGTGGAGGAATTGAATATGAAATTTGTGTGAAAAGAAATGTTTGTTAGGCAGGCTTTAAAGCACTGATTTTGAAGCCTTTTAAATTCCATGTGTTGATGTCAGTTAAAGAATGTTCATAATCATTCCATTAATTATTCTCTTAACATATATATATATATAAAAGTTTATATTCTTCTAATATATCTTAATTAAGTTTATTTTATAGGACTAATTTTTATTTCATTTTTTTAAAAAAAAATAATCATCCATTTACATTTAGATTATAAATTTTATAATTTGCGTCAAATATACTTTTGAATTTTTAAAAGTTTTTAAAATACCGTTTTAGATGTTGTTTCTAAAATAGTAGTGAACATTTAGAGTCTTTTTAGTAAAAAGAAAAAAGAAGTGCGGAGTTGAGGCATGGAGGATGGTATTGAAGCTAAGTTGCGGAGTATCCAAATTTTTGCAAATGGCAGCTAACTAGAATTACACTTCGGAACAGCACCTACAAAAGATTGAACCTGGAAAGCCTTACTCGGGCTTCCCAAAATTGGAGATAGAGCAGTGGCATCAAGGAGCAGAGTAGCACTCCCGCCATACAAGTATATTCATAAAAGTGAGGGTACATCGGGAGTGCATTGAGAGACTAACTTTGGAGCTTTACAAAAGAAAAAAAAAAGGGGGGTAAAATTCGGGAAAAATCCCAATACCTTTTTGCTCCCATTTCCCTTTCACTTCATATAAATAAATTCCTCTCTCTTTCTCTCTCTCTCTCTCAATCTTTCCCAATATCCCCATATCCTAATCTTCAACCAATTCCCCCTTTTTCAACTTCATTTCATTTCATCAAACCCACAACTACATTCTGAACAATTCAACTCTAATTTTGTTCTCTCTCTTGTTACTATGAAGGATTTTCCTTCTTGTTTCGGCGAAAATGGCGTTCAAATTGCAGATTCATCGTCCTCGTCATCATCTTCTTCTTCTTCCAGTGTCACCAAAGCCGCTCAAAACTTAGTCACCTGCGTCTACCAGTGCAGATTACACAGCCAATTAAGCTTCATCGTCTTAACATGGACCAAGCATTTGATGGGACAAGCCCTCTCTCTTCAGATCCAAAATTCCACAAATCAATCCCTCTGTAAACTCGATATCAAGCCATGGCTGTTCTCCAAGAAGAAAGGTTCTAAGATTTTCGACATCCATTCCACCAAAATGGAGATACATTGGGACTTAACAAACGCCAAATTCGGCTGTGGACCAGAACCAGAGGAAGGATTCTTCGTGGCTGTAGTATTCAATCGAGAACTCATATTCTTCATCGGCGATTCACCATCCGAAGCTTCAAAGAAAACGGCGGCTGTTTCCACCGCAGCGGCGGTGTTTGTGGCGAGAAGAGAACATGTATTCGGCAAGAAATTGTACTCAGCGAAGGCGCAATTCAGCGAGAAAGGGGAAACGCATAATGTATCGATTGAATGTGATACAAGTGAGGGTTTGAAGGAACCGAGTCTGGTGATACGAATTGATAGCAAAACGGCGATGCAAATCAAGAGATTGAAATGGAAATTTAGAGGAAATGATAGGATTGTGGTGGATGGGATTCCAGTAGAGGTGATGTGGGATGTGCATAATTGGTTGTTTGGGAATTCTGGTGCTCTCAGTAGTGCTGTGTTCATGTTTCAAACACACAAGAGTAGTGGAAGCCATAGCCAATCATCATCATCATCATCATCTCTCTTAAATTCTTCTTCCTCATCTTCTTCATCTTCTTCTTCATATTGTCAACAACAGATTAAGGATTCAAAGTTGCAAGGTTTAGATTTCTCCTTGATTTTATATGCTTGGAGGAATGAATGAATACAGAAAATAGTTTAATTATCAATCACTGATAAACAAAGTGATTTTTTTTTTTTTAAATTATTATCTTTTTTTGGGTTATAAATTGTTTGTACACCTTAATTAAATGGTGTGTGTTTGTGTTAGAGTTCTCATTAATTTTTCATTCATTACATACATATATGATATCAAAAATTGCATACTCTTTATTCTAATTTGGGTTTAAATTGCATAACAAAAGTGCATCTTAAGCCACATTTTCACACCTTTTACTTTTTAATTTAAATTTTGAGCTTCCCCTTATTCCCTACACATGTTTATGAAAATTTTAAATCAAAATAAATTTTTGAAAAATACAAGGATGGCAGTGTATAGATTCGAATTTCGAACTTTTAGTTAAGGTCTATTTTATGCTCGTTGAATTATGTTGAGTAATGCCTATTAATTTAATGCCACCGACAATAACTTCAAATATCAAGAGTAAGTTTCTTTCTTTTTTTCTTCATCTTAAGCTCACTCAAAAGTTTGAATGGTTAAAAGGAAAAAACTATTTTACCAGCTTTTTGAGAGCATTATTATCACCTAAATGTATAAATTAAAATCATCTAAAATTATGTTCGAATGTGTAAAAAACATATCAAAACAAAAGACATAGAAAAAATGGGGTATTTTTAAAAATAACAAAATAAATTAAAATATTTACAAGCTATATCATAAAAACGAATAAACTTCTATTATCAGTAAAATCTGAAAATTTTGTTATATGTTATAAATATTTTGTCAAATTTACTATTTTTCAGTCTTCCTCAACAAAAAAATCCTAAACTTTTTTAAGCTTTTGACAAATTTAAAAATTCTTGTAGATAAAGATACAATCTATCAAGAAGAGCTTAGAAAAAAATTTAATCACATTTAAAGTTTTTTTTTTCTCATAAATACAAGGCCTGCATGTAAGCCAAGTTAAGAAAATTAGATAAACATTAAAGAGTTTGAAAGGTGAGTGAGAAATATTTGTTTAGAGCAAAAACATTGTCTCTAAAAAATAGAAAGTAATACTTTAACTGTGTATTTGTAAAAGATTTCAACAATGTGGTGATTTAAAATAATTTCCAAAAACATTTGTACTTCTTTGTGAAATAAATTCTTCAACATAATTGTCTCTAATCTTTTTTGTACAAACTCCTTCAACATGAAGCTTTGACTTTCACATTGGTGTTGCTTAAAATCAACATGTAGTATACTAAAAACTTAAAAACATAAAGTATCATTTAAAGAAACTATTTTTAATCGGTGTTGCACGTGAGAATCTTGTTAATATATATTTTTGTTAAAATTAAAAAATAGTATATAGTGGTAAATTTAAAAAATAATAATATTAAAGATATATTATAAAGCTTAAATGGGTACTTCTTTATTTATATATATATATATATATATTTTTTGTTACATTTCAAACCTTTAAATTTTTATAATATTGAACTTTTTGATCAAGTCATTTTATAGATTAATTTGAATTTTTGCTGCCCGAAAAAAAAAACATATTACATTTTGTATATGAAGTTGATTGTTGTATAAATATATTTTAAGTAATAAATGTGAAGAGACGATATGAAAAGAAAATAAGTAGTTAATATTTAGGAGAATTGTCAAAAATTGTAAATTTGACAAAATATTTGTCACCTATAGTAAAATTTCAAATTCTATCAATAATAAACATTGATAGACATTAATTAATATACTTCTATCGATGACATTGATAGACAATGTGATGTGGGTCATAATTCACCAGCCAACTAACTAAATAAGCCCTAATTTTCTTTCGTTCTCTATTTTATTTCATTAAATTAAATAATCTCCAAAATTTTGTCCTTCTCTTCGCATCTCCCATCACTCTCAATATGACGTGTTAGTTTTATAATTAAAGGAATTAAAGGTCAAAAATATATATTTTTTATTCAAATTGGATGTTTCTTTCTCTATGATTTTTAAAATTTTATAAAATACATCCGATCTCATGTTAATTGATCATTCAAAATTGGAAGTTAAAGAATTATTTATCGCTTATAAACACCCATTTGTACTGCTAAATTGTTTGCAAAGTTTTAGTTTTAAAAACTTATTTGATTTTTGAAGGGAATGACATAAAATAAAAAATAGATCAGCAAATTCATAAAATAGAATAGGTGTTTTTAATTTTTGAAAACAAAAAAATAAACAGAAAAAATCAATATTGAAACCTCCACTTGGTAATCTACATAGACATGTATTGAAAATTTCAGTATATACAAGGGACAAAGAAGGCAAAAAGAAAAAAATAAATAAAATTCTCGATCCCTCCTTTTAATAATAGGTAAAGATAGGTTGTTTTCTCTAAAAACAAGACCAACTATATGTATGAAGAAATGTTAACTAAAAGTATGTCCTATCCTATTTTAGAACCAAAAATATGAGCCAATGTATCTCAAATGTCTTTTTGTAATACCCCGCTCTTATTAAACTTCTAAAAACTTCTAAGTTTGTAAATAACTTAGAATCATTTATTAGGTGAATATTATACAATAGAAAAGTTATTTGTAAGCATTCCTAATTTCTTCAAATAACAAGTACTGCCCAATTTCTGTCTGATTCTGAGCTAAGAATGAATTAAAATTACAACTTTATTATAGCTTTGTTGTTTTTCCTCTACAAATACAATCAATACTAAGCATATGAAACTCTTTACCTGTGTGTCTTAGTATATACATTATGCCCAGTTGTTGTCCAGTACACGACGAAAACATTATTCAGCATCAAATTCACATGAAAACGAACCTTCTCTATTAGTTTTGTTTCTTTAACTTGCCTCGGAAGTTAGATATGCAAAGATGATGAAAAATATGGATGTCATGGATCTTGAACCCAAACTCTAACTGATCTATCCCCATCAAGTCCTGCAGATGCAATTTTGTTCTCCGTTGGATGGCAAGACACAGAAATGACAACATCGGTGTGACCTTCGAGTTTCTGAATCATAGTTTTCTGCTGTAGATCCCATATATACACACATTTGTCCTCCGATCCGCTAACAATGTATTTTCCATTGGTGACAGAAAATGTGGACACAACACAATGGACTCGATTTACATGTCCTGTATATATCTTCAAAAACTTTCCAGCTGAGTAGTTCCATAGCTTCTGCACCCACAAAAACAAAAATATGAAATAACAGAAAATGTGAATTTCTAATAAGAAAAGGCATAGATAATTGTATTCAAAATACGAACACGAAGTTGCATTTAATAAGTCTAAGAATACAAACAAAACAATGAGATGACATCCTCACCCAACAAAATTTTATAGTTTTTCCGCACCTACTAAGTTGCAAAGAAGGGCTAAATTGATCTAGGCAACAGAACATTCCCAACTCTGAATTAATATTTACTTCCATGAAGGTCGCAAGCCCCTAAATTTTTTCAAAAAAAATATAAAATAAAATAGAAATTAGCCATCATAACCAAATAATTTGAGTTTTCCCATCTTATACTTAGGAAAAAGCCTATCCTTTAGGCCTTGGCATTCTGGATTGGAGCCCATTTTTTGTAAAATTGGTTTAGTTTCTGGATGGCTTCTTTGGTTGAATTTTGTATATTCTTCCATTTATCTCCACGGAAGCTGGTTTTCACATAAAAAAACCCATATAGTCTTAACTATGTACTGCATATAGTTCAATGGCTCTTGTAGAACAAATTAAGAAGACGACTAGAACTAACATAACTGCAAATCTTCAAATTGACTAAAGACAGGATAAACTTTAGCTACCTAGATGTTATAGTGTTGATAGATTTGATATTCCAAAAATTGTCTATCAAATCTATAGAGTATGAAAACGCCAGTAAGTGGTCATAATCTCATATTTTGCAGATATAATAAGTTTGCAATGATTTCAGAATCTAATTAATTCAGGATTTTCGAACATCCTACTCCTATAAAACCTTACTATCCTAATTCCTAGGCTTCTAATTTGGCTTATCATCAAGAATACAAAGGGATTACTCTTTCCAAAACCCCAACTTTGTCTGTACTACATCAAATCCTCTGATCTTAAAATGCCACAGTAAGTAACTGGTTTGATCAACCACACCACTATATAATTTTTTAATCAATCCCTACCTAATTTCGCTAGGGAAGGTAAAATCCTTAAGAAATCAATCCTCATCTAATTTCCTAAGAAGTTGACAATGTGCACGGTTGCTAGAGACTTAACCAACCCAAAGATAGTTCCCCCTTCGACATTCAAATAAGAACTTATTCAATAGCCTTTTGTTTTCTTTCCCAACTGTGGATCATCAGATCATGGCATAGAGATGCAAATGCGTTAGGAAATGAACTATCCCGATATCTCATAGGTGGAGTCTGCATTGTTTGGGGTTAACTGGATTTTCAGGATACAATGGGGTTAAAACAGAAGGAAGGTTTATCAAATTCCATTCTATAAGATACCATTCGAGCATTACCAGCAATCTCACTGAGTTGGGTTCAAAAATCAATCAGCCAACAGAATCGTATCATCAAGAAAACAATTTAAAAACACACACAAAAAAAAGAAAAAAAAAAAAAAAAAACTAAAACCACAACAAGCACAAGACCTGAGTTTGAGAACTTACAAGGGTATCATTGAGAGTAGCAACAAGTATGAACTTGCCATTAGGAGAGAACTTAGCAAAAGAAACAGCAGGGACTTTATCATCAATAAGAGTCTTCAGGCAAGTCCCACTAGAAGCATCCCAAATCTTACAAGAACCATCATGACTCCCAGAAACAATAAGCGAACCATCACGATTAAAATGGACAGAAGTAACAGGCATAGAATGAGCCCTTATAACATGAAGACACTTCCCAGTCTTCACCTCCCAAATGCGAATAGTCTCATCGAAGGAGCCCGAGACAATAAGATTGGATTGAGGATTGAAATTGACGCAGAACACAAAATCGGAATGGCCTCGTAGGGTTTTGACGCACTCGCCGGTGGGAGAACGGGCGTCCCAGATACGGAGAGTGCGATCGTCGGAGGCGGAGCAAATGTAATGGGAATCGGAAGACCAGGCGAGATCGGAGATGCCTTCGGAATGGCCGACGAGGCGGTGGCGGAGAGTGAGGGAAGTGGAAGACCAGATGATAAGGGTTTTGTCGAGAGAGGCAGAAGCTAAGAGAGTTCCATCGTTGGAGAATTTGACACAGGAGACGGCGCGAGTGTGTGCCGTCAAGGTTTTCAGGTGCCGGTAGGGTTTGTACGGTTGCGTGCCGCCGCTTGCCATCGAACTTACTCGTCTCGACTTGCCTTCTAAAACAATATGTGGACAAAGTGATTCTCAAAACCCTCCAAGATTATGTTATCAACGTTACTTTCGGTGTCTTCCAATTGATTAGCAAAATAACTTTTATTTCTATATATATATAAGTAAATTTCTTTACGAGACGACTCCAACTAACCGTTATCACCTAATATGTAGTAATTTTAAATATAACAATAAAAAAATATAAAAAAAAATTGTAAATATAGTCGAATCTATCGACAATCTAATAAGTCATCTAATAGACTTATGTGACTATTAACTAAATAAGTTGATAGACCCTAATAAACTTATATATATTTACAATCTAAAAAATATATATTATTATATATAGACTTTGAATCTAATCGCTACACCTAATTTTTTTTTTACAAAAACTTTAAAAATTCAAACCAAATTTTAAAGATTATATTTAATACTTTTTTAAAAAACCGAGTAATTTTCGTTTCCATATTTCTTAGGTAAGAAACTTAATTCTTATGCAAAATCTAAACAAAAAATAGTTTTTAAAACTATATTTTTTTAGTTTCCAATACTTAACTTCATTTTCTATGACATTCGTAGAAGTCCCAAATCTACATCCAACTGTCAACCCCAAGTAATACAATCATTTATCTAAACAAATCACCTACTCCAATCTTAATTGCACTAAATAAAGATAAATTAAAGATTTCAATAAATCGGACATAGATATAATCAATGTCTTTCGTAATATTGTTTGAAAGTAAACACAACTCAATCAAGAATTTAAATAATTATTTTTATTCACAAAAGATCTATCAATGTCGATATCTCATAAATATATCTATAAGACTAAAATTTCGAATCGATATCAACAATATTGCGGTTCCATAATCAAAGAAGAAAAGACAGACCAGACCACCTTAGCAAGAATTGCACTTTCCTTAAACCAAATGATACAAGAAAGGAATGTCATAACTACATTCCTCCGACAATGCTATAATTTGAACAGCTGATGCATACAAATACAAAATATTATCAATTAGTACAGTAACTTCTAACTCCTAATGATTTAGATCAAGGATAAATGGCACTACAAAAGCAATGGTACAACAAAATTTACATTCATGACAGATTAGCATCATCATCAAGAACTAGACAGCTCTCTACGAAACGACGATGACAATGATATGTGATGATCTACAACAACATAATAACGAGGGAAAGGGGGTAGAATACCTAAATCTCCACTCTTCTCTCCTCTTATTCTTCTTGTATTTTCCTCTTCTAGAGAAAGGGTTGGAAGGAAGGAGGCTAGTTGGGATATTATAGATGTTGGTTGTGTATATATAAATGGGGAATGTCAAGCAACCAGGCTACTAATTCAAAAAAATTTCAGTCTTTGGTAAAGATCCAAATACCGAATCACTCATGCCGCCCACCTGAAGATTGTAACTTCAAACCATCCTCCCTACAGAAAAAACTATCATTCATTATATAAAATAAATAAAATCAAAAGTTTGATGGTTGTATTTGATCTCTAAACTTTGAGAAGTTGTGATGATGCCCTATGATCTTTATGATATTATGTACTCCCAACGGTTAATATCGTTAACTAAACAATGACATGGCATATAACATGCTTATTTGTAACATCGAACAAACTGGCACGTATACAACAAAATGGCATAATGGAATTTATGGTGGGAGAAAATGAGATGGCTTTAAGCATCACTTCGTATAACAAAAAATAAGTTTATAGACTATGTCAACTTATTTTGTTTCAGTGGCCACATTCTTTTGCTATAAATCTATCAAAATTGTGGCAACACAAAATCAATCTGAATCCAAGTTAAATGGGTCTTTGGAGAGCGATGTTGGGTGGGGAGGAGTGGAGACTCCACTCCTTATTTGGCCCTAGGAGTTCTTAAACCCCCCGCAGTGAACCCAAACCCAAACTAGAATTACAGATGCTTTATGGACAAATCCTATCTTACTATAACTATATTTGTGTCTATGCATTTGGGAGAATGGAGAAGAAAGTATCTTTACCGATTTCATTTGGTTGCTGCAACTACCAGCGCGTGCTTAAAACTTTTCCTCCTATAGAGCAAGATAATCCACCTCATCTGAGCTCTCCTCAAATATTACATAGCCGGCATCTCGACCATCCTCATTTCCACTACCTTGATCGCTATTATAGCTGCTTTCTGAAGAACTTATAAACATTGAATCAGACGTGTCGCTACTCAGCTGTGTTGGCAGACTAACGTCACTGTTGACTTCGCTTTCGAGCATTTGTTCAATTTCAAAGTAACTGCAAAAGATCCCAAAGCAAAACAGAAAAGAAATAACACAGTTAGAAATGCTTTAAGGATGTCAAGTATAAAATTTTGAAGGATAGATCATAGTGGCCGGAATATGAATGGAAAATTAAAAGGGACGGTTGATTCATAGTAATATGGAAGAGGAAAATTACGAGTTTTTATGCATTTATTCGACTCCTTATTCTACATACATTGTTCCCATAATCTACTTAATCCCAGTCCCACCAACTCACACTTGACTATAACAAAAACAAACTAACCAATTAGCATGACTACTAGACCCTCAAATCATAACATTATTCCACCTCTAAAGGCTAAAACACATCTTGTTGTCGCTCTAGTACAGCACTAGAAGTGAAGAAGCCATAATTTGACGATACCAATGTCCAATTATCCATACCGTAGAACGCACCCCAAAGTCAACATCTAGTGACAAACACATCCAAAGCATATATCAGTATACCCTCGTACACATTCCTCCAAAATACTTTTACTAGGGTAGGATCCCTCTCCATACCTCTAAAACTTCTAAAACCTATGTTACTTATACACCTCCACAACTCTAAATACTCATCCCTCAACCCACCAAAAAAATGTATCAGTAAAACCTAGCTGCTAGATTCATTAAAATTTCCTCTTTGAAATCCAGAAGCATGTCAAAAGTATTCTGAAATTTAGTTTTGGTTAAGCTTAATCTTATTGGTGCTCTTGTTTGATATTTTGTTGGGTTATTCATTTTCTCTTGTTAGTTTCATTTTCTGGTTTCTTTCTCCTCCAATGGGAGATTGCAACCTGAACAAACAACTTCTTTTAAAAAATATAAAGAAAAAAGAAGAGTTTGTAAATAATAAAAACTCAGCTCTCTACCAAAACATTAACAAAATTTGCCTTGACCCAATTCCACTTCCTCTATATAAATCTGCTTAGTTGTAACAAACTCTGCTTAGTTGTAACAAACTCAGCCAATAATCATGACTATTATACCTTCAATGACAATCCTAACCAGTGATTACCTTCCTTCCGACGGAAAATCAGCCAGCAAGCATACATCAGGCCTTTCCTTCACTACTTGCTCAATTGGAATGATACTGTCCATTAAAATAGTAAATAAGAACTAGTTGGTAAAATTTTAGTGTATTGTAGAAAGAAACCTAGAACAATACTTTCTTAAATAACAGGATGAAGATAAATAAATAGTTAAAACTATAACCAAAAAAATGAGATGAAAGTTGACGTTGAGGGGAATATCCAAACAAATATTGAGCCTTATAGTAAGATTTTTTCAATGAAATATCACCTTGAATTGTAGCATCTCTCGTACCAATCATCCTCAGATGCCAACCCTTCCCTATTGGATATATCCTGTTTAATGAATATGGTATCATTCAATTAAATGTTCAATCTGAACCTTTAACTAGATATTCAGAAGAAAATGATTGTCAATTTCCATCAAACTCACTAGATGTCGAAGAAACTTGAAATCTCCAGCAAGTAATGATGTCATAAAACGAGCAACTTCCATCTGCATGTGAAAAAATTATTAGCTTACAGCAATCTATGGAAATAAGGTGTCAAAACAATACACGATCCTGACCTCTTTGAGATGCATACAGTCTCTTAAAATCAAGACCTCCAATAAATTACCACCTATATTGTTGCCAAGGTTTCTGAGGAAAACATAGACGGCCTTCTTAATTATCCATAGCATTAAAAAAATGTTATAGATAGGCCAAAGACAACAGTTACCTAAGAAAACTTCCAGTAATTGAGTAAGATGTTGAAAAATCAACATACTTCAACCTTCGAAGTCCCTGGATAAGTTTTCAAAGCAATAAGTTTACTAAGATTAAAAAATTCCGTGCAATTACACAAGATAAGAGTATCCGAGACAACCACTACCAACAATGGCCAAAAAGATCATGAAAGAAAAAATCCACACAAGCAAATCAGCTACACACATAATGTTGTTTTTTAGATGACAATGACACAAGGAACCACTAGTTAAGAATTCCAATTGACTATTGGGCTCCGAGAGTGGTGCCGTTTTCTCCAATTAGTTTCCATTGTCCAAGGCTCCAAGTTTGTGAGGAACAGGGTCTCCTGGTCCATATTAAATTAAGGAGATTTGGAAAGCTAAAGTTCTTCAGATGGTGAAAGTTTTTCTTAGAGACGTTGCTCAAATCAGTTAGGCACCTGAAATAGAGTTCAAAGAAGGTTTCCCCATTGTGCCCTCTACCCTAACTGGAGAGACCTTAGTCTAAACGTAAAACCTTATTCTTTGTTCCTTCCATTTCTCTACAAAGAAATAATTTTAAGTGATATGGTGAAAGTGATTACAAAAGAAGGGGATAACTAAAAAATCTAAACACAATATTTCTAACATTTTTAAAGATCTAGGCATAAAAATATTGATTTCTTAAATGAATACGCACTTTTGTGCCAATTTGAAAATAATATTTTTTTCCCTCTCGCCATTCAAGGTTCTTTTCTCTTTCAGAACCCCCACAACAGAACATATTCCATGTATGATAAAAGAAGGAGAAGACAGGATGTGTCTTGTTGAAGAATCTGCCGAAAATAAGTCCAGTTACGATAATAGCTAAGTGAGTGGATGCAAGCAAGCAAAAATACCACAAGTTATTTTCAGGACTTGGAACTTCAATTAAATTGCAACTATCCTATGAGATGGAACACAAAATACTTCTAGTAAATATATAAAGCTATATGTATATATAGTACGACCTTACTTGAACTGGATATGTTCTATAGGTTGTACTTTAGTGTCCTTGAGTTCGAAAAATAAAGCTATATATATAGTGGGTAAATCAAAAGCAAAAGAGCTTATCTAGATTACCTATTATATTCAACTAACTAAAGTATGTAAAAAAAAATATGTGGGTATGTTATACATGGCAGCTTCATAGCAATGTCCTAAAATTCAGAATAACCATAAGTAGTAGTAGTTAAATTCTTAGTTAAATACTGTTGCAACATAAGAATTTAAAATCAGTAGTGGAAATAATTAATGTATGTATGCATCAGAAAATTCCTTGTAATTGCAGAGAATACCTTAACAAGTATGCGAACTTTATAATCATGGAGTTTAAATCCCCGAAGGGCTAAAGACACTAAACGAGGACACTTTTGAACTAGATCAACACATGTTGGTGATTTCAAGCTGTCATCTCTGCCTGTCATTTTCAAAATAGGAATGAATAAGCAGATGACTACTAAGACTTAAAAGAGAATATCAAATGAGATAGATAATAAACCTGTTTTTGAGGATTCAAAGAACAAACGCTCGATCAGTGGACAGTTTTCAATCACAGACATCAATGTCTGTCTCAACTCCACATGACTGTTCAATGAAGGACGTGGATTATTAACTACAATAAATAAATAAAAGGAGCAACCCAAAGGAGCAGGCAAAAAACGAAGCAGACAATGAGTTTAATTTTCAGAGAGAGCATCTCCTTCTAAATCTGTTTAACAATTATCATGCCCTTAATTGATTGTTAAATCTTAAAGAAGGGACAATACTATCATCCAGTCAAAAGCACCATACACTAAGATAAAGTTATGAACCTATCCAGAAAACATGATTGGTATATTTGTTTATTAAAAAGGAAAAACAGAATAAGTTCATTGGAGTGGGAAAAAAATAATAATGAATGAAGTTGAAAAATGACAAGAACAAGTATAATTAATTGGTGATATCAATAGAAAAGGTGAGACACATCAGGACAAGAGTTGAAGAAATCTTAGTCCTCGATTTTTCCAAATGGTTGAATCTGAATTACAGTTCACCAGTAACAACATTTTTAAACAAAAGCATTATCTTCCAGCTTAAACTATTAGAAAACCACAAAATTGGTCAACTAAAGAAACTTACAGGCCCACAATTTCCAGATCAAGGAGAGACGGGCAAGCAGATAATGCAGCACGAAGTGATGGACTATCCATTCTTTCAATGTTGTAAAGATGCAGCGTTTTTAAGAGCATCCTATAAAATTTAACAGTTCAGAAACAGAACTCCTTTTTCACAATGAGCACATTCTAGACTTTAAAAGTAAGCCCATACCCAGGAGTACTGGCCCCACCCAAAGGGCTTAAGCATGATCTTGTGAGTACTGATGACTCCTTCCCTTGTCTGGATCTTTTGTCATTCCATGAGAAGCTACTGACATTGTAAACCAACGGTTGGCAAGAACCTGGGGATGAAGTTGGGCCAGGAACTATACCAAGCTTAAGAGATCTGAAATTAATGTGGGGGACATATAAGCCAAGTCAATCAAAGCTTAGAAAATTAAAAATAATACAATTCCAGTGTTTCCTAGCAGAGGGTAAAAGGAATTACAGTTGGAATTGATGATCAATGAACCTAATTCACATGCCTTTGCAGGCATCTAGAATAGACTTGGTTCATAAATAAAGCAAACTAACGTTATAAAATTAATTATATGGATAAGAAGATTCAGACTTTTTTTTCATTTAACAAGTGAAAAGAACAGAATTTGGATAGTTATAGTATATATGTAACTATAGGAGCTTATTAGTCTTCTGTCCTTTATTGTAATTTACTAGTCTCTATTTAGAGTTTCCATGTATGCCTACATATATTGCAATCTATTGTATTGAATGAAGGAGCTGTTTCATATTTTGCTCTAACTACATCATGGATAATGTTAGACCACAGGGGGGAATAATTTAGCATCTCCGGCAGACACTAACATTACGACAGATGTGGTGTGAGACACAAGATTAAGAAGGATAAAACTCCTTATATCAGCTTAAAGAGTTAGCTGAACCATCAATACTTGGGTAGTGAATACTAATAGTCAAAATGTCTAATGCAAAATGAATAGCTATGTTGGCCGGAAGACAAGATTCAAAAGACCAAATCACTAACGAGCTTAATCAACTATTCATCCTTCTGTTTCAGATCCTCAATGAACATATTAGCTCATTAGAATTCATGTTTATCAACATTTGATAATGAACTTTCAACAGAAAATATCTTACTGAAGGGAGTTTCCAGCTCGGTGAATCATTGTAGAAACGACTGCATTATTGACTCTTGGAGAAACTGTTGTTAAGTCAATGTTGGAATAGCAGGAAGGATCCATTGCACACTTGTGAAACATCGAACAAGTAGCTGTTGCAAAGCAAAGGCTCTGTGCGTCAAGCATGGAAAAAACCTGAAAATCCACAGTTCGTCATCATCCACTCCAGCAAAACCCATCATTTTTTAATCAACTGTTATGGATGTTGGAACACAGCATGGAACCAACCATAAATAACAGGATGATGAGCTGAAGAGGTGGAAGCTGGTAACAATGATTCCCGAGCTCGAAATAAACTAATTATAGGGTATACACTATCTGTCTTGAAGACCCTCAACCGAACCGCTTGATTACGTCCATACAAAAATATGAACTAAAATATGCACGTTTTCTCAATCCTATTGCCGATGAACAGATACAACTAGGGATAGGAAAATTCTATTCTCATCCATCACCAAACTAACATCTCACTCTCAAAAACATAGCTGACTACAATCTTACTTCAAATTCGCTCAAATTTCAACTGAAGGCACTACAATTTCATTACATTCAACATCCAACACAACTAAACCAAACAAAGGAAAACACCAAATCCAATACTCAATAACAGGAACACTCATTTCCAAAACTCAACAAATCCAAAGCAATTAACACCAAACAATTCCGAAGCCAAAATAAAAATTCAAAAAGTTACAAAAAAAACTTTCAAAAACTTTATAACATACTTTGATGGTGAGGTCAGGAGGAAGAGCCCAAACGACAGAGTTATGCTTAGTAGCTCGTTTCCTAGCAGAACGTTTACCAGCTTCGAGCAAGTAGGTGCCCATTTTAAGAGCGCGATCGATGAGACGAGTCTGATCCAAGTCGGAAGGCAAGGAGTCAAGAAGTCTCTCGAATGAAAAGTCGATACAGATGGAAGAAGAGTCTGAAAGGCCAAGAAAAGCTTCGAGAAGAAGGTCCATCTGAGTAAAAGTTGGTATTCTAGGGTTTTGTGATGGACATGGCCGCTTCGCCATGGATGAAGGAACCGAGGTTTGGACTTGAAAGAGAGCATCCATAGCATCAGCGGGTGGACACGAGAGAGAGCTGAGAGAGAGAAGAAGAAGGAGGAGGAGGAGGGAACACGGACGAGCATTTGAGTGCCACGTGTCAGTATGAGGTTGGAAATTAGGCTTGAGAAAGTAGGTGGCATGTAAGAAATGCGAGACTTGTGGGTAAGATTATCAAACCACCAACTTCTGAGCCTTTTTTTCTTAATTTCAAGAAAACAAGAAAAATAATTCTTAAAAATTTGGAACGTGACGTCACTTTTATATAAAGAAAATATAATATATATATATATATTTGTTGTTTAGAAAGTACAAAGTAGTTATATTTCTGAGGTAATTAGATTTGGCGCCCACATTATGCCACGTGGTCTCTAGTTGATGCTCAGTTTTTAATCTTTTTTAATTACTTCAAATGTCCTTCACACTCTTAATCATATCTTACAATACTTTCCATTTTCTTAAACACAAATATTGATTTCTTACTCAAATTTTAAAAACAAACACAACATTTTGGAAGCTATTTTTCTAAGTTTTTAGATTTTTTTTTGTTTTTTAAATCATTAATAGAATTTAGAAAAATTGCATCAAATGACAAAAACGTTTTGAAAGAAACAGCTTATAACACCTTTTTTTTTTTTTTGCATATTGCGAAAACAAAATTAGTGATATAAACGGTAATCATAAGGCTATTGGAGGGATAACATACGGTATTCATAGAGCTATTAGATGGTCATCACTTTTAAATTTGCTACTTTTGCAAATTTAGAAAATGTTGTGACATTAACTTTATTATCATAAATTTTTTTTGTTATTTTTGCAAAAGCCCATAGAATATACATAACTAATGAAGGTGAAAGTAGTGTGTATATGTTTAATTTTCGAGAACAAAAAACAATAAATAGTTTGTCAAATTGAGTCTTATTTTTTTAGATTTTCAGTTTAGTTTTAATTTAATTGTGAAGAGGGTATTTGGTGGACTTTGTTATAGTTATTGGTTGTTGTAATGGTTTGTCGTTAAAGTGTAAATTGTTTTTGTTTGATTAGTAAACAATAAACATGTAGCATAGAAGAAAAGAGAGGAAAAAGAGAAAAATAGTGAATACTACAACAAATGGTAAATACAGTGACAAATAAAGTTTTGAAAAATAGTATTTATTATACGGCTAAAAATTCTATTTAGTTGTTGGTTAGTAATACTTGTACAAATCATTATTTACAGTTGGTACTCCAAACTTGAAGTAGATTATAATATCTCATTCCACCGACATTTAGTCTAAACATCCCATAAGTTTTAGGATATTACATGTTTGCCTTCGAAGTTTAAGCTATGTTTCCATTTGATTTTAAAGTTTCAAGATTTACTATATATGCAAAAATTTGAAAATCATAAAATAATAATAATAAAATGTAGTTATCCAAACTTTATTAGAAAAAAAAGTATGTTTTATTATTGTTGTTATTATTATAGTTATTTATATATATACACAAAATATAGTAAAACATGATTGACTAACTACGATTGACTGATAATAGATCCAGATTAACTATTATCTTTATCATGTAGACATGGATAGTTGTTTATTTTTGGTCTATCATAATTTATCAAAGATATATTATGGTATTTTATTACAAATATATTTTTTAAAAGTTTTGTCAATTGAAAATAAAATTTATTGCTATTATTTTTAAAATGAATATGAACAATATGAGTGGAGATGAATTGATCCAAAAAGATAAATAAAGAGGTTCATCAATACAAATGAATAGACATGATCAAATTACACTTTTTGTGACTCATCTTATGTGTTGAAGTTGCTCCATCCACTTACGTGCTCACTATATCAATCACACTCCAATTTGATTGTTATATTATTAGCAAGGGAACAAAATTAAAAGAGGAAAAAAAAGTTCATCTTCTAGTTTATATATTTTTCAAACAAAAAGTCTCCTTCTTAACCCAACTTTATAAAGTGCAGGGTTATCTCATGCCAGATCCAAAATTTAAAGGTAGGTCCATGTCAAAAAAAACTACAAAGCGACGTTAAAGAATGAGGTAAGACCATTGAATTTTGTGTAGTCAATCTACCTGAATGAATTATACGAATCACAAAATAAATAAGTTGAGTTCAATTCTAATGCTCCATAACCTGTAATTTTTTTGATATCTTTAGGGTTATACGGAGAAAAAACATTATAATAAACAGTCATATTTGATAGTTCCAAATAGTGATTTAAGGCATCTAATGTATGGTTGGCTTGGCATCAAATTGATGTAAGTACTCGCACTCGCACGTTAACTGAGACGATTTATGTGCCAACACAAATTAAACGAGACTTGATGACAATGATGACGTAGCTAGAATTAGTGTCAAGCTTTCAATGTTAGAATTAATTAATTTCAAATCAAATATTATTTTTCAATTTTAAAGGTGTGTAAAGAATAATATCAAATAATTTTTTTTATTGTTTCAAATAAAGAAATGATGAAAGAATATAATTAATAAATTTTTCTATATATATATATATAGCGGATAAGTAATAACAATTCTCACCCTTTAAGAATATAGAAGTTACAATTAAAATGAGTATAATACGATTGCAAATTTTTACACATGTACATGTTATATTAAGAAAAAATTGAAATTACATGTGTAAGAACAACAAAAAAAACGATTCATCCACATGAAATGAAGTCGAACTAAATAAACATTGAGAATTAGAATGTGTACAAAAGTCAAATTTGGATACAAAATGAACATTTTTATATAAATCTGCCTGACACACTGCATACAAACATTTTTATATAATATGAGAATTACTATAATAACCTCCAAATTCTATCATCTGTGATAATTAAAATTTTGAAAAAAATCTAACAACTTTTATATTATATATGGAAAATCATTGAAAATTTGAAAGACTTTAATTGGATACAAAATTCTTTTTAAATAGACAAGGAGTAAATGATCATTCATTATTCAAATTCCTCGTGAAAAGAATTGTAAGAAAAAAAGAAAGCAGTAAAAACAAAAACCAAAGCTTTCGTTTTCAAAACTACCCACTTTTAAATTTTGGAGGAAAAAATATTCAAACTTTAAAATATAACTTTCTTTAAAAATAAAATACTAATTGTGTTGAGAGTATTTATGTAAGTTAATTTTAAGTATAGACAATTTGATAAAATCTTATCGATAAATGATTATAAAAAAATTAGTAGTTTAAAAAATAATGACATTTTTTTAATAATTAAGATGTAACTTCATTCCTTATTTAGTCCAATTAATTCGTAAATCTAATGACTATAGTTATTTTAAGGCATTTGCTTATTTAATAGCTATTAACTATAATTAAATATTGTTGATGATTAAAAGATAATTTTTGGAGGAAAATTATAGTTTAGTGGCTCTACTTTTCAACCTTAATTTCTAATTATCTTTTTTCAGATTATGCATCTCTCAGTTAGTTTTGATGGTGGTGATATTATATTAGAATTAAGTTTAGATTTTATAAAAATGTTATTAGTTTTATTTTTCAAAATATAACAAAATAAGGTTGTAGGGGTAGACAAAGAAAAAACACTTTTGGCCATCTTTTAAAATCATCATTTTGTTTTGGACATTTGTGGAAAATTGGTCCAACTTAATTTGGACTCAAATGCCAATCAAACCTAAATTGAATTCCTCATATAAAAACTTTATCAATAAAGAAGTTTTCTTAAATATTTCATAAATGCTTCCAATAATCAAAACATGGAAGAGAAATAGTAAGATGAGTTAAAACAAGAAAAAAGAAATAAGAAGGAAAGTAGAGAGAGGGTGAAAATAATTGAGAAAAGAAAGAAAGAAAAAGGAATGTGGAAAATCACAATCAAGGATTCAGCATCATATGCCCATATGCTTTTCAACATTAAAAAACAAATCCCTCTCGGCTTGGCGCTTACGTGTATATTCCCCTCATAATTATTCCAATTCCCACTCTCTTTTCTTTTATATATATATATGTATATTTCCCCCTCATATTCTAAATATGTCTTCAATTTAACTTTCAACTCTATATTTCTTTTCCCAAACTGAGTTTAAACTCAATTATATTTGCTTCATTTTTCTTCACTTATCTCGTAAATTTAGGAATGAACATAATAGATTGAAAAATCAAGTCAAACGATCAAATCGAAGATGATTGGTTGAAGATAAGAAGAGGTTTGGTTTGCGTTGGTTTGGAAAAAAAATTCAAACTAACAACATTTATAAAAAAAATGTCAAATGCTTAAACCCACCTAGAGCAACTATCAATTTGAACATTTACTAAACAAACCATAGTCGGTTTGGTGTCGGTTTGATCGAAAAATCAATTCCAACTGATTGATGCTCATCTCTAACTCATAATTGTTATACTGATGAAGAAGAAGAAAAAATCTATAGTTATGTCATATATGATCTTTTAATTTGAAATTTTTTAAAAAGATAGAAAAATAAAGACAAATTATTTACACTAGAACAAAATCACAAAAAGACAAAATTTGTCACACATAATTTGTAAATATTTTGTGAAATGTTCTATTTTTTACAATTTTATTTTTAAATTTTTTTATTATTAGGTTCTCAAAGTTTTAATTTTATGTATAATAGGTATTTAAGAAACTTGAAATTTCTTAAAACTGATAAGTTTAAACTTGCATGACCTTAGACTTTTAAATTTGTATTTAGAAGATTCTTGAAATTAAGAAAAAAAATTCTTTCTAATTTTCAGACAATGATTTTTCATTTTTCTTTAAGGGTAAGAGCTGAAGTCTCACCTTATTCTAAAAAGAAAAAAGTTTTTAAAAACTACTTTTTGTTAGTTTTAAATTTTTAGTTTGTAAGCTTAATTTAAAATAATAAATAAATAATCATTAAATAAAACCAGGGCATAAAGTTCTTTTTTCAACAAAAGAAAGAAAGAAAGAAAAAATAAAATTGAGTATTTATTCTCTTTTTTTGTATAATTTGTATCAACGTTAACTCAAAGTTTTCATTCCATATTCCCTTATGACTCATTTTGATTTTCTTTTCTTAAAAAATAAAAGTTTTTTAAAAAAAAATCTTATGTTGTTTAGAGAAATTCAACCTCTTGATTTAACATTTTTTCAATTATATCCTTATATATTCTTAGTGAATATCAAAATTGTTGATCATGTGATATGACATGGTCTCATCTGTTTGGTTTGACCAAGAACAAAAAAGGGTTTTTTGAAAGAAAAAAATACCATTTTCATTTAAATGCTTTTTACAAAAGTTATTATGAAGGAGGGCTATTACATACTTTAAACTTATCATTTTAATTATGTAGTTAAAAACAAATAATTACTTTCTTTTTTTGTTTTTTCTTTCCTTTTCTACCGTATGATATATTTGATTGGCTATCTGAGTTTAACAAGCGATCATCGACGTAATTGGTCTTTCAAACTAATTGTTAGAGTTTGATTGTTGTCATCAACGAGGTCATTGAAGCCAACGACCATCAAGATAAATCACGTAGAAGTACTGATGAGAGAAACCAATGACGAAAATGGTGGAAGTTAAATTGTGGATTATGAAGTAATTTTCGTACTTTTTTGTATAATACAATTAATTATTAACACTCGTTTTTTTTCTAAAATGTTTTTTATCCAAAAAATAAATTAACGAAAGGTTAAATCAAGCCCATTTTAAACATAAGAGATACTTTTCTTTTGAATTTGTAAGAACTTGTCATTTTTTTTTTTTTACTTTTTGTTGTTAATCTTAAACTTTAATCATACTATATATTTTGATGGCCAAAAATTAGTTTGCTAATGAGTCAAGTGTTTAAAGTATAAAAAAGCATAGAACTTGAAAAGGGAATGTATTCAACGCATTTGAATACGAATGAGTTGTGATTAAAAATAAATAAAAATATTATATGTTAAGAGGTAATGATATGGACGACACAAATGAACAAAAAAAACTAAAACGTGGTAAACTTCCTCATGTTGGATATTAATGATCAAAATTAGGCTAATATAACAGTCTACTACAAGAATATATCATACTCCATTTGTTCATACTGTATATTCGATTGTTTAGTTATGATAGATCTCACATAATTTTCAATATAACGATGATAAATAATAAATAGGAATACCTCCCTACAACCATTGTAGTATAGTTTTTCTCATAGAGTATTTAACATTTGATGACAAAACAAGTATATATTTACAAATATAGTAAAATAATAAACCAAAATATTGATAGATGTAATAAAATGTTACTGTTTATCAATGTTTATAAATGTCCACAATGATAGATGATTGATAAAAATTTGCTATATTTGTAAAAAAAAATTCCAACAATTATTTTATCAAGTCTAACGATGTTTATCATTGATAAATATGAAATTTTACTATACTTTGTAAATATTTTTGTTCATTTCGTTGTTATCTAAAAATACACCTTATTTTAATTTATCGAAAAAGTTTTAATTTTATTAATTTCTCTTGAAAACGATGTTAAGTGACGGATTACAAATACCATGAATATAATTAAATAATTAAATAGTTTTTGCTATATATCGAAAGGAGTATACCTCAATTGGGGTAGGTTAGAGGTTAAATTTTAATTTAGAGAAAAATTGAAAATTAATAGAATGTGTTCTCAAAATAGTCGTAGAAATTTTGTCAATCTCAAGAGTTCCAACATATCTCAAAAAATTCAATATCATTTCAAAATTATGATTGTGGTCATCGTCGCATTGTTTTAAGTTCGTATTTCTATCTAAAATTATAAAATTATAAAGAATTGTGCCTCTTAATTTTCAAAATATGATCTATTGGAACAGGTTAGCCTCTCTTTCGATATTTATTAGAGAAGTGATCGTATCAATAACCTTGATTGACACGATGAACTATTTTAAGTTTTTTTTTTAAATAATCTTCAATAATCTTTCTTTCCGCAATGCACAATTCCCATCATTTTAAATATATATACATATATATATATATATAAAAAGTCGGTGTCAAATTAATTATTAAATTTGATAATTGGACAATCAAAATCTTCAACGTTTTGTATAAATATGTTAATTACTCTTAACTGATCGCTGACACAACAAATTAATAATAATTTTAAAAGAATTTTCATTTGATTAGTAGGTTGATTCTCATATTAGAAAAAAATTATAATCAGATCAAAAATAAAATTTACCTTTAAGCAAACAAATCCTAAGAATAATATGGTCTTGACATTTCCAAGTTCAAAAGTTTTCTTTTTCCCTTTTGAGTAATTAAATTATATTTTAAAAAGAACGGTAGATTGGAACAAGAAACAAAGAAAAAACCTTTCAATTGAGAATCCACTACAGTGATATTGGCTTTTATTTATTCCTAATTTCACTTGTCACCAATCTCTCACCTACCTTAGCAAAGCAACAAGAATATTAGGTAAATACTTCAATCTCAATCCTTACACAAAAAGGAAGGAGTATAGTTGTATCAATTATATCAGCTCAACCAAGAAGTTAAGTATAGATCTCTCACTCCATATATTGTCGAAGTTGGAAGGAAAAGAAAAATCTCGATCAGTACTTGGACATTGACTTACTGACTACCAAGCTAGATTCAAATTACTTATCATACAGACATAATGAATGGCAGCGACGAGAGGATCTTCTTACCAGGTCTTCAGGGATGGGCATGATTCGAAGCACTTCGTCGAGACACCCTGATTGATTCCCCCCAAAATCTCTTCAGATAGCATGGACTGCATCGTTACTACCGTTTGCAAAGCTGTAGGCAAAACATCGCTAGAAAGTGTTTGACGTTGACAGACTTCAATCTCAAACAGTAATCCGGAATCAACTCAATGATTACCAAACTATGCTGAAGAACATTATAGATTACAAATATGAAGACGGTAAGGAGGAGAAGCCAAGAGAGGATACTCTAACTTCCTAGCTATCTTCCGGGGCAGGCATGATTCGTAGCCTTTCATCAGAACCCAGCTTGCCTCCTCCAGAAACTCTCTCTTCTGCTAGCAGAGATTGCAGGTCGCTACCGTTCGCCAAGCTGTTAAATTCTACTGCCTTGGATGGCATCGTTGGATAGCGCCGTTGACAGAATGTCATCAATCTCTTGATTGATTGCAAGTATTTCCTTGTTGTTTCATCATTCATGATATGAGCCACACTGTTGGTGTAAATCTTCTCACGAGCTGAACGTTCGTGAATACCAACCATAGTGACACCAATAGGCCATGGGGCATTTCCTATGGCCATCTTAATGTATTGATCCATGGCAGCTAGATAGTCTCGCTTCATGCAGCATTCAACAACTACCAACAATGCTTGCCGAATATCATCGGGAAGAACCTAAAAGAAAATTATAATAATACGTTAATGAAAATTATCTGCTAAAAAAGAAAATCTTGGAAGATAATCAATTGATTTCAGCAAACTTGCATCACGGTTCTCTTATTTCTCAGCACTCACAAATGTCAAGTTATACATTTATATCTAAGGACATTGCAAGGCTGCAAGCCACAAAGAGCAGTAAACATAAAAGATAATTGAATCTTAAGAACACCACAATGCAATAATTCATTCCATACAAACATGATACATGCCAGAATTTTTATCCCGAAGAACCTAGCCTCAGATAAATAATTAAAAACAAAAAACTTCTACTTAAGTATATGTTTGTCTCATACATAACATTTGTCAACTGATGTGGCGGTTTGCAATAAACAAGTAAAAATAAAACAAGGAAGAACGAACAAGTATATAATAGTAGATTTAAAGAAGGAAGTTCGAGAATGACACTTGCATGGTAAAATACAAAAAATAGCACTTTATTCAATTATATGAAAACAAAAAATGTAATGTACATTCCACAGCCATCCCTAGGAGAGGTGAAGGGGAGCTTGGCAAGTCAAATAGTGCAATTGAAATTAACAAGGACGGTCCACTAACACCAATGGGTTTAGATAGTTGTAAACTTGTAATATATGATTCATAGGGTGGCAATAAGAAGGGGCAGTTACTTTCACACAGGTGGCTAGAGCCAAGGGTCTAACTAAAGAGGCTATCAGGCCATAAGTTAAGCATTCAGCCGGCAGCCCTGGTAATAACAAAACAGCCAGCAACCAACTACGTAAAGTAAACGGGTAGCCATAGTCCAAGATTGTAATCATAAGAAATCTGACTTGACAAATGAAGTAATGGTTTATTATCGGTATCTATTTTCTTACCACACTTCCAAAGGTGATTGCCAAATGGTTACTTTTTTTTTTCAATATGTGGGGTGGGGGAATGGTATTGAACTTCAGAGGTCGAGGTTGATAGCCACTTGAGCTATGTTCTATTGGCGATTGTTGAATCGTTTACCTATTGTTAATTAAAAAGATTTGAACTCCAATAGGATCAAAATGTCCATTTGAATTGGTCCTACAAGCTTCATTTTCAAATGCTTTCCCAAGGAGATCCTCTATCTACAATTGGTAAACTGATTCTATCCAAGACACATTTAGAACCTCTCTACTTGAAGCTAAGACCCTGATTTGAGGGTTTTTTTTTTGGGATCTGAAAACAAAGAATGGGTCTCTTTCCTATACTTGCTCTCCAACTTCTACTTGTGCTCTTCCAATAAGTGAATTCGGCTGTCTGAAAAATACATTTTTTTCGCCTTCCAACTTCCTATTCAAGGATATGGTAGACAAATAATTCCAAAGATAAGGTGATATGCCACTCAAAATATATGCAAAGGAAGTTGAGGTTTTCTTGTAGGAGCTCTCTCATGAGAGCACCAAGACTAACAAAAAAAAAAAGAAAAAAGACTTCCAAATTGATGCCACTGCTCAAGACCCAAGTAGTGGAAGACGCGAATCCAAAAGCCACCTCTTCCTCATGTGCCAGTTGGCTGAGGAACTGCCGAATTACATGCAAATGAACTTCTAGTCCCAAGTGGTTCTCCCCTTTAACATTAACAACCTACTCCCTTGGATGCTTGATAGTCATCGTTTCAAAATGAGAGAAAGTTCTTCGGAATTTGGATACAGAATTTGCTAGAACTCACTTTTGACTACTGTGGCTAGAGATGAATAATAACATTCAACAAAAGCAAGTCCTTAAGCAATCTTTTGGCTTCTCTTATTCTTGTGGCTTTAGATTGGTGTAAATTCTAAGCTACTTTTAACTCTTCCATTTAGTACTCTCTTAACCACTTGGAAGGGCTACTTCTAAACATCTCTAACTTGCATAGAAAAAGACAATCTGGTTATTCTCGAACCTACCATGAAGTCTAAGTATGTCAAGATGAAGAATCATCAAGAGAATTGAACGTTCAACAAATCGACTACGTAACTAAAGGGACATAAATTGTACCTTCTTCCTGCAAAACTTGAACAGAGGATGTAAATAACGAGCACACTGCTTAAATGTTGCTACCATAGACTTCCCTTTGGCCGTCCGCTTCTCTGCTTCAGGCATTTCATCCAATTCCTGGTTCCACTCGTTTAACAACCTCTTAAAAAACACCAATATCTTATCTTCCTCACATAACTCATCAAAATTAGCTTTCATTCTCTTTAAATCTTTGTCAGTTTCAACCCCACTCGACCCTCCATCGGCACTTTCTTCATCAGCCCCACCTCCATCTCCCTCTTCCCCAGCACCATCCTCCTTCTTCTGCCTCTTCCTCTCGCTCAAAATCCCCGTCTTCTGCCGCTTCCTCAATTCTGCAATATCCCGAAGAAAGTCATTCGTTTGCCCCTCAGTCAAATCACTATCCACCTCGAAAAGCCCCGCTTTCAGCACGAACTTCAAACGGTCAAGCCGAGCATCATCATCTTCCCCGAAAAGCGTAATGGGTTGTTTCAGAAACCGGAGTCTTCGAATCACTTCCTGTCTGGGAAGGACGAGGTTGTCGATATTCTGCTCGTCCGTTAGGGACTTCGAAGTAGTGGTGGTAGAGTTGATTGCGACGGAGGAGGAAGTGGTAGAGGCTGAAGCTAATGGATTGGATTTAGAAGATGTGGAGACGGCCTCCGCGGCGGTAGCGGATGTGGTGGATTGGCGGAGAGCTTTAGCTTCCAATTCGCGCTTCTCTTTCTCGCGTAGCTGTTGGATTTGCCTCTGTTCGATTTCGGATCGCTTGAAAACGCGCTTGCCGCCAGTTTCAGTGGCTAGGGCTTGACGTTTCTTTAGAAGCTCTTGCTTGAGAAGATCCATTGATTCCGTTGGGATTCTCGGTCGCCGGAATCCTGTTAGGGCTTAGTGCCGGAGCTCTGAATTGGAAGAGAAAAGGGAAAGAAAAATAAGCTTAATTGTGATTTGTTGGTCGAAGCATGAGCTTAAAAGTATGAGTTTGAATTACATTTTAGTCCCTGCTTTTCAACGAAATTACATTTTTACTCCAAGCCAAACCATAAACAAATGACAAATTTACACTACTTTTTATTTTATTTTAGAGTGGTTTAAAGGCCTTGGACTTCCAAGTATCATTTTTGCACGTCAACTTCCTCTTTTAATGATTTAGCTAAAATGTAGAACGATAACTTGATTGATAAACAAATATCGTGAACTATATCTATTCAAAATGACGAATTTTCTTCTAGTCCATCATTCGAGTTTAGAGAGGACTAGAAAACACTTTTACCATTGAACTAACTTCTAGAATTTGTATTATTTCAATTTTTTAAATTAAGTTTATTGTTTATCTATTTATATATTAGAAATTTACAGAGTTTTCTTAGGAATTTTATTCTCATCTAAATTTCCTCCATACAAACAACCCCTGAGTGTTTATATAAATGTTTATAAGTTCAAAAAAAAATTATGACTTTAATTGGTTACACATTCATAAACTAAGTTGTTATTTTAACCTTTATAAATTTGAAAGGGAGGGACCATATGGGAATTTGAGATCCAAAATTGGACCATATTTTGTTATGGGCTTTTGGACAATATGTTGTTATGGGCTTTTGGACCATTTAACAAACAAATTACACGGCCAAAATCCACTCTTTCTAGTTCTTGTCAAAAGAAAAAAACAGAGCATTCAAACACAGAGCGATAGCAAAAGCTATGACGACGTTGCGAAGATTTTGCTGCAATGATCTACTTCGTTTCACTTTCGTCAATCTCGATCACCTCACTGAAACCGTATTTTTCTCTTTTTCAATTCCACTTCTTCTGATTTCAAAGTGGATTTTTTCGGTTTTTCAATTCTCTCTGAATTCGGTGTTGATGCCATCTTCTTTCCCCCCCCCCCCCCCCCCCTTTTTTTTCTTTTTTGCAGTTCAATATGTCCTTCTACATGACCTACTTGGCAAGATGGCCTGATTACTTCCATGTCGCGGAGGCCCCTGGGAACCGCATAATGGGTTACAGTGAGTGTCATTGCCCTCTAATTCCTTTATCGCATTGTCTCTTTGTTTGTTTGAATGGTTTGGAACTTTGCTTTTGAGCTGTGGGTGTGGAAATTGATTCTTGAACAATTAGACATGCATATGCATATTTTCAGTTACTTTTAATTTGTATGGGATTATTGATTCTGTTCAACTTTAGAGCCAAAGAATTATGAAATGATTTGAATTTCCAAAGCTAGTTAATTTTAGTTGAGTTACTCTTGTTCATTCTCGTCCCTGTACTGCCAACCCATGCTGTTTAAAATTGTTTGGTTTTTGAATGATTTGCCATTGCAGTCATGGGAAAGGTTGAGGGGCAAGGCGAGTCATGGCATGGTCATGTAACTGCTGTAAGTGTTGCTCCAGAATATCGCAGGCAACAATTAGCCAAGAAGCTTATGAACTTGCTTGAGGATATTAGCGACAAAGTGTAAGATGAACTTAATTTATTTCTGGTTCAACAGTGTAATTTTAGTTTTTCTCTTCTTCTTGAGCCTTATATTTAATGAGGATTTTTTTTTCCACTTCCTGGTAGTGATAAAGCCTATTTTGTTGATCTCTTTGTGAGGGCATCGAACACCACTGCAATCAAGATGTATGAGAAGGTAGGTTTCCTCTTCTAGGACAGCCATTCATCTAGCCTTCTAATTTTTTTTAATTGAAGTGTATTTCAATCTTTGATGGTTTGTTTTTTTAGAAACGTGCCAGCAGAGTTCCATGCTACTCATACTGTGATACTTTAGTTTCTTAATAATAATTCAGTTCCATCAAAGTTTTGTATTGTTGAAGACTCGAAATAATGAAATGTTCAGGGATACAAAACCTCCTGTGGTATAAGTCGAAGAGAGAACATAAATACAAAAAAGAGAGTTCATAACTCAACTAGGGATATTTCGTCTGGTAGAAATCATGTTTTCCTTTGGGCTTCGCTTTCAAAGACCTCTTGCAACTATTCTATAGGTTTTATTTTGTATAGTTGGAGTTTCTTTAGAGGGATTCCTCTCTTTTGTGAACATGATTTCCAGTAGCCCTTTACATTATTTCATTTTTATCTCAATGAAAGTCGTTTACTTAATAATCAATTAGGTTGAGAAGAGTGGTAAGCTTCCAAACATAATATCCCTCTCCTTCCCCTAGGCCCAATTGTCATTTTCAATCACTCTACTAGTGTTCGCCCAAATGGTTTTAACCTTCTTTTACAGGACTGAAGGGAAAAACACAAAGCATCAAAGAAATAAAGTTGTGAAGCAACCTAGGAGATACCATATTTTGGCTGAAAATAGTTAAAAGCAAAGATCAATGGATCAATAGTCTCAACTCTCATCTGCTTTCATATGCTGGATACACCAATTTGGGAGAAGGAAGTTTAAGTTTTTGGTTTGAACTTTGTTCTAAGGACTGATGGCTGTTAGTCTAACAAAAGACCTCACGTCAAGACCTTGGCCTTCTTTAGATGATTATGCTTCCATATGACATAATCAGACATAATTCTGAAGAAAACCAGCCTTGATCTTCACTGAATAGAGTAAAAATCTTGGTAGGTGAAAACAAGCTGAGGAATCACTTCCAAACTTTGATGTATTGCTGGTTAGTAACCTAACTAACAGTTTTCCAACTTGTACCTCCCTTTCCAATGGGAACCTATTAGGAACCAAAGTAGTATGGGCGACTTTTTTCCCACATTGGTTAGAGTGGGATGACCAATGTGGTACTTAAGTGGCTTGGCTCTCCCACCTCAATAGCTGGCTTTTGGTGTGTGATTCTCCAAGGTGCCTAAGTATCTAACTGAACCTCTACAACCATTTAACAAGGAGGTTCACATTTATTTTCTTAAGTTTCCAATGCCTAGCCCCATACTCTTTTGGTCATGTGGCAACATTCCACTTGACCGTGAGAATCTCTGTTCAAGTTAGGAGATGGGACCTTAAAAATATTTGTAAGCATTTTTCCAAAACTAGGATACCATAGTGATTTGAATAGCAGAACATTCCACATTTTCGAGAATGGAAACTATATCCAAGTTTGGAAAATTCTCTTGTAGCAAGAAGAGAGAAATCATTAATATCACTTCACAGGTAATGTTGGATAGAGGAAGAGTTATTCTTTGGTCAATTATTACCTGGGGTCAGCAAGATCCTTTTAAATTTGTGTGTGTATTGTGTGTTTGTGTGTGTGTGGGGGGGGGGGGGGGGGGGGGGGCAATTACTGTTTTGTTTGATACTAACAGAAAACAATAGGGTATTGAAAGGTAAGTGATATAGAAACCATCCGTACTCTCTTTTAAATTTACCAGCAGTTGTTAGAGACGAACCAGTTGAGGTAGTTAAGCCAAACACAGATTAGAATGGGAAAAATGAGTTTTTTCTTGCCATAAGCCCTTTAGAAGCAATAATCAAACCTCTAGGTCTCTCATAATTGGTGTTTAGAACACAACCTGGAAACCCTTTCTTCCATTTATTTTCAAAACTCAACTTTTAGGATAGTATCCAAAAGGCTCTAGTTGACCTTATCACAAGCTTTCCTATTATCAATCTTGAAGACCATCTTTCTCTTTCTTCTCTTATAACCATCAACGATGAAAGCCACAAGGATGGATTGTTTTAGTTTCCTTTACCATTGAGCTGATTGGAAGTTAGAAATTCCGCACTTAGGCTTGATGCTCACTTTTAAAGTTGTTTGTCAAGGGGTTTCAGTGTCAAAATAAGCACTTCTAAATTTAGAAATGTAATATTTACCAATTTATTTGTCCTTGCTCTATCACCTAATATGTATTCATTCAAAGCTAATCTGCTATTCTGTATCAACTTTCTGAAAGTCGTATCAGATTTATTCCGATTTTACAACGACCTCGTTGTGGATTTTTTTTAATGTAGTCCCTAAGACTTTAATTTCTCGTAGTGTAATAAGTATCTAAAAAGAAAAAAAGAAAATTCCTGCTCATTTTAAGACTTTCATATACCCTCCTGGGATTAAGTGTAGATTTCTCAGCTCTCCTGCCCCAAGTTTTTTACTTTTCTGCAAAATGAATGATATGGTATTCCGTTTGTAGTATTTCTGCATATGAATTCATTGCCATCTGGTCTAGTTGTTATTTGTTCAGTGGAGATGGAAGAGGAGGGACGGAAAGATGTTGAAGTTTGCAATAGCGATAATACTTCATAGATCCCCCCACCCCCACTCCAAGTGATGTTATATTTGTGATTAAAATATATATCGTATAATATGCCAAACGGAAATTTACAATCTAAAATTAAAACTCTGGAAATGCTGGTTTGAAGAGAAGTATTCAGTAGAAAAGTAAAGAAAAATGCAAAAACATTCCTGATTCGTATAGTGTTATCTACAGCAACCTCACATAGGTTTCCTTTCCCCAGTTAGAACATGAGTTTTTGGTCATATTTCATTATATAAGATATTATTTACGTTACATAACCCTTTTACTTTGATGCTCAGTTGTGTTTTTATAAGTTCCCCTGTTGAAATAATTTTTCTATCTTCATATTGAGGAAGGTGATACTCACCTTGACCATTCTTTTTGCTTGTTTTTTTCCCTCGACCAGCTTGACTATATTATCTATCGGCGTGTGCTTCGTTATTATTCAGGGGAGGAAGATGGATTAGGTAAGTCTACACTACCCCAAGAGAACTAAACAAATTTGTTTGTTAATTAATTTCTTAATTTACTTTATTATGGTTTACATTCAGATATGAGGAAAGCATTATCGCGGGATGTCGATAAGAAGTCCATCATCCCACTAAAAAGGCCAGTGACTCCTGATGAACTAGAATACGATTAACTCAAGAGAAATGAAGTATGATTATTGATGGAGAAGACATATCATGTACGCATGAGTTGACAATAGCTAGCAAGGTTAGCAATCGTCATCTTGAAAAAATGTGTTGTACTTGTATCCTAAATACGTTTGTATAACTTGTATAATTCAAATGAAAAATCAAGCTGAACCTTTTTCTTCAACTATTTGATACAATAGTTTGTACTTAAAACTTGAAACTGTTAGTTTCATCCAATTCTTTTTCAATGATCACTTAATGTTTTTTGGGTACTCTTTTTTCTGTTTCTCTTTGTTTTGTGTTTTAAGGTGAAGAATTCTTCAAAAGATAGAAGAACCTCAATATCCTTAGAAGCTGCTGCTCTTGATGTGCTCAAGGATTTGCAATTGTTGTAGTTTAGTTGAAAGTTGTGAACCTCAATTGTAGGCTACCTAAATTCAGTCATATTCAATTGGAGAAGTAACAAGTCACATTATTTGATAAAGTTTAATGAACTCTTTGTTTTTAAAGTCCAATCAGTAGTTTAGGACTTGGAACTTAGTTTGTTTGTTTGGTAGTGTTCTATTTATTGAGTTGAATGAATATATGTTTGGTAGGTTGGCTGAATTATGTTTTTATTTTTTTTTGTTTTTGTGGAAATAATATTTTTATGTTTTAGTGCCTTCACATTTTAAATTTTAAAATTTTAAAATGTAGAATTATCTAAGGAAATGTAAAAACGTTAAAAAATATAGTGTTTTGTGTTATAAATTCAATTATTTGTTAAATTAAAATAAATTAATATGTTATATATTATGTGACATTGCAACATGATAAGTATACAATATTTTTAACTTAAAATAGCAAGTTTTGTAAATTAATTAATAATAGTACGTTTGATTTTTTTTAATAATGTTAATTAAAAAAATAATATAAAAAATATGGTAGTAAAAAATCTATTGACAAAAATAAAGTAGTTAAGTTGTGTACCGGGTCACTTGTCTATCTTGTGTGGCAATCAATGTTGCGATGTTTGATATGCATGGCGTCGTGGATCAGATACATGATTTCATTCATCTTAAAACTTTATTCGCAATCCATTTTGTTTTCTATCTTTGTTTCAACAAAAAAAAAAACCCATCACCCCTTGTTCGTGATTTTCGCTGTCCTCGTCTCCGTCGTGGTCTTACCATTCATCATTCATTGACTAGAAGTTTAAAGGTAAGTTTATTTTCACTTTTTTGTTGGATAAAAACATAAGAAAAAGTGAGTGGTGGGTTACGAAATAAATTGATAGATATCTTAGATTAATAGATTATGAATATTAATATATCATTTAATGATATGTTAAAAGTAGTATGAAAAAGTATCGACCTTTAGTAACATTTAATAATTAGAAGAGAGTAGAAAATAAATAAATATATCATTAGGACCTAAGTAATAAGAATTGTTTGAATATAAATAATAAATAAAAGAATTACTCTTTGCTATTTTATTTCATTTTCAACTAAAAAAGACACTTTTCGGTATCTAACCGCCAAAAAGAAAAAATGGTATCTCTCCGCTTCCCATTCTCGTTTCCTCAGCCACCAAAGCCCCCCCGCCGTACCTTTCTCCGTCCCTCGTACGCTGCCGCTGTCGCTGCCGGCGGCGCTGCTGCGGCAGTCGGATTTGTCGCTGCAGCTAGGAACTCGACCAACCCACAAACCCCATTTCTTGAATGCGCATTGAATTTGCTCTTCTCAAATCATTCATCTCCCTTGTGGGCTTCTCTCTCTCTGGCGGAAAATTCGGCCGCCTCTTCAGTTGTTGATTCCAAGACTGGATTTTCATTTCCCTCTGTGATTGGAGATTCTCAGCAGCTTCTTGGAATTGGGTTGCGAAGAAAAGCCATTTTGGGACTGAAGAACATCAATGTTTATGCATTTGGTATGTTATCGCACATTTCTACTTTTGAGAAGCTTTTGTGATTTGATTTTGGATGTTGAATTTGTACTGATTGAGCAGATGGGCATTTGTGATCTTCACTGAATTAAGAAGTTTTTATTATTATTACTTTCGAAAATAGCATTTATTCGTGACTATCTAGGGCTTTGGGAGACTGTCTTTAGAAAGAATTTGCTTCTCTTATCCGTTCTTAACAGTGGCACTGGATGGCCCACATATAGTTCTGTGCTCTTTTCCAGTTGAAATCATGATTTGAATTTGAAAGGTTTGTATTGTGTAACTTCTTCAGTAATTCTCAAAACAAATCAAACAAAGTGAAGGGAACAAAAGAAAAAAAAAATCTTTCAAAGTAGATAGGAAAGCAACATAAGATAGATAACTGGTACAAGACAGTGACTCAAATATGCTTTCACTCATTTTTCGTTTTGGAAAAAAATGCAAGATTGTTTTGAAAACCATTTCTAAAAGCAAACCACAGGATTCAGCTATATGGAACATAGGCTTCATAGCTCAACCACCGAGGTCAGGTTGGAATTTTCCATCCTGTATATTACTATTGAAGTAAAAACGAAGAAGGAGAAGAAGAAGCAAACCACAAGAATCGCCATTATTAGATAATAGATGGTAAATTTCATGCTCAGTTTTTGGTTTGTGCTTATTGAAACTGAAGCTTATAAACACTACTTCCACCTATTGATTTTTTTGTTCATTATCTACTTTTTAGGAGTGTTTTCAAAAAATCAAGCTATGTTTGAAAACTTTAAAAGTAGTTTTTGTTTTTGAAATATAGTTGAGGATTCTAGTGTTTCGTTCAAAAAGATGGAAGCCATAGAAAGAAGCTGTAAAAGAACAAATATAATTTTTCAAAAACTATAAATAAAAAGCCAAATGATAATCAACCAGGCCTTCATTATTTCTCCTATTTAATTTTGAAGAAGGGAAGTGACTGTAATAGACTTTACTAAATGGATAACTGAAGCTACTGTAGTATTTATATCTCTTGAAAAAGTGGGTATACCTTAGTTCATATAAGCTGAAGTTCATGGCTAATGTGGTCCTTCCATTTCAATCAGATCATCTTTTTTATGATTAAGATAGTAAGCTTTGGCTTGACTGTCTCCAACCCTGTGGGGAGTTATTTTGGCTTCAATAGAAGTCAGAAATGATCTGAGTTTACAACCTTATTTGAACACGATCTTTTCTATAGGTTGTAAAACTGTCTTTGAGTTCTAAAGAAATGAACCGAGCTTAGACTTCAAATTTGTGCCAACCTTTCCTTTAACATCCTATTGTTCTAGCTCTGCATCACGTTTCTTTGTTGAACTGTAATCTATAGAGTTCACAGATTTTACAACATTTAGAAAAACGATGGAATGAACTTCAGTTGAGCAGAAGTTGATGGAAAGGTGAGTGGTTGAGATTTGCCAAGATTCACGATCTACAATATTTGTTATGAGAGAAACTTTCCTGGTGCGAACCAATCTGTATGAAATTTCTTAAATCCATTATGTCACTGTGCATATGCTTTTCTGTTTTTGGGTTATTGACATTTTGTTCGGCCTAAGCTATCTGTTATTCAAATGAGTGACTGCGTGTAGGTGTTTATGCTGACAATGATGACATAAAGGAATCACTGAGTGAGAAGTATGGGAAACTCACTGTAACTGAACTACAAGAAAAGGACTTTGACAAAGATGTCATGGAAGGTGATATATGCATGACTGTTAGACTTCAAATCGTCTATGGAAAACTGAGCATCCGATCAGTTCGAAGTGCATTTGAAGAGTCTGTTGGAAACCGACTCCAGAAGTTTGGGGGTTCAAACAACAAAGAATTGCTTGACAAGTAAGTCATTCTATGAGTTGTGTGGTTTTTGTTTTGTCTCCGCCATCACCATGTCATTGTAACGCTGTCTCTATCATCCCCTACTCTTGTATCCTTATAACTTTGTTTCTTTGCAGATTCACTTCCCAATTCAAAGACGAGTACAAAATACCTCGAGGATCGGTGATCGATCTCTCAAAAGAACGAGGGCACGTACTCCGTACAATCAGTGAGATTTCGATCCTTATTAATTAGTGCAGCAATGAATGAATCAGAATCTTACATATTGTTTTTTGAAGAAAGAAAAGAAAATGTAGGATTGCATCTTATGAAGAACCATTACTCATGCATTTGCTTGGTGTGTTGGATTTTTGTTTTTGAAAAACATGTCACATCTGAATGCATCTGCCAACCAACTAACAAACATTTTACTTTTGAATCTGAATACGGAATGTAATTAAATTCATATGCAGTTGATGGAAAGGAAGTGGGAAGCATCCAGAGCCAACTGTTGTGTAGAGCCATTTTAGATCTCTATATTGGTGAAGATCCATTTGATAAACAAGCCAAAGAAGACGTCAGACAAGCTTTAACTTCTATTCTTCAGAAGTAATAGCCAAAAAAAGAAGGGAGAGAAAAATGAGGAGATTGGTGCTTCCTTCTTGTTTTGATATTTTTTATGTTTAAAATGGAGATTTTTTTGGTCAAATTGCATTGTGGCCTCTTTTAACCTTAATTTCAATCTCTTCTTTTTCCTTTTAGAGAATCGAAATTCTAACTTAGTAATTAATATTGTACAAGTTTTATCGTGGGTCAAATTATGCTAATTTTTGACACTTTGATTTGAAGTTAGTTTCTATCTTACGTGGGGCATTCTAATTACTTGTAGTTTTAGCTTACACGTGCAAATATGTTTTTATTTAATACTCAAGTCACAATATTAAAACTTTGGCTAAAAAAACATTAAAATTAGATGTCAATTTTGACTTTGTATTTTATAAAAATATTGAAACCTAATTAGTTTGTCAATTTACTTCTTCAAGAGATTTAATTAAATTTTAACGCTAATTTTTATAATAGAAATTAAATCGTTACAAATTTAGGATAGGACTAAATCTCTAGAAAAATTGTATCATATAACAAAAATATTTAGAAAAGAACGGCTTATGATACTATTTTTTTTTTTTTTGTAAAATTAATGATATCAAATGATTGACTTTTAAATTCATAGTGACGTAAGTTTTACTATCATACATTTTTTTTTTTTTGTTATTTTTACAAGCGTTCTAAATTATTATATAGTAAAATTCTTATAACTAAATTATTATAAAATTAAACGAAAACGGACTAAATTGAATTAAATTGCTACTTTCATATAATCTTTCATTAAAGGAGGATAAAGACAGCGATAAAAAAAATCATGATTTTTTAACTTTTTTGTCTTTTTCCTTTTTTTCAAATTTGTATTACTAAATTTTCAAAATATTTAATTAAGTTGTCAAACCTTTCAAAATTCATTTTAGTCCCTATCTTTAGATTACTTTTAGCCCATTAATAGCATAGCTTTGAATGTGTATTGGTAGGTTAACATGAGTGAATAATTAAGCAACATAGGGTAAAGAGAAACAATTGATAAATGAAGATTAGATAAATTCAAGAGCCAAAAATGAAACAAATTTGGTAATTTAGAAGAAAATAGTAATATTTTAAAGATTTAGAAACCAAAATAGAGAAAAAGAAAAAGAAAAAGTTTTGGAATAAAGTTACAATTAAAACCTATAGTACTAGAAAATGAAATTGATTGCGATTACTTTTATCATCTAAAAAAGCCATAAAGTGCACACATTTAAAACAAAACAGATGGTTGTAAAATCACCTTCCACATTTATTGATATTTATTAGTTGTTATTTTGCCATCAAATAATTAGATCACTATCTGATTATTATTTTAAAAATGATTTAAAAAATCACTTTTCCAGCAGAAAAATGATTTTTTTTTTTTCAACTCTACAATCTGCTTTTCTTCCATGTGCTTTCCCCAATAATTCCAACTTTTCTCAGTGCATCAAACTGTATATTATTTATAATTTAAATTTTCACCACTGAAAATGACGTAAAATTAAGAATCAAAGTGCAAAAGTTTGACACTCCTTTTCAACAATCTTACCATCTCCAAGATTCTTCTTGTTTCTTCCCTTTTTTTCCTCCTCTCCTTCCAGATATATTTTATATCTTCTTTCCCTGTTCCATACCATAAAATTCAAAATGAAATAATTAAATTACCTAATCAAATAATGAATACACTTTCTTTTTTTTTTTCCAAGTATAATATCATATTCACATGTCTGTCTAGGAATAAACAATATATAACCAAAAAATTTCCCCTACTAATATGCAATGACTTACAATATACATTATAGCCTAACCCAACCAGATTTTAGTGCCACTAGAGTTAAAAACTTGGAAGTTCTTGTGATTTTTCGACAAAAAAAAATCCATGCCCCATTCATAGCTATGCTCCTCGACATGCTTCTGGTGAATGATCATGTATTGAAATGTTTTTCTTTGGTGGTTGTAAACTTCTCGGGCCTTCGATCCCCCAAAACGCGTCGCTTTGTTTAATCGATTCTTGATTGTTCTTTCATCACAAGGAAGCCATGGAACATCTAATGGGGAGGAGAAGCTGGAATTAATTGAGCTTGATGTTAGTGTTTTCTATAACTGCTGGAACAAAAAGGAGGTCTAGTATTTAAGTTCCGATAGTTGACTGGGGCATGTGTTTAAGATTGAAGGCACGTTTCTACCGCACACTGGAGACGATTTCTGGCCAGCTCCAGTTGATGAGCTTTCATCCTGTTTCTGTTGCGTGGGAGTAACTGAGGGATTGGTCTTACTGGTGGTGTTCCTTAATTTTCCACTGCTAGATGGAGAGTGACCGCTAGTTGGAATGTGTTGCATTGGTGTATAAGCTGGCTTGAAATCTCCTCCTCCCCCAAACGATATCTGGGTTTGACCTTGAGGAGTACTACCTTTTTGCTGAATGGAATTCTTATGGACTGGTGTAGTAGAGGATGAAAGATGGAGAGATGTCATAGGGACGACAGAGGCCGTCATTCTTCCTGAGTTCTTCTGCGCAGGAGACTGGATAGAATTGTCACATTGTATCAAAGGCTGTGAGAAACCAGGAGGAGGATTACAAGGAAACTTGGTTGTAGCTGATGAAGGCAAGGTATTATTAGTTGGTACTTTAGTACGTGGAGCCATCCGAGGCCCCATGGCTGCTTGTTGCTGTTGCAATATGTGCTGCTGCTGTGGAAGCTGGAGCAGTGGTTGCTGCTGTTGGTTACCCGAAGAACTACCGGCAGGACGGTTTGTTGTAGCAGCAGATTTGGTGGAGGGTGAGGGCCAGTTTACAGGGACAGAAGATGTCATGAAGTTAAGAGTCCTTGAAGGATTACCAAAAACTAGGGTCTGCCCTGAAGTTGCAGTGGAAGGCTTCGTAGAAGAATTTCCAGTGTTCCTATCACTGGCACCAGATAGAACAACTCCGTTTCTCCCTTCTGACGTTTGATGATTCTTCTGCTTTGTAGCTTGGGGCACGGGCGCTACCTGAAACCCTGTCCGCTGTATATCAGGAAGATTCTGATAGACGGTTGTGTTTTGCGATATTGGAGTGAAGTTGAGGTTAGATGGGGTACCATTTCCATTATATGAAGCAAAGGACATTGTGAGTCCCTGAGAAGGAACTAAGGCAACTGTGTTCTTCAAATTTTGGGTATGAGACTGTTTCTTCTCACCATAATTTCCACTATTGCCATTATTCAATGTTGTAGATGGCATCAAAGTAAAACCCAATGCCTGAACAGGTAAAATGTAGTTTTGTCCATAAGCATTTTTCTGAACTGGAGCTGCCCTCTTGTCGGAAAGGGATGTAGTGTCCTCTCCACTGGTTTCATTCTCATGCTTGCGAGAATGATTAGACAGTGGCAAATGCTGTTCTGTCGACTGCTTTACTTGCATACCATTTGACGGCAGTACATTGTTCCCTGGTACATGCACACTCCATTGCTGCGGCTGAGTTTGTGGTTGTTTATGGGAGCCACTAGGTTGGTGATGAGATTGAGTTTGTGCTGGCTGAATTTGGGATGGATGGAACAGCTGAGATGGATAGAAAGATCCATTGAAAAGAGGCAAGGGTTGTGCATTATTTGTTCTATATGTTGCGCTCGTTCCTGCTGGAGTAGAAAAGGTGAATGGATAACCATTGTTCTGAAGTTTTGCCAAGTATGGAGCTTCTACTGAAACCACATTGGGATGACTGTAGCTCATGTTAGTAGATACTGCAGGAAATGCTGGAAAGCTCACAAGTGTTCCAGCTTCTGGATTACTAAACAGAGATGTTGATTGGTTATTGGAAGATTTGGCGGACCCAGATTGATTTGCAGTAGCTTGTGCAACCGGAGCTTGATGCTGACCGATAGGGAATATGAATCCAGAACTAGGCTGCAGGAGAAAGAAAAGGGAGAAAAAATAAGTCATTTCTTGTTATATACCGACCCATCAATGCAGAAAATTTGTCAAGAAGATCGTACCATTGAGTTACCCAAAGGCACTCCCTGTTTCTGATGAAATACAAGCTGCTTGCTTTTAGCAATATCAGCAAAGTTGGCAGCCTCAGAACTTTTATCATTTACCACATTACCAGGCAAGTCACCTTCACCTTGCTCTCTATGTTGCACAGAATTAAGGTTCACATCCAAATGATTTCCACTCAATTGGTTACTCAAAAGCATGCCTTCTTTAGAGGAGATGTTTTTGAGTTTGGCCTCTACAAGAGATGCCGAAGCATCACCTGCTGGGTGGAAATAGTTCGTCTTCGTAAATTGCTGGTGTAAGTAAATGTTTCGAGCAATGTCGTAATGGGTCAAGCATCTCTTCGGTCGAGGGTGTGAGAGAATAAAATTTAGATTCTGCAAGATTTTGAACATACCATGGAAAATTCAGTGTTGAATCCACAGATGGGACTTCATGTTCAGAAAAATTCTGAAATGTACCTGTAGTTTGGTGGATGATTTGTCAACACTATCCACGGGTAGCACTGTCCGGAAGGGTGGCATGTACCTGTATTATAAGGAGAGTAAACGAACACATTTCACTTTGGTCGGAATAGGAAAATCCATACTAACAAAATACATTTGACACGGTAATTGGCTTAAGGTTCTAAAGAAATGGTTTCTAACCCGACAGAAGGAATTTCGGTAGTTGGCCAGCCACCCAGGATAATGGGCAAGCGCACTGAAGTGGATGGTTCTGGGGAAAAAACAATTATCATAGTTTATAACAGTTTAAAAGACAGTTTGGCATATAATCGTAATATAATCAACATAATGAACAGAGGTTTCAAGGTGAAATGATGGGTACCATTTTTTTCAACTGTGCTGGCGGCTCCTTTAGGTTGCTGTTTCTGACTCTGTTCTTGCATTGTGATGTTATTGCTATCTAACTGTGGTTTCTCCAAATCCAGTTTAAAGAATTCAAACTTTGTCCCACTTGTCACTATCTTATCTTCATTGATCACCTTTTCTTTCTCCTTAAATCCTTCTACTTCATTTTCAACCTTATTCGAAGTCTCTTTCCCCTACACCAGATTAATGAAAAAAAATATACATCTATTAATCAAAAGTTCGAAAACAGAAAACCAGGTATAGGGCTAAAAATGCAAAAATCTTGTTCACCATTTCTATTCCCAGACTCAAAGGCTTAGTATCCAATACCATATCAGCCAGCCCATCCCTTTCTGGAGATGTTGGAGGAGCCTGTTCAAACAAAATCATTTTTTAGAATCTTCACATTGAGAAAAATAGAGTAAATTAAAATTGAAAAGCAAAACTGAAGACCCTGACCATTAAGTCAAATTTGAATTTCTCTTCTTTCTGGGTCACAGCCTCCGGAATCCTAAGATCGCACACAACATTATATTGAAATTAATTGTTTCAGGAACTACTGAAGGAAATGAAGATCTTATATCCCTTACGATTTATTTGGGGGTGAATCTTCGGGATCAACATCCCCTTTTGCGTATGAAATTATATCTTCTTGTGTCAGCCCGGTTTTCTTGCTCCCCTTATTTTCATCTCCACCAGTGAAAATTTCCTTTGCTGGTTTACTTTCCTCGGACGCTCCTTCCAACTTTGAAGGGTAAATTGCAATCTCTGCAGGTTTTTCAGATTCTCCTTTCACTGCAAAATCCAATGGCGAACTGTCCACTTTTTGCTTCTCCCCAGCTAAAATGAAAAACAGAGTGAAAATGAACGTTGTCAGTACAGGATAGTCGGGATAGAGAAGGGTATTGAATTTCCAATTGGGAATATTTGCTTTAGCTCAAGGATTTAGAATACCCACCAACATTAAGTGACAAATCCGAGATAACATCATTCTTTTGAAGCGAAACAGATTTATTGAAGGCAGTTTGTGCAGAATTTGCCATTGTAGATGTAACTGAAGACTTGAAACCGTCACGAAGAACACTGGAATTCTCTGTTTCTTGCTTCGATGATTGCTTCATAATAACTTCTTGCTTTTTGGAGCAGTGTGGTTGTTTCTTTAGTCCGAAAAGAACCTCAGCGATCTCAATCTCAATATCCCCTTCCTTAGCAGACGCAGAAGAAACATTTGACGTCTTCATTGATCGAGTCTTTGGTCCAGTTGGTTTCTGCAAATTCATGGGAAAAGAGAAACTCAAGTCACACCAATATTTCAACAAAATATATGTATTGAACAATGATTACAAGGGAGGGAACTAACCATCTTCTTCTTAGCCGAAATAATCGAAGTTGAAGGCGAAACAACCTCGGCAGACGACCTCGCCGGTGAATCAGTCTGGTTCCGATGGCTGTGGTCGTCTGCAATGTCTTCTCCGGCTCCACCAACACCACTATTTCCTGAAACCGTGCAATCATGTGATCTTTTGACAGAAGCTGTACAAAAAGAATTAAAAACAAACTTTACCATCATGAACGGAGCATGATTCCATAAACCACAAACATAAAAAACCAATCGTTCTACTTCCTTTTTTTCTTTTTCCTTCGCTTTACACTATACCTGAGCGAGCCTTTCTCGGAACCGGAACACCAATCATCGCGTCATCAGCAACCTTCCATTGTTGCTTCACAACTCTCGGTGGAAGAGAGGCTCTCTTCTGATTCTGATTCTGATTCGAAACCGAAGACGCCGTAGTAGTAGAAGAAAGAATCCGAGAAACTCCTCCAGCACCGTCTTCAACCTCATCAATATCTCCATCAGCAACAATATCTTCAGCACTAGTATCTCCTTCTTCTTCCTCCATCTCTTCTTCTCTATTTCCTCCTTCCCTCCTCCGCTTGCTACGACTCACAAACTCTCGATCTCGATCCCTCTTCCCTCCTCTATCCCTTAACCGCACGGTCTCCTGCAACTCCACCTGACCTTCCTCTGCAACAAACAACAACCGTCAATAAAGAATCCAACACAACATAAGTCAAAAGAACCAACGAAATCGAAGTTCTAACCAGGTAAATCTCTGAAAGCGGTAGCTCTACTACGTCGCCTTGACGATCCATTTGCAGCCACTATACTGGACGAACTCCTCGCTTCTCTGTTCTTCTCCATGATCATGCGTCTCAATCATGAAATCAAACTCTCCCACCGGAAATGAATCGAGATTCCTATTCACGTCTTGCAGCGTCTTACAATCTAATCAAACCCAACCTCGCCGGAAAGTACCATAAAGTCCGGCGAACTTCCGATGACGAAATGCCCAGCAAAATCCTCTCTCTCTAGCTTCCTTCCTTGTGTTTATTTTTGTGTGCTTTTATGTGCTTTTAATCTAATCACTTTCTTCTATTCTTTTTTTAATTTTTTTATTTTTAAAATTTTAAAATTTTATTTGGGAGAATTTGACACTTTCACGCAAAACCTGCTTTGGAAGGGGGAGAAAATAGACGGCTGAGATTGCAGCAAGAAGCTGCCTAACTGAATAAAATCATTGGAATGGAAAATGAATCGGACGGTTGTGATTGGCCGGCGCCAGCAAGGCAGAAAAGAAAGAGGGTCGTTTTTCGATGGAATATTGCCACTTTGCACACATAAGCCACGTGTAACTTTTTTTTATTTTAATCTATTTTTTTAGTTATCCGAATCGATAAATATATTTTATATATTTTTTTTTCCACTTAACTCGCCACGCGCCTCAATAAAGCGTGACGGATAATCTCTCCTCAATTCCCAATTCTCCAATTCGGTCAGAAGACGCTTCTACCGTTGCTGACGTGGATGTAAATTGACAACACCACCTTTTTTTTCTCTCTATTATTATTATATTCATACAAATTTAACTTTTCATCATTCTATTTATTTGATTTAGCTATGAACTAAATGTGTTTTTTTTAAGAAATGTGAGCATCCTAATACATAAATTAAATTAATCTTACCATTAGTAACCATTGATAATTTTTTGTTTAATTTTTGCTAAAAGAAATAAAATTCATTACTATCAGTTTTTCTAATAGATTTGAGAAAAAACTCAACTAGCAACTAGTACATATCCAAGTTGTATTAAAAAATTGATAAAAAATTTTAAAAAAATTGTTAAAAATAATAAAATTAACAAATATGTACCCATTAAAATTGTTATCTAGTAAAAGAATTTCTCAATGGTGAGTTTAAAATGTAAATATTTTGGACTTAAAGTCCTAAAATTGGCATCAAATTAGATTTAAAATTATTTAATTATTTAATATTATTTATCTACTTAACCATATGGTGTTAGTTTTAAAAATTGTAATGGATTGAAATGGAAATATATCACTTAGTAGTTAGTGTGTCGTGTTGATATTAATATTATTAACAATGGAACTTACTATAATTAGATTTATCGTTTAATCATAATTAAAGAATACTGATACTTTTATTTTTTATTATATTTGAAATATTTAAGTCTTCTTAATATTTTAGAAGGTTAGGAAAATAAGTATTAAAGCTCAGAAAGTTTCAAAACTTAAATACAAATTTAATTTAAAAAAACGATACATATAAAGAATGAATGAATGAGTATTTCATTCTTATATTTAATTATTAATTAATAAAGACAAACGTATGCTCTCCTGATACTTTATATTTAATGGTGTCACTAATAATTAAAGTTTTTTTTAGGAAAGATAATTAAACAATTATTAGTGGCTAATCACATTGGAATACATATGAATTTGGAGATTATTTTTTGGTGCCACATGGAACACCTATCTATATTTAAATTATTATAATATATGTATATATATACACTTTAATATATAGTTCATTTTATATATTCTCTAGTAGTTTAAAAGTTATGACAGTGATTTTGTTTCATAAACAAAATTTAAATTATCTTCTAATAATGTTTCTTTTTTAAGTTTTAAAGTTTCATCTTCAAATTTTATGTTATAAACTACGTTGATCTTAATAAAAAAAACACTCAAATTTATAGTTGATTTTTTAATAGATAAAACTTTTTATGAGTTCAAACAATAAATAAAGCTACATAAATTTGAAATTTGATAATTTAGTCTTATCGTGGATTTCAATTTTGGCCTAATCCTATTTAAATCTTGAAAGTACTAAATTGAAGAAGTTTCTTGTTTAAGAAATATGAAAAGCTTTTGTTTAAGTAATATGAAAAGTTGTCTCAATAATAGAAATACATGTCAATAAATCAGCGTGTATTATTATAATTTTTATTTTACATAAATTAACAGATAAATACGTTGATTATCATTTCAAAAGTTGATAATTGAACTTTCATTCTACTATTAGTTTTTATTTTTATGTACTTGAATAAAGTATACAAAAAAAAAAGGACAAATTAGTGCATATTCCTCCTTTGTAAAACATATTCTTTCATATTTGAGTATACAAAGCTTCAAAAATCTCATATATTGTCCATAGAATGAGACAAATCTATATAAACACATTTTATTTGTTGCTTATTTAATAGGATGTTAAAAAAAACCCAACAAAGTACAAACCTAGTTCAATCCAATCTAGGTACGATCTTTTCTTTTTTATTGGTTGATTTGAGTTGATTTGGATTAAAAAAAATTAGGTTATTTTTTAGTTTATAAAAATCATTCATAGACTCTCAAATATATATAACCTGGTTTCTTTGAATGCTCTTACCCGTCGTGTAACCTCCATCCTCTCTCAATCTCCTTATTGAAAATTGATTGCAAGGTCTCTGTCATTGTCAAAATCTTTCTCACTTTATATCAGAATCGATGGTTGTAGATTAGAATTGATGGGTTGTAGTAATTCATTCCTATAAATAATAAACATCTCTCTCAACTGAAGAGAGATACATTCATTCAATAAGACTTTCATTTATAGTTTGTCCAATGAAATTTTGAGTTAGTTTAAAAAAATACTTTAACACCATTGTCACTTAACACGATTATTAAATTTTCAATGGTAATTGATAATCGAGTGATAAACAAAAATCATACAATTGTTTAGGTAAATTATAACATTTAATGTAAGAAGAATCAAACCCAAATACGAATGGTTATTAAAATTTAAATTAAAAAGTGTAGGGATTAAATGTAAATCAATTTAGTCTCTGCAATCTTGCTTTGAATAGAAAATCGAAAAAAACGACCAAATTAAGTTAACAAAATATTTATGATGGCAAAATGGGAATAATGATTTTTGTCCTTCAGGTTCTTGGCATAAAGGTAAACATTTTGCTTGTTTTTTTTTTAAAAAAATTATTATTCTTTTTTTAGAAAAAGCACATTTTTAACAAGTCTATAAAATTCATGAAGTAAAATGACATCTTCAACTTTTAAATATTTTCTAATTCATTTTTTTACACATACAAAATTTAACTTAATTCATGTATTAATTTTAATTTTCAAATTTTAGATATACTTTTAACTTCCTTGACGTGTTTAGTAAATGTATGAGTTTGTGATAAAAAAAATTAAATAAAAGAAGGAAATTTTTTAAAAATAGCAAATTTTACAAAATATTTACAATCTATAGCAAATTTTGATATGCTATCGTGATAGAAGACTATCATTGATAAAATCTAAAATTTTACATAGCTTGTAAATATTTTAATTTATTTTACTATTTTTAAAAATGTCCCATAAAAGAAATTAAAAATTTGAGTAACATGTTAAACTCCAAATTGAGAATATAAAAACGTAATAAATATAAAAGTGAAATTGTGTAAAATTTGTAAATTGGAATTTGACTAAAAATTACGCATGTTGACAAGTCTTGGGTAGTTCATAGAATATATACATAAAACAAACCAATGACTAAAAATATTCCAACCCTTTAGTCTACTAGAAATAATTAATTATTTTTGAAATAAAATAAATATAATCAGATTTCCATGAAAATGATATTTATTATTATTATATATTTTACATTGGTGACGTGAAATTCAACCGTCGAAGAAAAGAAATATCTCCAACAGGTGTTAGCCGGTAGCAGTACGATCAAACTCCAAAAAAATATCACAAAGGCACTGAGAGACAATCAAGTGGGCCCAGCTGACCGGTCCACCGGGTCAATTTCCCATTCTCAAAATCTACACACGGGACCACCGGTTAAGTACTAAACCAACGGAGGACATCAGTTATATCAACAAAAAGGAGTTATAAACCGTAAGATTAGAATCCGACGTGGCATGCTTATAAAAACAAAGGAAAATTAAAAAGGTCTCTGAACTGGCAGCCACAACCACCTGCCTCCTCAGTGAATCAAATTAAAAATTGTGGGTCCTGGTTGGTCGCCTACCCAGCCGTCTACTCACTATCCTCACGCGCCCTTCATATTAAAAAAGCTGACGGGGATGGGAGCCCTGGAACTGGATAGCCATACCCTGTGGGTGTGAACATTTTACGCCCATGGACTTTCGTTGACTTTTTATAAGTCAATCTTCATCCACGGTTGGGATTAAATATGACGTGTCTTTCAATTGGAATTTATTGCCACGTGGAAGTAGCGACGTGAACTGTGGCGTCAATCACGACGTGTCGCTTTGACAGCATGGAAGCTGGTTGAGTGATGGCGTGTGTGCAGAAAGAAATATTTTTCTTTTTATTATTTTCTTTTGCTATCGACACCCACCACTTTTCTTTTTATTATTATTGATATTTCAACATTCATTTAATTCAACCGCTCCTTTTCTTTTGTCTTATTACAGTTCTTAAAATTGCGCCAATCAGGAGTTCCCACGTCACCATTCCAAAGCATCATTGCTTTTTGTGTAATTCCTTAACATTTTAATTGTGGAATTTTATATTCTCCATTCACAGAACTTCACTCATTTACTCATGTCCCTGTATTTCTCATTTTCATTTTATTTGCTTTTGCAAGAATCCATTACATTTCCACATTTTTATTTCCATTCTTTTATATCCCTTCGTGGAATTTCTTGGTTTTGTTTTTGTTCTTCTTATCCATATACATCCACTTTTAAACAAATATCGACCTATACATTTAAATTTTCACAATTGTAAACAAATGATTGTATCAATTGTGTAGGACTTTATACGATCAATTAGTGCATTTTATTATGTTTAATAGATATTGTGTGAGGCCTCTAATTTAATTATTTAAACATCTAAATTATTACAAATAAACCAATTTGTTTTTTTTATTATTTATTTTTTAACAAAATACAAATACGATGTAAATTGATGCATTATTGATTTAATTGATAAAACATTCAAAATCAAGAAGTATAAATAAGTAGGTTAGTTTTTTAAACTTAAGTCCAAAATCCCACTTATATATTTTGTTATCTACTTTTTAAACTAAATTTTGGAGAAAGAAAGAAAAAACACAACAGCCAGTTTTCTTTTTATTTAGCAACTTTACCCATGATACAAATATTTCTATAAAAAATAAGTGAAACTCGTGATGGTAAAAACAATTAAGAGGAAGCATTCATAGTTAATAATCAAATTTAGTTTTTAAAATTTGAATTGAATTTTGAAAATTTTAATATAGATAGTGTAATAAATGAATCACTTAGAAGACAAATAGTTGTTTATTAATAAATAATGTCACATAAAAAACAATTGAATGTAGTCAAAACCAATTTTAATTCTCACAATATAAAGTATGTTTAAGCCTACACTAATTATTAAAACATTTATTATTGATCCAAACTATTACAACTTCACATTTTCATTTTTCTCTAATATAGTTGTTAAAAATGAGGCAAAACTCATGATTTAGTATCTAAAAAATGGAAAATTGTAAAAAAATAGAAAAATTGACCAAAGTTTTTTAGTGTAAATGTTTCTTTCCCCCATATTTGAACAAACTCCAAAAAAAAATTTTTTTTTTGATAAATTTGTAATTTTTTTAAAAAATATCTAATTAATTTTTAAATGCTTTAAAATTCAATCATCTACTAAGCATATTGAAAAATGTATTGTTTTTTTCTTTTAGAGTTGCGAGGTATTTTTTCTTGAAAAAATTGTATATTAATATGATGTCTATGATAAGCTTTATATTAATCTAATGAATGTAAATAAACAATAACTATTGAAGCCATTTAAATAGTAATTAAATGAATATTTAAATGGTATAGTATTTATATATTATAAGCTATACTATATTAAATACAGCACTCGTAATTTACGTTCTCGTATCATCTTCTTCAATTATTTAATCCTCACTATATATATACACACATAATAAGAATAAAAAAGTGATTGAATGTAATAAAAATCAACTATTTTCATTCTTTATTTTTATTTAAATCAAGAAATAAAGTGATGGTAAAAGATAATAAATAATTGGTTAGAGATTTTCGAATGGGTCAAAAATGATTACCTAAAAATAAAAACAACAATAATTTAAACTTTCTCTCTCTCTCTCTTTTTTCTTTCAAATAATTAAGGAACTTGTTTGTTAGCCTCAAAATATGCCTCGGAGAAAACAAAGTCGTGGTTACACAAAAAATAAAAAATAAAACTATTTTTTAGAATATTAAAGTCTCGTGGTTCAAAAGAAGAAAAAAAAAAGAGGAATATTAAAGTTTCAATAACTTAATAAAATAAAAGGAATGAATAAAAAATAAAAAGAAAGATTAGCTTTGACAAATTGTTTAGTATTTAAAATAATATTATCTTTTTCCTTTGTCTTTTGGGCAATAAAAAAGGATGACCAAAGAGACATTATTTTATTGATAATATTAAAAAATAGTTATTTTGTTCAATAATTAATATTAAAAGTACAAACATTATCTTTTCTCTTACCATGTTTCCTCTCACTAAAAAAAATAATATAATACATATATTTTTTTCAATTAAAAAAGGAAAATGAAACAACATCCCATTAGGGTTTTATTATTATTATTGGTAATTTTTAATATGAAATAAACAAGACAGTAGGCAAAAGAATCCATCCTCTCTCCCACTTGCCCAATTTTCAAACATACTTTTACATATTTTTATTTTCTCTTCAACAATTATATCACTTTAAATTTAATTATCAACCTTTACAATTGTAGTTTGTCCACAAAAATAAATGTTTGCTTTGGAATAGATATTTTAATTTTATCATTTTTTAAATAAATAAACAACAACGTTTCAAGATGAGGATAACTTAATTGGCAATGAATATGTGTTAATGAATAAATCTTCCACACAAATTGTACTAATCAATAGATAAAGAAACGACATGCATGCTAATTAAATCAAGTTCACAATATCCCTATCAATCAACAGCAAAAGCTAATACAATTGTTAAACCAAATTTGCATAGTCATCGCCAAGCCACCATATTGGCAACGCCATTAGGACACATCATTTTGTACGTTCAAATCTACAAATTTTATATAATTGATTTTTGTAGAGTGTTGGCAACACGATTGTGAATTTAGTGGGGGTGTACGTTTGAGATCATTTCGATTCAAACGATGAATACCTCTAAAAAATTAGATTAAATGACGATCAATCACGGTTCACCAACAAACACAATAAAAAACTCGTCTAAAATGACAACCACTTACGCTTGACTAGAGTGAACCTTATTTTAATGACGTTGTCTACATTTGGTTTATTATATTTTGATCTCCAAATGAATCTTTATAATCTTATATCGACATGTGTTTATTTGTATTCATATATACTTTATCAACATTTGTAAATCACTTTTAATAAAGCTATATATGATATTCTTAAAATATATTTCACTCGTTATATAGTTGAAGAATTGAACCTCATACCTAGAAGTTAACGATACAAGATCATTCAATTGAACTAAATTCATGTTGACAAAGACTAAAAGAGTGAAATTTAATAAAATGAAACAAAATAATTTGAACACTTTGGACGATAAAATAATATAAATATGAATAAAAATATATACATAGACAATGAAAAGGGATTTGAACAAATATTATAATATAATTATCCTTAATTAAATTTAGTAAAGGAGCTTAGGCGCATCTAGATCAGATTTTTAGTATTTAAATAATAGATTTCAACTCAACTAAACGTGATTATTTACAAATGCCATTACTTTTTATCTTCATCCCCTTTTTTTTTCTTTTGCTTTTTAAATAATGTAATCATTTCAATTATTTTATTTTGACCTAAGTTTGGTTTGGTATATTATTTTAATACATTTATAGGACTGGAAGGGAGTTTAAATATTTTTATATATTAGTGGATGGAGACAAATTCACCATTATCATATAATATTATTCATAAGAGCAAAAAAAATATTAAAATAATTGAAACTATATAATAGCTTCTTTTATTCTTATATTGTATTACATTATATAAATTGGACCTTAGGTTTGTATTTTTGGCAAGTTGTCTTGTTTGTTACCACATGTATCCATGGAGTATTATCATAATAAAAATTCCAGTTTTATTTTATTTAAATTAAATTTTTATCCCCATTCATTTTAAATTTATAGTTAACTTCCATGTTTCAATTTGATAACTTGGTTTAAAAAATTTAAGTTTTTAACTTCAAAATTTCTTTAAATAATCACTTTAATTTGGATGGTTGACGTTTATTAACCAATTTGATATAAATATAACCTTAAAGTTTAGAATTATCATAATTATTTTAACGGAACTTGATAGATAACAATTTGTAAGTAATTAATAAAGATCAATACAAAGAATTTTATTTTAGTTTCGGTGTGAAAAATTAATCTAAGAAAGTATAGATGTTAAAATATAGGGATGAAATGGAAACAAAAATATAAATTGGGTTTTCAAAAAGTTAAAACTGAATTAGAGTTAAATGCAATGTTCAAATACCAGTAGTAAAAGTATAATATTTTAAAACATAAAAATCAAATGAAAATTATACTCAAAATGATAATTAATTTTACTAAATAGTGTTATTGGAGAATTGTTCTATAGTAAAAAGAAAATACTATTTATAAAATACAGAAAAAAATTTAAATAAGGCTATAGAGAGTTTAATTGATTTTGCTACTTTTGTAAATATCCAAAAACTATTCTTCATGTTGCCATGATGTGTAAATATTTTTTTAAAAAATTATTGTAAAAAGTGAATATGATGAAAGTATTTACCAAATAGAATGAAATTTCATTATAGAAATCTAGAGGTGAAATTTGGAATTTTATTATATTTTGTAAATATTTTTGTTTATTTTATTATATTTTAAAATATTTCTATTTTTAATTTATTTGAAATAGTTTTTTAATTTTTTAAATGTACCTTATATCTCCACGTAGTATAATATTGTTCACTAAACCCAAACCACAACCACGATGGATTAAAATAAAATTAAAAAATAAATAAAATAAAACAGAAATACTTTATTATTCAAATGATAATTAACTAAACAAATAAATCTTAACATGTCAATCTTTTTCAATATTTTATAAATTCCAAGAACAACAATATTTTTTTATTTAAAAAATAGAATTAGCCAAAGTTGTCTAAAAGAATAAACTATTGAGTATTATTCAATTTATTAATAATATTTTGGTATGCAATGACTTGGGATATGGGCTCTATTACATATTCAAATGGGGCAACATATTTTATTCCTATTATTTTACACTATATTCTCAATATATTAATATTCAAATAAAAATGATTATATAATATGGTGCAAAAAAAAAAAGTGGTGGGGCAAGTAGCCATAAACAATTCCACTTAAAAAAAGTTAAATAATATACATACATACATATATGATATATATATATATATGATTATTCAAATTGTGATCTTTAGCCTCCCTTTATTATATCATTATTCTATGAAAGATCATATTATTATTTAATAGTACTCTATTAAAATATTGATTATTCAATAATTAACAAAAGAATTCAGTTACCATTAGATATATATTTTGTAATCTTCATTTTATATTGCAATAATGGCCCATGATTGCTTTCTATGTATTTCTATATATATATATATATATATATAATTGTTCTAAACTAATCACACAGTTTTTCTTTTTCCTTTTGTTTCTAATTCTATTTATTTCTAATATAGTTTTTGGCTTATAATTTTTACTTATAAGTAATTTAAAAGTATATTTTAATTATAGATTTTTGAAGTTAAAAGTTCAATTTTGAATCTAAAATTTTATTCTTACATTATAATTAGACAATTAAACAATCATTTTCAATAGGTTAAGCGTACCGTTTATATTGTAGATTGATTTTCTTTTGTTAGTTTGTTTAAACAACATTTCTTTAGTCAAACTTTTAATTTAGTCAATCTAATTTAAAATTAATGACAATTTAATTTTTATACTTTAAAATTTGTACTATATTGTGAGAATTAGGTGTCAAAATTTATTATATAGTGACTGATTTTTGTATTTTATAAATAAATTTGATTTTCAATTAGTACTTAAATTGTTTACAATATTTTACGTAGTAATATGGACTAACTCGTTCCATTGTCAACTAAGTTCTAAGGCAATAAAGGGATTGTTTTTTACGAGAATTATCTAAAACTATTATAATAACCACATTTTTGCTATAGCAAATATTATTTTATACTTTCAAATTAGCTATAGTAAACAATGTTTCAAAACTTCTCATTTGGTGCGATTTCTACTGTTTGACATTCATTGTCTTTTATACTATTTGTTATTACTGTGCTTACTATTTTTTCTCAAACTAAAAAAATTACATCTTATGCATAAACTATTATAACACTCAACTACGATAACTTAGGAATGAAATAATCAACTTTTTGCCTCAAACGTCTCGTAAATTGTATTTTAATTCACAAACTTTTAATTAAAAATTAATGTATTTTTTAAAAGTATAAATAAGAGAGAGAATTTGAACAAAGACCTCTTAATTTTTAGGTTGCTTTAATTAACCGATAATTTTTTTTAAAAAAAATTATAGCCAAGTTTGTTGTTGCGTGAGAACATACATATTGAATAAATATTTAAATTTTAAACCAAACTTTACCCGTATAACCATCTATGATGTGATGCAATATTTTAGTTTTAAATAACCATTTGATGATTTGTCTTGTCAATTTCTTCAAATTTATTGAATTAAGAGATCACTACTTTATATTTTGAGAAAAAAATTTATGGAAGATTATTACGGAATATTATCATATATTCAGTCATTCATACACAACATTATGAAAACCATTATGGTTTTCATTCGATCGAATTTTACTAGTGTACTTTTTGAACACGATAAAAACTTTTAAAATTTATATATGGTGAATTAATTTAGGTCTAATTTAGTAGGTGAATAATTATATTTGTTAGTTTAACATTTTAATGGATACAAGTTGAATATATATATATATAAACTATTTATTAAATTATAATTGGACCCCATAGATATATTGTATGAGTGAGGGAGATCCAATTAATTTAATTTAATAAAGGGCTTTTAACTTTTAAGGATTTCATTAATTCAAAATAGCTTTAATTAGAATTGAAGCAACTCACCACTTTTTTGTCATCACTATATAAAACTATATATCATCATTTGATTAATGGAAGCTTCCTAGAAACTCCATTCCACAATTTCAAATTTTATATATATTCTTTCCATTGTATTTTCACCATCAATATTTTAACTTCTAATATATATATATATATAAACGTATTATTGATAGTACAATTATGCTAATTTATTGTTGCATCTTCCACTTAAAAATATTTTTTAAAGAAAATAAATAGATTTAGTTTTGTGATATAAATTTTAAAATGATAGAGAATGATAAATTTTAAAATTTTATTCTATTTTTAATTATTTTAGTTTGCCCAAACAATTAATAATAAAAAGGGTCAAAATAGGAAAAAAAAACATAAAAATACAAAGGATTAGATGAATTTATAATTTTTATTTATCTATCTTTCTTTCTCTAGAATGATGGCTTTTCTAAGCATCAATTCCCTTTTTTCCATGTTGGAAAGATATCAAAGAGAACACCACTTTTGTTTATTATTATTATTATCACGATGATATTGATTTAAAATAATATAATTATTTTGGATATATATATATATTTAAAATTTTAACCATTGATTGGTAATGGAATCATAATTTAACCTTGTTTGGAATAATGAATAGCATTAAAGAAGTGGAGGAAATATTAGCCAATGAAACCCAAACATTTTGAGAAAAAAGAAAAGGTTGTGTGTTTCACCCCATTTGCATTATTTATATTCCCTCTAAAGTAGGAAAAATCCATGCAATATCTTCTTAATCATTCTATTTTCAACTTTACCTTTATATATTTTTATATCTATATATATATATATATGGAATTATTGTTAAAAAGTTGTCAATTTGATAATTTTTTTGAGAAAAATCTTAGATTTTAGAAAATAAACAAGAAGGTGAGGGTATTGATTAGGTATCTAAATTCAGTGCCTTATAAATATAAGAACATCTCAACTTGGCAAAGTGGCCTATTTGTTACTTACCATTTTACCATTTATGACTTTTTGAAAAACCCTCAATTACCACATAAATAATTTGGTCAAATATCAATTTTAGTTTTGTTGTTAACAAAATTAAATTAGTTTCATTTCATTTTTTAAAATTTGGAAATGACGAACGGAAGAACATCAAAAGACAACTATTAGAAATATATAAGAGAATGTACGGTCAAGTAGTTATAAAAAAACATATTTCCAATATCATGATCTCTTAGTTTAATTTTCTCATTTACATATAAGACACATAAAAAAGGTTAGTAGTCGACACTTCCAAAAAAATCCTATTAACTATTTTTATAATGGCTTTTACCGTTTAAAAAAAACAATTTGATTAAAAGCTTAGAAAAACTATACATTATAAACTAGTTTTAAATTTATTTTACATTACTAATTTATTGTCGCTTTTTTATTTATAAAAAAATGTTATGTATTATAATTTACTAATCTTGCATTTTCTTACATGAAATTTATTAATATTATTTGATCAATTTTGGTAAAAAAAAAAATCTATAAAAGATTATAAATTTAAGATTTATTGAAAGAACAAATATTAAAACAAAACATTTAAAAGTAGGAGAATTACACAAAATGATGTCTTCACCGAATAATTGCAATTTATTTTGTTATATTTTAATTAAGCTTATCCACTAACCTACTTGAATTAATTAACCAAAGCAAATTAAGATTAGTTGTAAATTAAAATTAAAGGAAATGTAACATTTTAATTACGAGGAGGGAAAATTGTTACACCATTTGTTTGTGAGTTAATTATCAAGAAAATGAATAAATAATTAAGAATAACAAACAAACAAACAATGTATTATAAAGTATTGTCTATATTTAAAAACAAAAAACAAAAAATTAAAGAGATGATTTGGGAGTTTATTATTTATTATATATTTTTGTAAAGAGAAAAATAAATGAGAGAAAAGTCTGTCCTCTATTGTTATAGGAGGGTGATTGATTTAACTCAAATCTAGCTATAATTAGTGCAGAGCAAGAAAATTTTAAATTTGACCTTATCATCAAAAATCAATTTGTTGACCAAAAATATTAATAATTTCAAAATAATAATAATAACAATATTATTTTTTAGTGATGATTTTAGAACAAGAAGGAAGATGAGTTAATGGCAACTAACCAAATTAAAGTGAAACCTTAATTCTTAGAAAATTTGGTTTATTTAATTTAAACCTCCATTATCCATTACCTAAAATTCAAAATTTTCTTATTATTTTTTTAATACAACAATCATCGAAGAAAATCAAATCTTCAACGTCTGAAAAAGAAAGTCACGTCATTTTTCATCGTTGAACTAAACTTACTTTGACAAATGTTTTTTTCACTACTGTCACTAAATAAACAAATAAGGTAATGTTTTGACGCTATAACTATACTTCCTAGTTGACATATAGACAAATATATAACAATAATTAACCTTGAGGTAAGTTTGAGATATATTCAGTTTTCACTCCTCTTATATTGTAAGAAATAAAAATTCATAATAATTACAACGTTATCTTAAATTTTGAGAATGTATCGGTTATCTTAAACTAATAATTACAACGTTGTTTGGTAACATTTCTTTTATTTTTAAAAATTAACCCTATTTTATATTTATGTCTTACAATAATTTGCATTTTTTATAAATAAAATGGTAGAATTCTTAGCCAAATTCAAAACCAAAACCAACTTTTAGAAGACTATTTTTTTCTTTGTTTAATTTCAAATATTGGTTTGGTTTTTTCAACGAATCTCGATCATGAATAGAGAAAGTTGGATGTGAGAATATTGTTCATAAGCTTCATAAAAAAAAAAGTTACCAAATGGAACCTATATGGTTTAAATACTATTTTTGTTTGTAATCTTATCACAATGTAATTGTTATGATCTTCATATACATTAAAGATTCGATCCCACATCTCCATCACCGCAGTACTTAAAATATTTGTACTTTTACTTTTAAAACGTTAATTTAATACTATATCTTGTGTACTTTCAAAATTTATATTATAGTTAACGTAGCCATTTTGATTCACATATTTTTCTCTATAAGATATATATGATATTTTTAAAATCACAAATTAATTAATTAATGTGTAGTGGAGATAAATGCTAATGTTAAGTGTTAACAATGGATTTTGATTAGTATGTGCAAGTTTGATACCCTCTTCCTTTTCTATTTTATCTATCTACTTATTTACAACTACGTGACAAATTTTGTTACAAATTTGAAAGTTAAATGTAGAATTTAAATTTTTGAACAAAAGAAAATCAAAGTGCTGAAGGAGGCCCACTTTTGATAGGCCCAACATCCTAATCGAAGGTAAGCCCATCATGGTCCATTCAATCACTATCAAGGCTACCTAACAAATAGGGCAACTAAAAAAACTCTTTCTTTTACACTTCTCAAAATCTTCATCATAATTTTCTTCTTTATTTTTCTCTATCTCAATGACGTTACTACTCGATTCCCAAAGTCTTAATTTCATTATCAATACAAAAAAAAAAAAAAAAAAAAAAACTTTAGGTTTGCATTATATGATTCATGACATTCCATACACTTTATTACTAAGCTAAAACCATACATCTTTACTTCCAAAAATAAAACCATCTCAATTCAGATTATGCTATTTTGTTGTTCTTTTTTTATTTTTATTATTATTTTTTTTTTTTGTCTTTTTAAAATTACTTTCACCGTCAAATAGCCATTAATTGCCTACTTATATGTGAAAATTTGTTTGTACTCATAAAATGAACTAATATCTAAAAGAAAAATGTACTTGACCTTCCTATAGTAACAACGCTATATTTATGATTTGGGTCATAGGCACGTGAATTCGTACATTTTATCCGTTCTCAAAATGAGATAAGCCTAATAAAAAGAAAATATTGATTGTATTTAATCCCTTCTCAAATTTTCATCCTCTTACGCTTAAGTGGAGTTAGTTTGGAAGAATTAAATTGAAATAAACTCAAGACCAAATGAAAAGTAAACCCTAAACCTATAAACAAAAAAGATTTGTGGAGTTTGTATATTAAATTTATGATTTACCTTCATATAAAAAATTGTTTTGAAGTACTTAACCTATTATCACCACCATTATTATGGGTTAAACGTTTGACTAACAAATGGATGAAGTAAATACATTATATTAAGTAACAATTTGACAAAATATTGAAATAGATACCATAAGAGAGTTGGTTGGTCAACCAAGTAAAATAAAGGTGGGTGGGAACTAATACCCTAAATTAGCATTTGAATTTTTATTTTTTTATTTTTATAAATTATGTTATAATATAAATAATTCTATGCTTCTAAAATTATGAAAAGTTTGATTGTGAAATTAAGTTGATTAATATTTTTTAAAAAGGAAGTGATTAAATTGAGAAGGTTAGATTTGAGTGTATTGTTTGGTTTTTAGAGTCAATTAACTTAGTGGGCCTTTGTATGGGCTATTTGGTTTGAGAATATTTATGAGCTCAAATAATCATACCATAGAATTTCAAAATAATTTATTGTCATTTATACCTACCCCAAGAATAATCTCTCTTTGCATTATTTCCCCCTTTTTCCCCATTATTTACCTATAAAGCTTATCTTTTCAATTAATATTAATATTCTCTCTCTCTTTTTTTTTTTTTTTTCTTTTTAGGTTTTATTTATCTAATTAGCTGAATTGATGACCTTTGTCTTCGTTCTAAGAACTAATATTGTCTAAAAATAAAGGTCATGCTAGATACCGTTGAGCTACGTTGACTTTGACATATAGCCTAACCTATTGAATTTATTGAATTATATTTCTTTAATCAATAGACCACATGAACAAACAAAAATCTATAGAATAAAGTGATTTTTAACCTCTCGTGAGTACTTTGATTTTGACCTAACTAATCAATCAACACATTATCAACTCCACCTATAGTTCATGCATGAATTTGAATTTTTGTATACTCTAATTAAATGGATGTCAATCAAATCTATCACAAATATCAAACTCTAAAAGGTTTTTATATTTAGAAAAGAAAAAGAAAATTAAAAAAGAAAAATTGACTTTAGGATAGAAATTATAAAAAGTGTTAAACTGCAATTTCAATCAAGTTAGAATTCATTCTTTATAATTTAATAAATCTTCGTCAATAGTTCACACGAGACTAAATTCAATCATAAATAACAGCATTTACCAAACTTTATAGACTAAAATTTATAACTTTTTTCAAAGTATAGGGACCGTATTTATAATTTAGTTAATGAAAAAGATATACCTGTTTACCCATAAGAAAAGAAAAGAGTAGAGAAGTGTAATAATATGATAAAAATGTTATAAAGAGACCAATTAGGTAGGTTAGGTTTTGTGTGTTTAGGCCTATGATTCAAGCTAGATGCCCCCTGTCTACATTGGGCAAATAAAAGAGTCAATATTGTTCAATGCTCAATGTGCATTATAATATTGTAATAAAAAAAGAAGACACACCCACATTCAATTGGCTGCATTATATAGCTCAAGGAAAGTGTTACATTTAAGACCAAAGAAACTTTAATGGGGTTTTCTTTTGAGCAAAGCCAAAACCCCCCAAGGAAATTCAACCCTTATTTGCTCTTTTGCAACAACAAAGAAAGTGATGCCAAAGTTTTTCTTTAGAGTGTGAGAGAAAAGATTTTGTTCCTATTCCAACGTGTTCTCATAGTTTATTGTTAGTTTAAAAGTAGGTTAGTGATTAAGAATTATTTTTATATTGAGTTTGTAAAAGTGAAGATTTGAATGGTTAATTTATCGAAAAAGTTACAAATGTGTCTTAACTTACTACGTTTGTTTCAATTTCGTTAGTAACTTTGAGTCAATATTTAGGTGGTGAAAATTTTAAAACGTTGGAGATGAAGTTGGAAAAAGAACAAGTAATGAAAGAGAGATTTATTTAACCGAGTAAAATTGACCATTGATGAGAAGCAACCAAGAAAGGGAAACAACTTTCTAAATACAATTACTCACACTATCAAAATTAATTATGAAAGGAAAGGTTACCATTTATGTTAGATGGAAAGAAATGGGAAAGTGAATAAAAGGGATTTGAATGTTCTAACAAAAACTCTTATATGGATTCTCTTTTAAAGCAAGAAAGTTGCATATCTAACAACTTTTTATGGAAATTTGATAAGTGTTTCCCGATTTTGGTGGTTAAACCCAGTTATCATCCAGATTTTTCTGTATTCCAAACTTTATCTATTTTGTACTGTTCATTCCAATCATGTACGTATTAAGAATAATTTGAAAATATTAGAAAAAAGAAGAAGAAATGAGAGTATTATGGTTAAAGAATTCATCGAACTTGGCACAAGAATATTTGAAGATTCATTAACTGTTTTACAACGGGAAAAAACAACCCTATTAAATGTGTAGATTTCTTTTATATATAAAGAAATGACTTACAAGACACAAAATTCAATAGCCTACCAAACATAAACAAGTTAGTTTTTCTATGCTATATATAAATGACATAATCACAATAAAAATGTAACGTTTAAAAAATTTAAATTTTCGATCTCAAAAGAAATATACGTTTCAATTGTTTGTTGAATTAGATTTCAAATTTTTGAATGAAATGAGATGATTATACATATATATTGAAAATGATATAATTTTCCTCAATTTAAAATTTATAAAAGATTTCTCTTTTTTCTTTTCTTTTCTTGTTTTTGGCAATTATTTACTCCATCTCCTCCAATTGGACTCATAAATTGATTATAATGTTCATCCATCTTTATTGTGATGGTGTTTTGGTCTTTTTAATTGTTGATATCTTCAATTTAAGTTCATTCATCTTTTTAATTAAATACAAATGGGCCATTCACATTAATGCCCATTACATACATACATACATACACACACACACATATATATATTTCTTTTCTTTTCTTAAAATAAAGTTAATTTTAATACCATAATGTCAATTATGTTTGTTTCCAACTCTTTTTCTAATTCCATTTTCCCCCAACCATATGCCTTCTTTACTACTTATTTGCTTTTCTTCAACATTTATTTGGAATTAATTTCCTTTCCCAATTTATTATTCATTTAATTATGCCTTCTCCTCCCATTTACATTCCATAATAGTAAAATAAGATTCAAACTTACTCACAATCTTTTAGAAGAAGTAGGAGATATTTTAACCATAGAGTTAAAATGTCGTTTTTGTTTCTACTCAAAATAGAATTTGTTAGCATGAGAAAATAAAGTGACACGTGGAATAACGTACTTTAATATTTTAGATCATATATCTATGAAACATTTTATACAATTTTGCATTATCTTTTCTTTTGCCATCTATTTATTAATTAATTAACAATGTTATGTTATATCATTGAAGTTAATGATGTGTGACGTTAAACCATTATAAAGGAACTATAATAATTTGTCGAAGTATACTACTTTAGTATATCTATTTAGAAGTGTTCATATAGTAGAATAGGAAACATACTTCTAATCTTATTACTCTACACCACATCAACAACAATTAAAGTTGTTTAAATAATATTAAATAACAAAAAAATTAATTAATTAATAAATTTAATAATAAAAAAACAAAAATATTATTTAAATATGAAACATATAAAATTATAAGCTATTCCTCACTCCTCAAATGGGCTGTTTGGTTGTTTCTTTGTTGTTTCTATTCCATTTAAATTATTCTATTAAAAAAATAAATAAACTATAAATAAACGTAAAAGAAAATATGGATTTAATTTCTAACTTTTGGTTCCATTATGATTGTTAATCATTCTTACATTAATTTTCGGATGTGTATAGATTTCTTAAAAATATTAACTTGTTAAACGATTCACACAAGAAATTAAACTTAAAAATGTATATTGTTTGGGAACTAATATAAAACATAAATATAAATGTTAGTAATGTATTGAAAAGTGAGTAGAAAAGTGTAAAGGGATAGATATGATGAAGTTGGTGAAAGTTTTAAAAATAAATTTAAAAAAAGAAATGGAAGGAAAGAAAAAATTATAATATAAGTAAGAAGCGCGAGCCGAGCCGGGTAAAAAGCCGAGATTCTCGCAGTGTTATGTAAAACAAAACACACGCCCAACACCACGTTTTAAGCCACTCCCTACTGCCTCCCCTCCCCTCCTATTTTTATTTTTATTTTTAATTCTTTCTTTTTCTTTTTTTACTTTTAAAATAAATTAAAATATCATTTTAATTCAATTTAATTCGGCTTTTTACTGTTCATTTTTTTAAAAAATATATTTTATAATATGAAAATTATTCCTGCTATTCAATTTAATTCCACCGTAAAAATTAAGTTTAGAAGATTTATTAAAAATGATATTTTAATATTATTTTTATTTAAAAAATAAAAAAGAAGAGTTAAAAATGTATATATAAATAGGCATTAAAAGGAAGGAAGAATATACCGTCCTCCTCTCCTTCTTAAAACTTTCAACTCTCTCTCTCTCTCTCTCTCAGAACCGATTAGGGCTTTTTTTCCCCTCTCTGTTACTAAAAAAAACCACACACACCTTCTTCCTTCCTCCATTAATGGCTTCCACCTACAAATCCTAAACCTCAATCCACCATTTCTTCTCCATTCCACCATTATTCCCTCTCACTAATTCCTCTCCATTTCTTCTCCTCTTCCCCTTCCCTATCATGGAGTTAAGCAAAGTCACCTTAGAGATCTTCACCAAGCTCGAACAGCAATGGCTCTCTCATCAATGCGACTCCGTCAAGAAGGTTCGCATTCTCAGCATCGACGGCGGTGGAACCACTCCTACTGTTGCTGCTGCTTCACTTATTCACCTCGAAGACCAGATCCGCTTCAGGACTGGCGATCCTCACGCTCGCATTGCTGATTTCTTCGACCTCATTGCTGGTACTGGGATTGGAGCCATTCTTGCTTCCATGATTGTCGCGGATGATGGTTCTGGTCGTCCTCTGTTCTCTGCTAGGGATGCTGTGAGTGCGATTTCGTCTAGGAATTCGGAGATGTTTAGAGTGAAATTCGGTAGTGGAATTTGTCGACGGAGGAGGTTTTCTGGTAGGTCAATGGATGGAGTGTTGAAGGAGCTTTTTAAGGATTTATCGCTGAAAGATACTTATAAACCTCTTTTAGTTCCTTGTTTTGATCTCAAGAGTTCCGCTCCTTTTGTTTTCTCTCGTGCCGATGCTTCTGAATCGCCGAGTTTCAACTTCGAACTTTGGAAAGTTTGTCGTGCTACGGCGGCGACGCCGAGTTCTTTTAAGCCGTTTCATCTTACTTCTGTTGATGGGAAGACCTCTTGTACCGCCGTTGATGGCGGCTTGGTTATGAACAATCCGACTGCCGCTGCCGTCACTCACGTCCTTCATAATAAACGCGATTTTCCGTCTGTCAATGGCGTTGAGGATTTGCTTGTTCTGTCGTTAGGTAATGGATCGGCGAGTGGTGGGAACGGTAAGGTCCGGCGCAACGGTGAGTGCTCGACGTCCGTCGTCGTCGGCATTGTGCTGGACGGTGTCTCCGATACGGTGGATCAAATGCTCGGAAATGCTTTTTGCTGGAATCGGACGGACTACGTGAGAATTCAGGTATATGATTTGAAATTCTCGTGGTTTTTTGTTTTTCTACTTTCTCCGACACGCAAAGATTTTGTTTGTTTGGTTGCTGAGAAAATCCAAGAAAATAGACCCCAAAGTAAGGAACGGTGTTTACTTTTTTGACCTCACAACTTTTTTTTCTTTTCAATTACCAAACCATTCTTTATATTTATTTATCAATCCTTTTAACATCATCAAATTTCCATCAACAATTTTATCAAAACTTAATCCTACAAAATTCACATTCAACCTTGTATTTAATCTCTAGATTTAAGTAAAAGAAAACTATCATACAACATGGGAAATTGGTGAATTCATTTAATCTTTCTTTGTATAACGGCGTTAAAAATAACGTGCAGGCAAACGGGTTAGTGGAGGAAGAAGGGGAAGTGTTAAAGGAGAGAGGGGTGGAAACGTTGCCGTTTGGCGGGAAACGGTTACTAACGGAGAGTAACGGACAAAGAATTGAGAGGTTCGTGCAAGGGTTGGTGGCTTCAGGGCGGAGCAGCCTGCCGCCGAGTCCGTGGAAAAATCTGGCCGGCGTCAGCCCACTATCCGGCCGTTGAGTTTGAAATGTAATGAATATATATTTTTTGTTTTTTGGAGGGGGGAAGGGAAAAAATGTTTGTTATTATTATTTATTGGATGTTTTTTTCTTTAAATTAAAAAAGTTAACATGTAATGTAACCCATCTCAGGTTCACATTTTAACCCTTTTCTTCGGTTTGAGTTAGTTAAGGGAGTTAGGCGCTAATTGGAATTAAGTGTGTTTCTATTGTTAATTACTTTTCGTAATTATTAAAACCCAAATTTTAATCTTTACTCTTAAACTTTGCAAATTCAGTAACTTCTTCTCTACATGGGTATACACTCTCAAAACCAAATATAGCCTTAATTCCCTACATAATTACTTCCTTTCAAAGTAAACCACCATTCCTTATTTCCTATTTTACTTTTTAAGAATACATATATATACAAATTCGAAAAGCTTTCATTGTAAATTTGAGTTTATTTATTTTAGTACTAAATATTTAGGTTAAGATATTTAAAAAAGGAAAAAAATAAGAGGTTAAGGGAAAATAGAAGATAGTAAAAAGAGAAAATGTCGGTGGGGGATTGAAGAGTTTTGAGTCGACAATTTGATTTGCGGGAGAAGTGGGATATGATACGAATTCCCACTTCCTCTTTCTCTCTCTCCCTTCTATTTTCCCTTTTCTTTTTTTATTCAATATTTTAATTACCAATTTGTTGCGGATGTAAACAAATCAACTATTTACACAATATTAAAAAAATATATCTTTTTAAAAATAGTAAAATAAATTAAAATATTTATCTATTATAATAAAATTTTAGAATCTATCCACGATAGTCACTGGAGTCTACCAATGTTATCAATTTCAAAATTTTGTTATATGTCGTAAATATTTTATCAAATTTGTTATTTTAATATTCTAAAAAATCTTAAATGAACAAATTGATACATTTTGCTGTATTTTACTAATTATTTAAAATAAAAACGTAAAATTATTTGAGGAAAATTTTAAAAATAAACTCACGAGCTAAAAGAATATTTTAAAATTTTAAAAATTGAACAAGTCTATTCTCATAAATCTATGAATTAAAAAGATACATTTTTTAAATTTAGGGACTAAACACACATATACTTCAAAAGTTGAGTCTAAAAAGATAATTTTTAAAATTTTTGTTTATTTTAGTTTTTATTATACATTTATTATACCTTTATACTTGTCTCCACCGTATGTGGTTTGTATAAATGTAAGAACTAAAATTATTATGTTAAAAGAAAAAAGACAGTCCATATACCTAATATAATGATAATTGATATGATAATGTTCACTTTTAGGCATAAGTTTACTCTAAATTTCTTCTTTTCCTAACTAATTTGATACTTTGTTTGTACCATAACATAATATTTTTCTAAAGGTCATGAATTGGCAATAAATTAAAGTTCTAATAATTGAATTAAAAAAAATTAATATCTAAAAAAGAAATATGAAATAGAGATATATGGACCAAAATTAACACATTGTTAGAAAATTAGAGAACCAAAATAGATATTGAAATGACAAAAAATAAAAATAAAAAATTGAAACTATATAAAAATATCAATAAGAAAAAGAAAATAGGAATATCACTAATAGCCAATAATATATATTGACAATTATGATATAAATATATAAATGTATATATTTTGATAAAGACAATTATGAGATTTCACAACTTATTTAACATGTGCAATACATTTATTTTATTAGTTGAAATACTTATAATTGTTTTAAGGCATGGATGGATACTTTTTATTTATTTATTTTATGTTAATATCTCTAATTATTTAGAGATTTTATTTGCATAAATAATCAAAATATTGGTAAAATCTTAACTTACATTCAACCAAAAAATTATAGTTTCTAATTATGATCATATCCCATGATTGTTTCTAAAGTATATATCAATTTTTTTTTTTAATTTGGAAGGTTCAACATTATATTATATCAGATTATATATTGTCATTAAACATTAAAATTATTATAGCAATTATTTAATTTGCTAAGTTTTCTCGTAGATTGAAACTCCAACTTTTAATAAATAAATATATGTCAATTACTATGAGTTAATATTACTTTATAAATTTTGAAATGCAATTCATGAAATAAAATTTTGATAAATTAAAGTAATTTATAATAAAGCATGGATAGTTGGAATTATATCAACAAAGACTTAGATCAACTTATATCATCAAACAAATCTTAATGATTTTCGAGAAATTAAAAATAAGATAAAAAATTAAGGCAAAGAAATTCATATCTTCATAATTAGATGTCTCACAACATATTAATAAATATCATATGATACATTTTTTTAATAAAATAAATGATATGATAGTTTTTTTAAAAAAGATTATGAGTTCCATTTTTTCCAAAAAAAATATTGGAAAAGAAGAGAAAAAAGTTATATATAGAGAGAGCAAGATTTGATTTTGAATCATGGCCATCTTGTCCAATTTAATATCATCTTTTCATATATCTCTTAAACAATATAATTGTGTCATTATTATTGATATTAATTTTAGATCTATTCCAACAATTATACAACTTTCATTATACCATTTAATCATCTATATTTCACATTGTTGGATCTAGAAAAAGATGTTCAAATATTGCAACTGTATTTATTAGTGTAGGTTCGGGATGAATCAACCATCAAGATATATAAATGAAAAGAATTACTCAAGAGTACTTTTATTTTCATTAATTAGTTTAAAAAGCATTTCGAAATCCATTCTCCATTGTTAGATTTTTATTTTTTATTTTTTTATTTTTCAAATGATAATTACGCTCAATGCTACCCAACTTCCAATTATTTAACTCCATAACCAACTATAGAAAAACATTTACTCCATATATTAAATGCATTTCATCTTTGTATAATTCTACAAATTTGTTAGTTATATTTCGTTTACGTATAAATTTTATTGGTCCCTACCCAAATAAATGTTATTAAATTTGGCATAAGATTTACAAGTCTAGAAGATTGATGAATATGTTATATTAATTTAGTCAACAATATTTAAATATGAAATGCATGAAATTAAATTATAGAATTGAAGAGATGTCACACATAGATGAAAAATAATTCAACCATTTTGCATATAGTAATAATGTGACCTTAAATCAATTAAATATTCTTATTATTATTTAGCCAACTTGATTCTCAAATAATTTAATTTTCCCTCCTACTTTTAAATTGGAAAGAAAGAGAGATTTGGAAGCATAATTTGAATGTATATATCTGTTTTAGAGTGAAGAGAAGCTTTAAAAACATTAAGAAAAAAAATGTATCATTCATGTGAGTCTCTATCACTGACCTTTGATTAATTATCCAACCTGGTTGATATGGACAACCTCTTCCAAAATCCTTTGTAACTAAGAATCCTATGAGCATATATGTTTTCTACTTGTGTGTGTATATATATATATATATATTATAAACAATATGAATATATAGCCTCCTCATTTTTTTAGTCCTAATTTTTCTTTTATAAAAAAAAGTTATTTTAGAGGGTTGAACTTCGAACGACATTTTTATTCATTCATCTTCGTTAAATAATTTGATCGAATTCTACTTGAAACCTAAATCGCGTTTCCTAACTTGGATGCATATGCATATAAATGACAAATTAAATATTGTATCAAACGAACAAAACGTTATTCCAAATCTAATTTAGTTTTTGTTTTTGTTTTTCCTTCACCGAAGTGTCGGTTTGATCCCAATTTTGCATAGTAATGGAGTTGAATTGAATTCAACCACTTATGCTTCTAATTTAATATTATTAACGAGAAATGAGTAATATTTTTATTTTTTTTTGGTGATTTCAATAAAAACATTTTGATATTTCTAGGAAGATGAGAAATAAATCTATTTGATGATTCTTCTTTTAAAAGAGTTCTTTAAAATAAAAATATTAATTAGTGTTCACATGCATACATTTTACCTAGAACATGGCCTTGAAAAGGAATAATGTATTTTAAAAAATGTATAGGCATTTCTATATCTTCACATAATGTTGCATATTGTTTCTTTTTTTAGGCATTACAATTGAGATGTTTTTGGATTATTTTCCAATTTGCATTTTGTCATGTTTCTTATATTTATATTAAAATTTTGATTATTACTTTATAATATAAATATACCATTTCTATGATGCTATTTTTACAATCCTTGTGGTTAAATCTATAGTTTTATTCATCCTATTTGTGACCTTAAAGTTCATTAACTAGTGAATGATATACAACATTTATTTTATTCGTTAATAACTTGTTGAAATTCAAATGATTTGTCACTATCAAAATAAAATAGACTAGTACATTATTAAATTAAAACAATATTATTGATTATTGTACTAACAACCACTACTTTCACATTCAAAGAAGAAAGAAAAGTATCATTTTAAACCCTTTTTTGCAGTTTGTGATTGTTAAATGTGCTGTAGACGCCTAATATATCTTACAAGAAATTAAAAATCTCGAATCTATTTGTGTACTATTAATTTACAATTCATTAATAAATTAATTAATAACACACACACAAAATATGAAGTTGAAAATTGGATGAAATTATAGACATTATTAGGAGAAGTAGTTGCTTTTAATTTACTTAAAATATTAAAGTGGGCTGAAGATGATTATAATATATTAAACTAACTTTTAAAATAATTCTAAAGTGGGCAAAATTAAAGCATTTCCCATACAATTAAAAAAGGTAGATTCTATAGTTAGAGAAAGCTCCAAGAAGCTTTATTAAATTAATTAAGCTTAATGTAGGCTTTGTCCTTGCTTGTTTTAAATCAAAACAATTAATTCCCTACAATGGATGGTAAGTGGTCAATAAAGCAAACCTCAATAATATAAATTAGACCAAAGCAGGAAAATAAAAAAGTTAAAACATTTTTTTTTTTTTTTATTTTTTTTTTTTTAACATATGGCCCCTACATATGGTAGTTGACATTATTTAATAGTGGATATTAAATTGTTTGCTTTTTTTAGTTTGGTGAAAAAAATATCTTTTTGTTCTCCAAGTTTTGGATCTAATTCTATTTAGTATTTAGGTTTCAAAACGTTACACATTTAATCCATCCTTAAGTTTTGAGTTTGAGTTTCGAAATGTTACAATTTTCTTATTGCATTTGGATTTTGTTTCAGTTTGGTCCTTAAGTTTCTATATTTACATTTTTAACCTTAATTTTTCGTTAAATACTTGTTTTCCGTATATGTTAATAAATTTAGAATAATTAAACTAATTGTAATTTACTATTTTTGTCGCTTTTGAAATCAAATTTAAAATTTTACCTTATATTTAATTTAAATTAATTAATAAATATGGACACTAATGTTTATAAGCGAATACTTAATAAAAAACGGTGTTAAATATATAAAATATTGAATTCTAGGAATCAAATTGAAACTAAACTCAAATTTTAATGATAAAATTGTACCATTTTGATACTAATTAATTAGCAAGATTAAATTGAAACCAAAATCAAAATTTAAAAACTATATGTACAACATTTGAAATACGAAGACTAAATAAAAATTAAACCCTAAAATTCATACTTAGGAACTAAAAACAGTACAATTTATTGCATTTCTAAAATTTGATCTTTAAATTTTGAGTTTCACCTCAATTTAGTCTTAAGTTTCCAAATGTTTCAATTAGTTTTGAATTTTGTTTGAATTAGTCCTCACATCTCAACATTTCTGGTTTTAATTTTTTTTTTTTTTTTTTGTCTTTAGTGTTAGTGTAAGTTAATAAATTTAGAATAATCCTGAAAATCCTTCAAGAAGGAAGGTAGTTCTCCACTCCTTCATAGCTCCTACAATATCCAGCTCTTCCCTTCTCACGTCTCTCCTTTCAGTCGAGCCTCATCCATTCCATTTTTTTCCATATAAGGTGACCCAGGAAGTTGATGCCGAGCAAACTTAATTATAATGAATTAAATTTTAATTAACTAATAAACATTAAAACCAATGTTGGTAAGTGAGTACTTAATAAAAATTTGAGGTTAAAAATATAAAATATTGAATTTTAGGGACCAAATTGAAAGAAAAATCAAATTTTAAGAATGAAATTGTACCATTTTAATATTTAGGCAAGACTAAATTGAAAACAAAATCAAAATTTAAAAACTAGCTAGATGTACAAACTTTTTTAATCATCTAAACTAAATCCTAAATTTCATATACTTAATTACTAAAAAGATGTTTTTCTCTCATTTTTATTTTTTCTAAAAATTACTATAGAGAAAAAAGCAAAATTTATTATTGCATTCTAAATGCTCATACATGCATGTTTTTATTTTGGTTAAAAAACAATTTTAATTATTTTATTTTTAAATATAGTAAACAAAATTGAAACTATTTACAAAATATACTATTTGTTTTTGTTGACCATAAAAACCTTTTTCCAAAATATAGGAATTGAAATGATATAATTAATATTAATTTGATAGAATAATATTTCCAATTTTTAACCAATTTTAACAATTTTAAAAGTTGATCAAGGATGTTCAATTATTGTTATTACTTTAGGGTCGATTTCTACACTTTATCCTAATAATTAGAAACGTGAATTTGTTGTTGTATTATATTGGAAAGGATAGATGTATAGTGTTTGAAACTTTGATGGTAGGTGTAGATATTAAAGTTGTATTAAAATCTAAAAAAAAGAATTTCTTATATAAAAATCAAGATTCAATATTCTCATGAAGACATTAGAAGCAAGAATAATTGGGTAAAAAAAAAAAAAAAGGAGAAATATTTATGACCCAAAAAGTGTTGTTCTTTTTCTCTAAAACAAGCATTAATAACATCATTTTATTTCTATTTATTGATGCCTTACTTGAAGGAAAAAAAAAAGAGTGATTAAATGGATGTATCGAATTAATAATATGAACTTTTTAAGAGTATGATGGAATTTTATGTGTTCGTTTAAAGACAATACCTTTGAGTATGCTCAAATGTAAGAACCTATTTTTTTGAATTTCCCATTTCTTTTAATATTATCTTTTAGTTTCTCCATTTTCAATTCTTGTTTTTCTAGTTTTTGTAATCCTTGTTCCAGTCTCGTAGGGTAATCATTTTAGTTTTTTTTTTCAAAAAAATTATTTTAAATTATTTGTTTATTTTTATTTGTAGTTTTTCTTTATAATTTAAAACATATTTTTTGTTTGTTTTTTTAATGTAAGAGAGTATAAGTTATTAAACACACCTCTTTTTAAAAAGCTAAAATATAAAAAACCAAAAACAAAAAATGAATGAATTACCAAATGGACTCCTCAGATTTTTGTTTTTTGTTTTTAAAAATTAAACTATAAGCATTAAATAAATCTCTAAATTTCATAATTGGCTTATTTATTTTTACTTTTATTTTTTTAATAATCAAACAAGAATTTTAAAACGAAAAGAAAAGCATAGTGTTTAAAATTTATAATTTAACTAAGAAATAGATACAAATTAAAGTAAGAGATATAGAAAAAACTATACTTTTTAAAGGATATATTTTGAATAAAAAGAGGAGTAAGGTTGTTTGTTTTCTCCAAGATATTGGAAAAGTTTAATCTTTGATATAAGTCTTTGTTGTTTCAAAGTTGCAATATCAATCACTATTCATTTATACATAATCATATAATATATTTTATGAAGTTTAGCAATGGTCTTTTTGTATTGTAATGATTTGCCTATTATTAGTTTATACTATTGTTAATTGTGTCTACTACAACATGTCTAAACAATAAAATTTAAAATAGATATACTCATATTTATACCAAGCCTTTTATACACCAAAGCAAATATTAGGATAAAGTTGTAATTCTTTCGATTGAAAGCATATTTTAACCTCTTTTATCAAGTTCTATCTCAATTGAACTATGTTTATGTTAGCTCAAATAAAATGAATTTAAGTTAAGTGAATGATCGAGTTTTTTAGACTATAAATTAAGATGTCTCTTAATTAAAATATTGAGCCTTTAATTTATAAATAATTGCAATGTAATGTGATGAGTTTCACGAGACTACTTCAATAAAAGAGGAACAAGGGGCAAAACTTTATTATATATATAGACACAAACGCTATGTATGCACAATCTAATGCTATCTAATTATGTAAATGAAAATAAAAAATGAATATTGATATATGAGATTTATCGAGAATAGAAGTACTAATCTTAAATATTAGAAATTAAAGCGTAGAAATTTAAAGTATTTATAAAGATTAAAATTGATATTTTAGCACAAAATTATTTGTTGATTTATACCAAGGATATTCATTTTATCACAATTCACAAGAGTTTATTTCTTTAAAAGTATATATTCACTAAAACTTTAAAACTTATAATGAATCGCGACATCTTTTATGGATATAAATTATTTTTTTTATGGTTTGTTTCCTATTATAACAAATGTATCGTTACGTTAGAAAAAATTTAGTTCAATCATAATTAACTCGCACTTCTTTTAGTTGAGGATTCAAATCTTTAAACTAATTAATTAAACAACGAATTAGTTAAAAAAATTGGTATAGCTGGTAAATATTTTAATTTATTTTGTTTATTTTTAAAAATATTTCAAAAAATAATAATTAAAATAAATATTTTTAATTAGAATCTAAATGCCTACGCTATTATTTAAAATAATAATGTTAAAAGTACAGTAAAAAAACAATTAATGTATGAGTTTCAAATTTAGAAGTAGAAATTGGTCCAAAAATGATAAAAATAGAATAATACTTTGAGAAATGAATTGCAATAGAAGTGATTTTTAATTTAGAACTTGGAGAAAAAGGTACGACTATGAGCATATACACACGTGTGTGTCTGTTTCATAGTGACACACACGTGCTTTCTCTTTCTTTCTCTCTCTCTCTCTCTCTTTCAGGTGTGTGTGTGTGTGTATGTGTGTATGTGTATATATATATACATATATTTGTGAAAAGTAATATTAGAAAATAAAGATTATGTAAAGATCCTGTCTGGTTTTGTATTTTTCTAATTCTTCTTCTTCTTCATTTTCTCATATCCCACTAATAAGTAATAACCAATAACTATACTCACTCACATGTCTTTACTCACTCACCATTATATTATATATATAAATTCTAGTTTTCTTTTATTATATACCAGTTGCCCCTTCACACCCTCTAACCTTCCTCATTTATTTCTCTATTCTAACATCAATTCTCACTATTAATTCCCATTCCCCAACACCAACCTAGACCTCAATTCACATTCCTGTATACTTACACTTACTTCTAAATACTTTCTGTCTTCAATTTATACTAATCTAACTTTAAGAAAATAAAGATTCATAACTTTTAATTTTGATTTCGCATCTTTTTAACTATTAATTATATATCAAATTCATAATTTACAAAATGTATTGCTGTTATTAAGGGAAAATATAGATTTTTGTCTTCTCAATATTATTTAAAATAGTGGAGGAAGATAGAGGTGAGGGGGTCACGTGCAGAGAGTGGGAAAGTTGAGTGATGTATGTGATATGTGTGTGTACATTAATGGGAAAAAGGGTTGAGAATATTGCATTGGCAGCCATTTAAGTTTAGTAATGGATATGAAGAAAGGACACTGTCAGTGGTGAAAAATGAAAAGTTTTAATCACATCCCTCTTCGTTTTTTCCTCTATGCTCTTTTTACTCTTTTACCATTTCCACATCCATATATAATTACCCTTTTCTTTTTTTACTTCTGCTCCACACATAACCTAAATAAAACTATGTGATATAAACTTGTTCTATTTTTTAAAAAATATTAGAAGTGTGATTATCTTATATTTTAAAATTTGAAACAAGTTACGAGCTCTAAGTATGTAAAAAAAGTTTACGTCTTTTGTTTGAAGTTGTTTCATAATTAAAAACATTTTGGTCTTTATGTACTAAATTTAATTAAATTTCTTTTGTACTATCTAGCTTGAGACTGAAAAAAATATACTTGAGTCCTCAAATGCTACTGTAATTCAGATTGTGATATGATAGTTTTTTTTAGTTGAAATTTTTTTAAGGTAAATTCTTCTGTTGTAAGTTATCTTTTTAGTTTTTTCTTAAAATTTTAAAAATCATAAAATGTGATTTTACCATTTTAGAAATTACTTGTATCTAAATTTGGAATAATTAGTGATAATAAGAGCAGTGCAACTATAATTGCTTTTGTGTAGAGTGTTTAATTATAATGTTTATTTTCATTTGATTTAAAAGTGTTTTGATTTTAAGATTAACACTTACACTTTTTTTTTCTTTTTCTTTTATTAGGACTGATTTTAGAATAATCAATTTTTTAGAAAGGCATGGTTGATATGGAAAACTTGCACATGCATTTCCTTGTTACAAACTTTCTATGAGCTATTTTGATGACTTGCTTTTCTGAGTCGAGTTTTCATTTTTTTAGTTCATATGCATATAGTTTCTCACACTATTGTGTTGTAGTGAGCACACATCATATTTCGATGTTTAAGTTAGTATAAGAAATTTATAGTTCAATCAATTAAGTACAAAAGTACAAAACGTAGGGTAGAGCTCTTCTATGAAAATTGTTGGAAATATGTGACCAAAGTTCAATATTGGTTAGATAACAAGACGATCGTGATTAGTATATAAGTGAGGACAACTATCTCTATTTGTTTAAGGTCTTTTGGAGTGAAACTAAAAGCAAAGTCATGAAAGCGTGTATGCCTAAAGTGGACAATATCATACTACTGTAGAAATATTTAAAGGTTTGTTGTCTCTAATATAAATTACTTATTTTTTTTTCCCTTAAATTTTAAATGTGGATATCTACGATGCTCTTCCTCTAACTCTTATTGATGTCTAAATATAATTTTAGTAATATTAGGTTATATGCACCCGGCTAAGTCGAACTCGATTATTTCTTAATTGATATTTATCAGATTTCTCTTTGATTGGTCTAACTCAAAAGTCATATACACACAGTAGAAAGCATTCATTGTTATCCCATAAAACTAAAAAGTATCTATTTGCAATATATGGATTTTTTTTCCGTAAGACTTTGACCAATTTGTAATATAATTAACTATTATTGTTATGACCAAAAATATTTCTCACTAAAAATTAAACCAACAAAAAACTGTGCGTTTGAAATAAAAAATCAAAAGCATTTTAAAGTACTTAGGCTCATAGCTTTTCTCTCAAATACTTGATTCTAAAGTTATCAAAAGAATAATTTTTTTTTTAAAAAAAGGAGAATCAACTATAAAAATGATTTAATATCATGCACTTCTCATTAAAGTAATTATATTCAAAGTTCTTTTTCTTCCTAAAACTACTCCCAACATTATCATTATTTATATAAGTAGGAAGCAGTTCATTCTCTCACTATAGCTTAAATAATAATGAAGTTAGATTACATACCATTTGGAAAATAAAATAAATGTAAAATTATTTAATATAGTTCCACACATTGCTTTAATATCAATTAAATTAAATCTTCTTGTGTAGTATGTTCACATTTAGATTTGAGAGTAATACAAAACTATATTCTTAGACCTTAATTTATATAAAAAGTATATTATATAATTGTTTTTCAAACTTCAAATTTAGAGAATAAAAATTTAATTAACTAAGTGTTCTAAAAACCATTTTATTGTATCAATTTAAACATCAAACTAATAATTATTTTAAATTAATTTGGGTTATTAATTTAATTTAAATTAGGAAGGTGGTAAGATGATTCTAAACTTGTATTTGAATTTTTTTTTTCTTGTTGTAGTAATGACATTTATTAATTTAATTATGTTTGCTTACGGATTGTACAATTGAGCCGACCACATTAAATTTGAGAAGCAAAAAACATTAATAAAAAAATCTCCACGTACACTCATTAATTAAATTAAAGTTGCGGAAAAAGAAAATTTCTATTCTATTTAATAATTAAAAACGCACCATTTTAATTTTTATTTAAAGAAAGTATTAATAGAATTTGAGGTTTCATGTCTAAGTAATAATTTTGAGAGTTTTGTATAGTGAATAAATTTAATTCATAGTGTGTTTAGAAAAGCATTAGTGCATAAGTGAAATGGAGAATTAGAATTATTAGTTTAAAACGACGTCGGTGAATGGGTAGAAAGACGTGGCGTCCATGCGAAAAGATATAACCCACGTGTGCATGTATTTATTAGTGGGATCCGACGGCTGAGATTGGTTTTTGACTTTTATCTCCAAGAAAAGAGACAACTGGCATTGGGTCAAACGCGTTTCCAAGTAATCTAGAAATTCTAAAACTTACAAAATGCATTTTTATTATTTAATTACATTTAAATTTCATTTCCCTATAAATCTAATTAATTAACCATTCATTAAAACTGATTCCCAACAAAATCATGCTTCTACTTTTTTATAAACAATAAATATAATTAAAATGTTGCTTAAATTCAAAAAAAAAATTAAAAAAAAAAAAAAAAACTTCATTGCAATCTATTTTATTTAGTGCTGCAAGTCAACTTATTAATAATTACTAAACAAATAAATCATTGAAATTGATTGATCTATAATGGCTTATAATTTCAAACTTATTCGATTTAAAGCAACATTGATTTACGCAACTTTTTCATTTATTTGATTTAGTAGTGAAGTTGATTGTTACCTAAAATGCTATCATTTCATACAAAACATTACAAATGAACACTATAACTTGAATGAACATAGTTAAAGAATAAGTATAGATTGTCTACTACGTCATTATGCAAATAGTTATCCATGGTGTTGCAACTTTTTAGTTGATTGCATTTTAACAGTGAAAGATCAAATAGTAAGGATAAGTTTGTATGAATAAACTAAAATAGGAGTGGTTAAGTAACATTAAATTTTGTAGTATATAAACTAAATTAAATTGAAGAAAGTATATATATATATAGAGAGAGAGAGAGAGAGAGAGATATCGATATATGTTAAGGGAAGAAGTGTAGTACAGTACTGGAAAATGGTGGGTAAGAGACAGTGGGCAGGTACACAGTAAGAAGGCAGTGTATCACGTGGCCACTTCATTTATTTTTCTTTTTTTCCCTAATGCCAAATTCCTATGAGGTGGATTTCTTTTTCTTTTTATATATTATTCAACATTTCTTCATCCTTTTTCTTTTTTTAATTAACTAACATCTGATCTCGTGAAACTTTTGTTTCTTTCTTCTTCATTTCTCAATTACATTTTTCTAATTCATCCATATCAAATTTTAACAAAAAAGTATATAAAGATTTTGGTTGACTAATAAAGTTGCCACCAACACCAAAACGTGCAAGGAAACCCAGCACCCACCTTCTTATTTCAATATTTGGTTTATTCATGTACTTCCAAATTTTGTTTCTCTCAAGCACCCTTTATTTATTTATTCATTTGTTGTTTTCTTTTCTTTTATTATCTTTTAAATTGTTATATGTATGAGTTGAAATTGGATCTACTCTATCACATGAAGTTAGTAGTAGTTTAATGGGTGATTTGAGTCAAATCATCAGTTATGAGGTTTAATTAAAGCATCTCTATTGGAATTATATATTTTTATGCTATATGCTTAATTCGATACTACTTGAATCGAGTGAAATGAATCGTCGTTTTTAATCTCGAAAGATATTTGTCGAGGTGTTAGAATGATAATCAAGAAAACATGTGCTTGTGTAACCTAGTATTGTAAAAGTGTGAGCAAACACACACACACACGCTCTACATGGTTGTGAAGATTTCTAAACATGTTGTTTATATATACAAGGTTTGAGTATTACTAAGTTTATATGATTACTTTCTATCATTTAAGACGTAAGATATGATTCTTTTCGCTTTTATAGAATAGTATGACAAACGACTCACGAATACTACTTTTTGCTTTTCGACTATCGTTATTATGCATGCTATCAACTTATTGTTTTGTCTAACTCTATAAATATATCGTTACTTTAATTAAAAGCTTCAAATAAGCTAATGTTTGTAAATATAGTTGAGGTTTTACTCTAATTTATCTCTTTTATGTCATAAGTCACTAACTCAACCATACATAATCACCTTAGTCCTTATAACTATGTAAATTTTAATCTCTTTTTTTTTTCTTCATTATATATACATACTTTATTACTTGAAAATAAGAGTACATATATGGTTATTACTTAAAGCTAATATATATTTTGATATATTATTTAGGTTTTATATATAAAAGGAAAATAGTGAAAATAAAATAAGAGTATTGAAAAATGAACCTTGGATTCTTTAATTTTTACACTTTGGGTACATAATGAAATAAGACAATTTTGTTTTGGTGTTTATTGAGAGATGGGGTTAGGAGTGTTGGTGAATGCAACACAAGCAAACAACCAATAAAACAAAGTACAAAAACAAAAGGATATACAATATAAAGACAACACAATACCCATCAACCCAATTATTGAACTTCTAAACTTTCATTATTTAGTTGCTCCAAAGGAAACTATTCCCAAATATATCAATTTCATTAAATATTTGCACAAATGATTTATGGGTTTACTTCTTATTTATTTTCAAAAAATTTAGTTATATTTTGATTTGGTTTCTTAATCCAGACATAATTTCGTCCATGCTTTCATATATTTTGTGTAGATACAATCTTGTTTTGAGAGATATATACGATATTTGAACAAACTATATATTTATCAAATAAAAGAATTGTTAAATATTAAAAATTGATTTAATCTCTAAAATAACAATTTAGTTTTTAAATTTTAGTGTATAGCGATTCGGTTTCTATATTTTTAAATATGTAACCATTTAATTCATGAACTTAATTGCTATATATATAGTAATTTAGTCTTTGTACTTGTATTTAGATTTGCAATGATTTAGTCCCTTACATATAAATTTGTTTTAAAATTTAATGAGATTTATTACATAAATAAAACAATAAATTAACTAGAGAATGAATATTTTTATAAAACAGACAATCTATATCATAAAGTAATAAAAATTGATATTTAATTTTGAAAAAAAATTAAAAATTACGTTAGACATTAAATTGTTATAAATTTGAAAGTACAAGAATTAGATTGCACATACAGAATAACGAATTGAAAATATATGAATTAACTTTTGTTACAAAATTGAAAGTAAGTATATGGATTAAATTTTGTTACAAAATTGAAAGTTGCAAATGAAAGTTCAAGAAAGAAAATTTTCCCTTTTTATAAAAGTTGATGGACCAAATGTGTTTTTCAATAAATAGTTTTTTCTAATTTAATATTAGTTGTTAATTATATAGTTCGATTTCCTAATTTTACTTTCTTAATAGACTTTTTTTTAGAAGCATTGTAACTTAATCTTTTAATCCTTTTCATTATTATATATATTCTTTTGCAAAGTAAATTTTAAAAGAAGAATTACAATATAATCATAAAATTTTTAGTTTTAAGAAAAAGATAAAATTTTAATAGATATTTTTAGCGCAATTTTTTTAATATGTAATATTTATTTTCAATCCCTCTAGATTGCTTTTGTTTGATAATTACCGCACTGCCCCTAAATACCAACTAAAAGCCCATTGAGTTTCAAAGCATTGGCCCAATTACTTGAGGCCTATGTCCAAGTTTTCATTTCTCAACCACTAGTTTTATGTATATATTCAATATTTTCAATAAATTCTGAAGTACTTTTCTTGTTTTTTTTTTTTAATTAAAAATCACAATTAGTCCCATGTTTTTCACAAAAGTAACAATTTAGTTTCTAAACTTTCAAAAATGACATGTTAGTCTCCATATGTTGAAGATGATTACGATTTAGTGAGTAGAGAGACTAAAATATTACTTTTAAATTTTCAGGGATCAAATTGTTACTTTGATGAAAAATATAGAACTAAATGTGATATATATATATATATACATAGTTCAAATAGTTGTTTAATAGTTACAAAATTATTCAAAACATAATATCTATTTAATATTGTTTACCAATTACATGTGATCAGTTTGTTTAAGGATAAATCTGAGATTTACCAAATACTAATTTTGCTTCATATGACAAAGTGATGTTATAAATATATAATTTTAAGAGTTAGGACAATCCTAAATGTATATTTGAGAGAATATATTTTTTTTCTTAACTAAAAATGGAAACTATTGTTTGAAGAACGAGAAGATTATCAATTGAGTTTATAATTAAAAAATTCCAAATGGTTTACATAAAAGAAAACAACATTGTGATTTGTGATTTTTACACCAATTATGTCATCAAGGATGAAAATATTTAGTTATTCAAATAGTTAATTAATTAATTTTAATCTTAAATCAATTTTATTATACAACCAACCTAAGCACACTGTTACAACTCATAAACGCTCAACATTCTATTCTCAAACCCAAATTGTCCTACACATTATTCACTATTAAAAATAGAAATTGATATTGTTCTCACGACAGACGCAGAATTCGTTGGATTTGAAATGACTTTTCAAATGCCAGAAGAGTTTCAACTGTTTTGAAAGAAGAAGAAAAAAAAAAGCCTTTTTAGACATTTGATCATATTTTGAACTGAATATTCATATGGAATTAAAATTTATTCCTTCTAAGCTTGCTTGGGTATGTCTTATGAGTTCAACATCTTTTTACCAAACCAAACCAAATTGCTTTAGTGTAGTATGGTATGGACCAATTGGATTCGGTTCGGTATAGATCCATTTTAGTTTGATTTCGTACACTCCACCCATGTTGCTCAAACTCACTAAAATAAATCATAATTACTGCAATCTGAATAGTGAATGAATGATACATCCCTTATTCATACGTTGATATCTCTGTATTCTCATTCGTAATGAAATAAAAAGTGGCGAACTGCCCCCCATGCAATTTATAAATATATATATATATAATTTTTTTTTTTCAAACAGTATTCTTCTACTTCTCCAATGAACTCTCACCGATGCTTACATGTAGACAAAGTCACAAGAAAATAAAATTTTAAAAAAAAAATCCATCGGAAATAATGGCCAACTTTATCAACAATGCGAACTTTCTAAATGAATCATATATAAAGCAATTGAAGGAAGGAGTTGTGATTTTACATACAGTGGTTTGTGGTAAAAAAATCATCTGGCTGTCGTGGAAGCACAAGATTTCTCATCTTTATTTGACCAGCTCTCCTTAATCCTACAGGCTCGAATTGAGCGTTCAATCTGACGTGTATCGGTGCATTCTTTTTCCAACTGATAACAGTATCGACCAAATGTCTGTACATTCACCTGAAGTCTGAAGTCGATACTAAACAAAAACTTCATCTCCAGTTTGTTTAACTCCGCTGTGCTTACTCCCCCAACTTTCGCATAATAGGCATTGTTGAAGAACCTGCAAAATCGAGTAAATCAAGTTGACAAAGTATCACAAGATAGACTATTCGAGAGGTGCAAATTCTGTATGATTGGCACTTACGAGTCGTCAATGAACTTTGCAGCCAGCATTATGCTTGTTATCAGCAGTCGATGAACGTTGAGAGAAGTTAACTGAATCTCTGTGCACTTGAGGAATCGATCAACATAAATATTAGCAATGACAAAGCATGATGGACTGCAGCCAAAATACTTGAAGATCCGGTCTATGTAACATCGAATACTCAAGGTAGGAGCCCGTAGACCATGAAACATTGTGCGAGCATCTTTGACTTGTGTGGCCTCCATTAGTAATTCATTTTTTTTGACAGATCTTTCTAGAAGTGAAGAAAGAAGCGTGAGAACCCGAGGATTTTTCCGGATTCCTTTGCGCAATGACTTAAGGCCCAGGTTAATGTAGATATCCGAGCAAACATCTTCAACTTCGAGTTCTGAAGCTGCCATCTCCAATCTGCATACTGCATAGTAAATTTTTTGTTAAATTCAGTGATCGAAGTAAGCCAAAGACAGCAATGCAAGTCCAGATGCGAGTTATTGATATACAATTGAATGATTATAAACAGAAGAAACGCTAATCAAAGACAAGGACAGGGCAGATTGAAGTTCAAATTTTTGGTTTTTTAAACACAAGTGGCAGAGAAAGACTGCTTAAGGTTATCGGTTAAACGCCTCAAGTAACCCATGATGTCAGGGCCTGGCTGAAAATTTTTTGCAAAGTGATCACACAAGTTTTAGTAAACTTTTCAACTGAGAACGACTTAAAACTAACTAAACTGTGTAGTATATTCGGTGTAAGCTCAAGTTAAAATGAGAAAAAGGTTTCCTGGAATCACAGGAAAACTCAGCACATTCAAGAATCTAAGTGGATGACCCTACTGTATATAAACTATTCATCAAAAGTAAACGATTTTCCTTTCAATCCTGATTTCATGAACTCACTCCTTGCATTATGCTCATGCCCTACCCTTACTAATTTCACGAGACTCCACCAACTCTAAACCCAACTTCTTTGACGATTCCTTCATTTATTGATAAGATGAGGCTGGGAAACATTGCCAAAGAAATTACAAAAGAAAAAAAAAACTTTTGCAATGGATAGATAGTAAGAAATTGTATGACTGTAGTAGCGAAAATAAAATGTGAATGTACAACATGAGAGTGATATAAGTTAAGTGTTGAAAAAAGGAGGAAAATCTGTATCGTTGTTTCGTTCGAACTATATGGACCAAAGGAAAGCTCCATATTCAGCTTCAAGACACAGCAAGCATATTAAGTAACTAAGTTCCCAACTCAAAGGTTACGTCCACCCTAAATCGACATTGAGAAACACCAAGGATGTTGTTAATTCATTAAGATCTTGATTGAATTTTTTTTTTTTTTTTAGTTGTATGTTATTTAAAATTTATGCTCATTTCCTTCCAATATTTTAATTATGGTCTTCACCTTCGTCAAAGAAACACTTGAAGTTCCAAGTCAAATTCAAAAAACAAAAACAACCTTTTCCAAAACTACTATCTTTCAGCTTTCAAAACTTTGCTTAAACATTAGTAAACAGATAACTAAACATAAAAGCTTAGGAGACTGAAGTGCCTATAAGCTTAATTTTGAAGAACCCAAAACTAAAAATAAAATAGTTATCAAAAGGAGACTAAGTTTTTCAACTTAGAGGTTACAAGTTCTTCTTTTCTTTCATGTTCTCAAGTTTAGCCAACAGGAATTTCAGGTTCCTTCAAGATTTAGTCTGAGATTTAATTTCACTTTCAATTCAACTTAGAATGACCAGGAATCCTAAGTTCTTATCCAAAAACAGCCTAGAACAAGTCAAATCTAACTTCCATCATCAGGGAAACAAATCATTTCCAGTATTCTCTGTAGTACTAGAAGAGATTTGAATATTACACAACTCAAGTTCATAAAGTTAACAAGAACCAACATACAACTCAAGAAGCCAAAAGAAACAAACCCCAAATCCTAGTACCAACAGAGTAACCTAATCCCTAAAAAGTTGAAAACAAATTCAAATTTGCATCTAAGTCCCAGATCCCAAAAACCGAAACTTCAATGAGTCCAACAATTTCCAATAAAGCCCAAATCAAATCTGAAAAACATAAGAAAAAAAAGAAGAAGAAGAAGAAAGAAGAAACTTACAGAAGAGGGAATAATAATGGAAGAGAGTAAATGGGATGGTTGTTTGAGCTACATCAGAGGCAAAAAAGGGGAAGGAGAAGAGAATCTGAATGAGATGGAAGAAGAAGGATTAAGAAATTGTAATGAAGCTTGTTATGTGCTCTACCTTCCATGTTCCTTCCCCCTTATGCTATTTTTGCTCAAACTTTTGGATTTAGAGAGATATTGGGTTTTCAAGTATTCTTCTTTTTCTTCTCTCTCTATACATCTTCACATGGGCACTTGGGAAATTCTAAGAACAACTGCTTTTTTTAACTACAAACTTTAGAGATTGGAAGGAAGATGAAATAAATAATCCAAATGGTCAAATTATGTCAAAAAAAAAAAAAAAAAAAAAGCAAAGGGCAATTATTTTAATCTTGTTGTCTTATCTCTTTAGTGTAGAGGTGGTGGGAGGCGGAATTTAGCGGCCCCAAGTATTTGTTCTAATATCCACGCTGTGATATTAAATATCAAAGCTCACATATTCATCCACTACAAAACATAATAATACATCAATCAAAATACTAAAACGAGTCCTATTTCATTACTTTTAAAATTGTTTACCTATGTTATTCAATTGTACTTACACATGGATTTTTAAGTTAAAATGGAGAAAATAATAAATTTCATTGCCAAAAAAGAAAGAAATCATTTCCTATCAAATAAATTGATTTGTTACCAAATGGAGGTTTAAGGTTCCACTAAATTTATTGTAATTTTATTTTTATTAACTATAATAAATATTCCACTTCTTCAAAATAATTAATGTCATTGGATAAATAAATTAAGGTCAACTCATTAATTAATAATTAATTATAGCTTTATTAATGAATTTTAGTTAATTCACATCACATCCAACTCTCTTTGTAATTTCTACATTTACTTTCACATTCAAGGAAAAACAATCAGTTATATTATATATTTTTCTTTTTAACATCCTTAACACAATTTATTTATAGGGTAATTTATTTAAAAGACTAATAGCTTTTAATAAACATGACAATAAAATAAACACCATTAGAAGCATACTACGTTTCAATGATGATTTATCCATAATTAGATATACAATTATAAAACTCCATGTAGTTTAAATTATAAATTATAATATTTGGATGGTAAGTTTATAATAGGAAAATTATCAAAAATAACAAATTTGTCAAAATATTACAACATATAATAAAATTTTCAGATTATTGATAGACATTTATATGCTTCTATTTGTGGTATTGATAGACAGTAATAGATGTATATTAGTTTCTATCATTGATAGAATTCAAAATTTTGCTATAATTAATAAATATTTTAATTTATTTTGCTATTTTTAAAAATGCACCATCATAATATTAAATTTTTATCAACATTGGTGATTTCATCGATATTTTCACATTTGTACGAGTTTGATATTGATATGAGAAGTGAGTTGATATTTTTATTAAATTTTTTTTGAAAAAGTAAGATTTAAATATTTATATGGATATTGATATTTTAAAATTTGATAAGTTGAAAATATAGGGAAGAGAAAAAAAAAAGGAGAAAATGAGAAGTGGGTATGAGTTGTGATGATTACTAATACTAACCATAGTTTATAAAAATAAATTAAGTTACTAAAAGTTTCCGCAACTTAGGGCCCTATTAGTGCATCACTTTTTTCAATAACATTGATTGATAACCAAACTTTAATTTTGGAAACGTCTTTTCTTTTCCTTTTTGGAAAAACAAATAATTACTTTCTTTCTTTCTTTCTTTTTAAATTCTCATAATATATTTAGAATAGGATTGAGACTGACATTCAGCCAAGAATAAAGAAAACAAAAATCCACCCCATATAAATAATTATAAATGTTTTTCTAATATATATATATATCAATTATTGTACCACAGCACTAATAATTATCCAATGAGACTTTTATATAACAAACATATAAAAAATTATCTTCAACAACCTCCTTTAATCAATCGAGTAATATTAGACACAAATTAAATAAATAAGACTAACATAAACTCAACTTTAGTTCAATTAAATATGACATATACTTTGGTTTAAAACCTCTCTCTCATATGCTGTCCAACTACAAATGCATAAAATGTCTTTTTCAATTTTTAATATACAAATTATATCTTATATGAAATTTTATATAAGGAAAACGTGACACTATATAATAAATACACTACAAAATGTTAAAAAAATATATCGACGTTTCATTTATGTTCCAATAACATTCATTGCATTTGTAGCAATAAAGAAAGAACAACAATTTTCACATGACTTTTTGTGATATAAATATGTAAATTTAAAAATTGTATTAAAAAATAAAAAAAATAAAAGAAAGAATAATATTGTTAGATAACAATTGAGAGTGGAAGTTTGCGACTTTTGTTCGCATTTTTTTTTAATATTTGTTAGATAACAAATTATGGTTTGAAAATAAGTTAAGGTTTCATGTTAGCTAGTTTTTTTTTTCCCCTCTTTTTATAAAATTATCTTCATTCTAGGAAATCAAATTATTTTCAGAATCATTCAAATTTAGGGGAAAAAATCAAATTATCTTTCTAGAAAATTATGAAAATTTAGGAAGAAATTTGATATTTGGAAAAAGAAAATGATTGATGTTTGGAATAAAATCTATTTTACAGCAATTTAGGAATTTTTTTTTAATATTTGGAAAAGAAATCTATTTTTTGGCAATAAAATTATTGATATTTGAAATAAAAAATATTTCGTAAAAATAGTTGTAATAAACAAGAATTAAGTTAAAATAAAACATTATTTAATATATATTTATTATATTTTGACACTTTAAAATTAATATTTAAATAGAAAAATCGACAATGTAAGAGGCACGTGGCTGCCCTTAATAAATCTACCCTTAATTTTATATATATGTATTTGAACACCACTCGACTTCTAATACATTTATTGGTTTGTTTCAATTGAGATAAGTTTATTTGGACGGGAGGATTACTTATTAGGTCCCTACATAATAGCAATGACTAAAAAGTCTTTTTCTTTTTAAATAATAGCAAACATAAAAGAGTGTGTTACTTTTTTTTTTTTTTTTTTTTTTTTCTTCTTTAAATTTAGTTTCCATTCACTCCATAAATTTTAAAATTGGCTTTCAAATCGGTCTTTAAAATTTAAAATTTACTTTTATTTAGTCAATTCATTGTGTATAACATATTAATATACGTATAAAAAACACATTGTCAAAGTCTAATCAACATATACTATAACAAATAAACTTTAGCTCTACATACAAATTAAACTTAAATTTTGTAAATCCAACCCGTCATTTATGATGAACCAATTGAAATCTAAATTTAAAATTTGATTAATATAGCTTTATATTGCAAGATTTGTTCGATTTTATTATATACATTTTTTTTAATTTTAAGTATTATTTCATTTTTAATTGTTGTATTTTCAATAAATCTTTAAACTATTTATTTTTAATTTTTTTTTTGTTGAAATTGATTGAATAATAATAATTTTGTATAAAAGAATAAAATACGTGAATATATTTTTAAATTTGTAGCGAAAAATGTCAAATTAAAAGTGTGTGACTAAATATAAGATATATTAAACTAAGAATGAAATGCGTTAATTTTGAAATTTTTTAAAAATAAAGTAAAAATTTGAAGGTAAAATTTACTAAATAAAATAGAAATATGAAAAAAGATTTGGAGACGAATGAACTAAAAGAAAAATATAGAGAAGAAAAAAAAGAAAGAAAGTGAAGGCGCCACGGTGGCAAAAGAAACCACTGTCGGCACAGCTGGCAAATAGTGTCGGCACCGACACCACAAAACTAAGTGCCACCTCATTCATTTTGAAATTTTAACTACATTTTTTTATCTAGTCGGATTTTCTTTTAAAAAATAATTGCATATCATTATAGATTAAAAAATGCTTTAATAACTCACCTAGATTTTGAATTGGAATTTATCCTCCCCATCCATATTATTTTGTATTTCTTAACTGTTATTTAAGATTAGTTCATCATAGATACAAGTTTTCAAAATGGAAGCAAATAACCTTTTCTTTTTTGTAATCTAATTTCCAAAATGATTATATACCTTTTAAGAAACTTCTCCCAATTCCAAATTTAACATTTTTCATTCACTTTTCTTGGCTAATGAAAGTGCTTTCTGTACTGCTTATATGGTGTAACCCACCCCTCCAAAAAAAAATCTACAAAAACTTTTAAGTTGACAAAACAAGTCTAACTAAAGAGCAACTAAGTACAGAGTTATAACACCATCAGGAGTGAACCCATATTCTCTACTTCAATTTTGTTTGTTGAGCTTCTTTTTCTTACTTGGAGGGGGAACACCTCCAGGGTCGAGAGATGTAGTCTTCTCCAGTTCTGGTTGAGGAGTAGCTTGAATTGATTCCGAAACTCTCAAACCCTTCGGGATCACAATCACATCCTTTAACTTCTCCAACATTTCAAAAGCATCATGATTCCCATTCTTGTACTGCACAATTTTCAGGGATAAATAATTAAGTACTGTTATGTTGAGCTCACATAAAAATAAAATAAATAAAGAGAGAGAAAACACGCACACGCAACAAACACACACGTAGCTTATACCAATATAGATATTATTCTAACTCTATATGCCTTGTCATTTTCTTGCGTAATTGGAACGAATAAAATTGCGAGCCAAATACTCTCTTGGTAATAGTTTTCAAAAGTGGCCCTTGATAATTGGCAACATTTATAACCACTAAACAACAATTGCTTAAAGATAACAAAGTCCACAACTTAAAAAGTCTGACACATGACATCATTTAGAAATGGACATAACACAACATAGACCATTAAAAATGGCAACAAATCATTTTCAGAAACTAATAAATGTACATTAACAACATAAAATGCTCGATCACAACATATTCTTGAGAATATTTTGGCATACTAAGACCCTATTTCAACAAGATTATTTTGTTAAATCACTATTTAGTTTTCTCACATCACATTTCCCATCTCCAGTTATGTCTTTGGACTTGATATATATAACCCAAGGAAACTGTTGTGTTCTTGTAGCAATCATTGTAACCTTAACATTTACTACTAACAAACATTTAAATCTTGTCATTCCTAAGGTTTAATGGGCTACCTTAAATAATGGCAATTCTTAAGCATTGCTATTCTTCAAACTTTAGTAAGAATTGTCCCAAAATACAACATTCTTTGTTGCAACAGAGCAATCTAGCTTCTTCTTCTTTTTATCTGTGTCCAAACTTGCATGTACCTCGACTATGTTCATCATACAACTGCAGACCCTACTATATGGTTGCTTAAGAAACTCACTAAATCCTAGGTCAATGGACATCCTTTCCACCGGGACTGTAAGGTCTGATGATTTTCTTCCCATCAGATAAGAGAATTACAAACCTGGAAGTGGCTCTTTAGCAACACTGGAAACTGGACAGTTCTTGAGTAATATCGTTCATGATACACTGGAATTTACTTCAACAATTTTTTTTTTTAGTAACATCGTTCTAAGGGAAACCCGGAGTTGGTTTGGAAGGCTAAACTCTCTGGAAAAGTGAAGATTTTCATATTAACTCTTCTGCTGGGTGAGTTTAACATGGCTAACAAAATGCAAAGCAGGAACCCCTTGCCTTGCTTATTCCCCTCTCTAGGTGTACCTTATACCATGGTAATGAGGAATGCCATTTCTCTCCATGTTTGTGGGAAAGACTACTGAGGAAATCCAACATGCGTTGGGTCTTCAATATCAATGTGCAAGAAAAAGTAGAGCAATTTATTGGTTACAACATCGGAGGGCATTTTTGGAAAGTTCGGAAAAATCGAAACCATAGAATTCCTTTTATAGCAAGGAGGGGTTGTTGCTTTATTGGAAAGTGATTAGGATTTTGAGTTCTACGATCAATGATCCCTTCTTTTGTAGGCAGGTCATGAAATAATATCTTTCTATTTCTTATGACCAAGCTCAGGCGCTCTTTTACGAATTTAGAGCTCTTTAGGACATTTCTTATGTACATTTTTATTCTATCAACACAAAGCTTCTTTGTTTCCTTTCCCAAGCAAAAATGTAAAGAAGAGAAACGTCCATGCAGATCTAATAGCTATGGCACCATAAGTGAAATTTGATATACGTACTGCTTCGTATCGGTCAAGAGCGTTCTCCAATTTCTGAGTAAGAACTCGATTTTCTTCAGCTAGTTCTTCAATCTGCACATAAGCAAATAGTTGTCAAAATAAAACAGTTTTTAATGAACTCATGTTGGCCCTCATGAAAGCTTGAAGAAAAGAATGAGACGATGGAAATGACTTATAAAACCTTCTTCTGGGATGCTATATACATGCTCTTGTAATTCATTTCAGGTGTAGGTATCGTTTCCAACGGGAAGGATCTTTTAATAACCTGTTGCTTCACTAATTAATGATCATAATCATTCCACTTAAAAACACAACAGAAAAACAAATGCTCTATACCTCGGTCTTTATTGAGTCTAAAGTATGGCCATGTGCTTCAAATAGGTTCACAATATAGTCAAGTTTCCCTTCAAGTTTCCTTTCCTTCACCATTAACTCTGGGCTATCTTTCTCTTGTTTGAGAGGTGGCAAACTTTTCTCGTGGCTAGTCGGCAACTCATCTTCTTCATCACTTTCACTAAGAGTAATCTCTTCAATGACATTCTGTATTTTGGGGCTACGAGGTGTAGAATTTTGGATACGTTCAGATCGACGAATAGAGAACCTATTCACTTTCTTTTCAGAAGTACTTTGGCTGGTCAATGATGATTTTATCTTCTTCAAGGATATATTGGTACTTTCTGGTCTCTCAGTGGGAGCCATTGTGCTTTCTTGTGCTGCTTCTGTGATCTGCAAAAACAAATCATCTTTTCAGGCTTTGATTTTGAAGTGTACAACACCAGCAGATAAATTCGAAACTTATAATTCATTCTACCACTTCTACGGTTTCAAAATTTACTCAAAGAAGGAAAGGTCACACAGGCAAAAAAAAAAAAAAATCTTGAAGTGAGCTAGAAAACATTAAGACTGAATGAACACATTGAACCTTTTTAACTCAACATAATTTGATATCACAAACTGATGCAGAAATAAAACGCCAAAAAATTATCAATAAACAAAAATACATTAATTAAAGGTATTCTAGCAGCCTAGGTAACCACAAGTGAAGAACAGAATATACATGAAGATGTCCCAATTAAACAGAAGTACGTAACAAGAGCACCAATCACAAGCGCACAACCAACTCAGGGACTGGAAAAGGAAAAGTATGTGAACGAACTCCATTTATTAGTGATAAAAAAAGAGAGAAAATTTCCATAAAAGCAATTTGTCTCAAAAAGAAGAACTGAGCACAACTTCCTCTAGCATTGCCCACAAATTTAAGCATTGAGCCACAGAGACGCCAAAACTCAAAAGTATGTCAAATACAACATTACACATTAAAAGCATAGAAGTGTAGCCACAACAGGCGGTCTAAATCCTCATAAGCAGGCTATTGATGCAACATGCTTCAACAAAGGCTTGAGTTGTTTAGGCGTTTTGAATTACATCACTCAAGAATCAAGGAACGTTCAGCAGAAATGTGATGCTTTCATTAAAAAATGCGCCACTCAACCTTTGTTCCAATCTACACACAAAACGCAAAATCCCCACAAAAACAATTCAGTTTGGAGATACCTTTCTAAGGGTTTCAAGCTCTTGAATTTAACTTAGGCCTCATTTAACAACCATTTGGTTTTTGGTTTTTGAAGGATAAGCCAACTCCCTCCCAATTTGTCACAATGACTGGATTCTTCCAAATTTTCAAAAAAAGAAAAAATAATAATGAAACTACTCTTTTTAGTGTTCAAAATTTAATATTTTTTTTGAAACATTAGTAAAAAATATATAATAATGCAAGAAATTGAGCGGTCGCGTAATTTTCAAAACTAAGAACAAAAAACCAAATGGTTACCATGCTAAGGTTTTAATAACTTAAATCCCTTATTCAACCTCAAAGAGTTTCAACTAGGAAAAACCTCCTCATGATAAGTGAGATAGATAGCTAATGAGCATGATGCAAAAGAAATTAGGAACCATGAAGCAAATAGTGAACTATAAAAAAAATATATGTTTTGAATGCGATCAAAGTCCTCCCATTGACTGGCTAGATAAGAAGAAGACAACAGGTTTATAAACAAGGGGCAATTACAACTTAAGATTTTACAAGGAAAAGATCATGAGGAGATCATTACTTTCATATTATAATCCATCTTGAAATATTCACCACTACAAGAATAATCAACCTAAAAAGCAAAAAATAACTATAAAATACTTATGTGAAGACGTAAAACTAGTAAAACAAGTTTTCTATTTACAACTTCAAATTTAAACAGCTCATTCTCAAAAAACAAACAGATTAAGAGTTAAAAAACAAAAATGAATGCAAGAAACAGAACAAGAATGTGAGTTAAAATCACATTACCAATGCAGCATTTGCCTCAGATTTTGCAGCCTGAGATGGTTTCTTCCTCATTTTATGAACGTAAAGAGAAAACCCTTTTGAAAAAAAGAAAAAAAAAAGATCAAAACGTTAAAAATTCCCACCAGTGTTTACGTTTCAATCGAATGGGAACAACCCCATTGGAGAAATTGGGAAAAAGGAGTAGGAGGGCTAATTTATTACGGAGGATTTACCAAAACCCATTTCGATTATGATCCCATTTATTTATTACAGAAGAGAATAAAAAAGAGCGTCATTGAGAACCCCTTTGCTGAAAATGGAATCTTCAAGTTTCAGAAGGTCTGAGCATTTGGAGGTCACAATTATGGTGCCTCCAACTCCATCAATATTATTCCCTTCAAATTTTTGGGTGGGTTTTTGTTTGAAGAAATAAATAGAAAAGGGTTTTGTGATTAATTAAGAAAATTACTTAATGATTTTCAAAGTTACTGATTATGAATTATCAATGGAATAAATTTTGGAAACGGTGAGAAACGCTTTTTCATGTGAAAACTCTTTTCCAACTTACTTCACTGTTCGTAGGTAATCTTTTCAAATCTCCGTTAATTATTATATTTTTCCTAAATTTCTCCCTATTTAGTTATCTTTGCTAAATTATAATGTAATTTTTCAAATATTTAACGAAATTTCTGTTTTCATTGCCAAAATTTCAAATGGGTTTTCAATAATGAAAATACGTTTTTCAAATTGATTAACAATTTTAAATTTTGAAAAAGAAAATTAGATAAGACATAAAATCATGATGTTAATCTTGTTGGAAAAAGCTCAAACACATCAAATTGATGTATTAACTATGTTTGGAATTTCACTTAAAATATCCGAATATATTAAATCTCGGTGTTACGTTGAATCTCTCCAAATTTTGTATAACTCTTATCTCTCTCGAAAAATATTGCAAATCTTATATAAAATCTTGAAAATCCTATTTTAAAGAAAAATTATGATGATAGGCCACGTCTCACTATATTTTTTAAATTGAAAAATAGTAAATTAGTTTTTTAAAAAAGTTTTTGTTACAAATTTCCTTTATAAATTGATTTACTGATTAACTTTTCAAAATTTTGGTAATATGATTTTTAATTTTGGAAAGTTTTGGAAAGATTACATAATATTTAGAAAAAAGCAATTTAATATCGCTGGAAATGGAAGGAAGAAGAAAACATTTGAGCGAGGTTTTTAAAAACGATTTCAAAAGGTAGAACTCTTGGATTTAAAGTTTACTTTTCTATGTTTAATGAATTGTTCGATAATATAATGATTCTCTCCTAATCTCAATGTTGAATACATAGAAATACGAAATTACCTTTAAAATTGACAAAAATTTAACATTATAATTATATTATAACAACTAAGATTTGGTAGTTAAGGAAAGATATATGTTGAAGCTTTATAAAAATATTGGATGTTTTTACAATAGAATTATAAGCAACTAAGAGTTTTATAATATAATTATAATGTTTCCTTAATATAGCTCTGAATGAGTTCCATATAATTTTTATTTTCAAATAGGTGTCATCAACATAGTTTACCAATTTTTTTTTAATGTTTGATATAAAAGATTAGTTAAAATTTGGTGGGTGAGATTTGAGAAGATTTGAAAAATGGTAAAATCTTGGTGTAATTTCTAGATGCACCAAAAGAACTTGAAATAATTTGGAAAATTTTAATTTATTAACAAAAATTTGTTCGTCTAAGATGGATTGAGAAAAATTGTTTGAATGATTTTTTTAGAGGAAAAACCTCACTGCTTTATTTAGGATAATTTTTCAAAACTTTTATGCTTTCATGATCTAAATACTAAAGTTGGATGTTAAAATATTTAAACATTTATTACTAAAAATAAAAACTATATTTAAATACACCTCATATTACACTCATCTTCCTTCACAATTTTTAATTACAAAAAATAAAAAGTATTACAAAAATATTTTAAAAAGAAAAATAAAAATAAAATTTACAATGCCCCAAGTTGTAATCAGGCCATTGGGGCAACCAATCTTTTGATCTTGTTGAGGTCGAGTAGCCTAATCATCGTACTAAGCGTGTCTATAAGGCCCATAAAAAAATAAAATTTAGTTATTGAATAAGAAAAAAGACATGTAAAATCAAACTAAACAATAAATTTATAATTATAAGTTTAGAGAGATAGCTTGGATCTCAAGCTTCCAAACTCTTTTACCGTTTAAGGATCAAAGTGTGTAACAAGTATCGTACTAGTGTGCAAGTTTTATCTTTTGCAAACCATATTATTTATCCACTTCTAGTATCTTTCGTGTTTGATTTTCAACATCAACATAGTGTAGAGATTCTAAATGTTGAATTAGGGGAGATAGAGTTTAAATGGCATGCTACATTTTGTATTGTTTACTAAAATAGTTAAGAAAGTAAAGCAAAAGACAAATCCAAAAGCTTCCATTGATAGTTAGTAGTTGGTGGCCATTGATTTGAAGAACACCTACAATATTATTCTCAATTAATTCGTTTCCCAAAATGTTTGTAGGGAAGTACATTATTGTCACCCTCTAATTTAAGAACGTAATACGATAATTTATTTTTAGGATTGGTCTAAAATCATATTCTTACTAAATATAATTTAGATACTAAATTGTCAAATTTTTAATTAACCCTATTCTTCCCTGGCCGCTCTCAATTGAATAATCAGTGTGGTTTTGAAATTTATAAAAAAAGGGTAATATTTTATGTAAACAGTTTCAGTCTTCTGCTATTCATAAGAATTTTTCATTGCATTATTTTTTTTTTTATATATATTTTATAAATATTTTTATTGTTTTTGCTATATTTAAAAAAATTATTAAAATAAAAATTTTGAGTTAAATAAAAAAATCATAATGGTTAAATATGATGACTTATAGTTGAATTAAATAAAATATAATTGAGAGAAAATTTTCATATTCAAAAGACGATAAAAGTCTCTATGAGTTTCTACCATCCAAAATTTGTAAATATTTTAATTTATTTTACTAATTTTAAAAATAATTTTAAAATACCTCTTTTACCTCATTTCTTTAGAAATCCAAACTAATTTTCCTATTGATCCTTCATCTCTTGATGCCCTATTATCCATAATTAATATGCTAAAGTTATACAAAAAATTATTGCCACAGTTCCAACAGAACTTACAACTTTTTATGTCAAATAATTAAAAAATAGCAACACGGAATTGATTTTTTTTACCCAAAAATATTGTGTATAAAAGCAAATAAACAAAAAAAAAAAAAAAAAAAAAAAAAAACTTATTAATTAAAAAAAATACAAGAATAAGGTATATCTGTGTAGACAACTATAAATTAATAAAACAATACAGAACCTACCTCTATACAAAGAAACTCTGCTCACTAAAACCATTTTCAAAAAAATGAAATTAGAATTGGACTAAAACTTCCCACCACCTTCTTAGAGAAGAATGAAAAAAATCACAACTTTGGAGTTATTTGGTATAGTCTGTTGTACCAAATGGAGTGTAATATCATATGAAACATATCATACTTTTGAGGCTTTGCATGCCATAGAAAATGAGGCTGCAACTTCTTCACCCTCATTTGCATCTCCCTATACCTTTTCTCTGGTATTGAAAGGAGGATTTTCTTCAGATTCGGAATGTCTTTCTCTGCTACGAAAACCGCAAAAGATTCCCAGTTAAGAACCTCGAACAGCGGAGGCACAAAGTTATCTGAAATGATCACGGGAACACATTCGTACAATATGGATTCGACGACTCGGGGGCTGTTGACTTCGTAACCTTTGGCACAGATGCAGTATTTGCTGTTCTTCATGTGCCACAGGTAGTTCTTGGAACCTTTGTCCTTTGGCATAGGGCCAGAAATTTTCATGTCGGGGTCTGTCCCTTCCCAATATTCTAGGAGAATTGACCGCAAGTACCCGTGCATGCTTCCTGCAAAGAAGGCAAGGATCGGCCTCTTCAATGAAGGATTGCCACCAACATCTCTTAGAGGATTCCGGGCAACACGGACAAATGTTTCGGGAAGGGATACATCCTTGCCAAAAACGAAACCTTCTTTGACATCAGAGTTGCACAAAGCTCTTATGCACTTCGCCATATATTTCCTGGTTTCTGCAGGCGCCTGAGGTCATCGCATATATACGTTAGCAAGTCGAATTAACAGTATTCTAATTCATGATGATCGAGAGGCTCAAAACACACATTACAAAAAAAATGCATAGCAGTCTTCTCTTGTCCTAGCATATGCAAAATCTAAAAACTGTAATATATGAAATGGAATTTGTGTTTAGGAAAGGATATGAGCGTAAGTGACCAGAATGAAGAGGGGAAGTACCCAATCGTGACAAGCAACGAGAAAATGATCGGCTCCTCCAGTTCTGTTCCAGTGAGGATATTTTGCAGAAATGAAGTCCAAGTAGTTCTTGAGGTGTTGTATGAGGTTCTTATGGCTGTGCGAGTCGGGCACATATAAGACCTCTTCCAATTGCCGAGAGCTGAACGGCAAGTAAAATAGATGAGCTTTTCTTGGGTTCTTTGTAACGAATTTTTTGTTCGATTCTAGTATCTTCATGAACCAACCCTCGGAAGCATAGATACTCTGGAGCGGACCCTGGTGAAATATTGGTCTCGCTCCTTCTCTATAAATATACACTTTGAGAGTACTCTCCATTAGTTCATAGCTCCTGCAAAATAGAATGCTACATAAATAAACAACATCTAGCTATTTGCAAAATTGAGTCAATGCTGGAATTATAGGGAACCTTTTGAAAAGAGAAATATTTCGAAACAGAGGAGCGTAAAGATTTGGGTCATTATCAATCACGGGTGCATTCTCTATCTGTAATTTTGCTTGCAGCAGTTCTTGATCTGCAGTTGAAGACCAACTTGGTACCTGTAAATAATTAAAGTGGTACACCAGAGAATTGTTTAAACCAATTTCGATTTTGAGAGAGACATTCCATTAAGACAGAAAATGTTTCAGCACTTACAAGTGGACTGTTCGACTGACTTTCAAACAACAAATTGTTCATATCAGCTATTGTATATACTCCTGAGGAAGGTACTTTTGGCACTTTCTTCTCCTCAGAGACTGACTTGTTTTTTGATCTACTGCTATCACTGTGCGATTGCTCAGTTTTCTCACTCTTATCAGGTTTATCAGAAGTGTTGGGAGCATTTGATCCAACAAACACATCGAGGCTTGATGTATTCGAAGCATTATTACTTGTATTCCCCACTATCAATAAAGATGAACTAATTGGTGGAACTGCAGGCGAGGCTGCAAAATTATTGCCCCTTGATATATTCATAGCAATATTACCTGTATCCCTCACTATCCATGAAGATGAACTTGTTGGTGGAACTGCAGGCGAGGTTGCAAAGTGACCTAATTGATTATTATACCCTAATGTTGAAACATAGCTTTCTGTCCCATCTATTCCCATTGAATCATTTCGTAAAGACTTGTCTTTCCCATCGAAGCTTTGATTATTTCCTTGCAAAACTCCATCTATAGATTCATCATCAACAGGCTCCATTAAATCTCCGGATGAGGAAGTATTATTACCATCATCATCTATGTCCAATTCTAACGACTCTTTCAGGGTATGATCTTGTTCTGATATAAATTCATTATCTCTTTGTTCTTCAAGTGGGGAATCAGCAACAATCTCAGTCTTCAATTTTGGTTCACCAACAGGGGATTGGGAGCTGTCTTCTTCGATAACCGAAACCTTACCAGCAGAAAGTAAAGAAGACAGAGAAAACCCATATGGAAGCTCAAAACATTGAAAAGCCAAAATCATAGCAAACATCAGCCCCATCAGCCACAGCACTCTTTTTGTACCGATTCGTGATATCGAAAAGAGTTCTTGACCCATTTTGAAAAACTGTGTGATTGATCCTTTGAAGACTTCCAATGACCATAATCAAACCTTGCAGATATTTTAAAACCCCAGACCAGGATGTAAAACACCCTGTCATAAATATTAAAAAGGAAAATTATAATATGATTCATTCCTCTGTTAATATACCAAGAATAAAAACAGCAACCACAAGCAATAATGGAAGAAAAAAAGAAAAACAAAAACAAAAACAAACAGAGCTAAAAAAATTGAAATTATTACACCATCATGCACTAAAATTAAAAATATTGGCTGGCTCATTCAAGGTTTTCACATTGAATTCATTACCATTAAAGTAAAACAGATCTACAAGATTTGTAAGATTTGTCTCACCAACATCAGAAAATTTCTAACTTGAATGAAACCAACTAAAAGAAAAAGATTCCTCCGTTATTATGATGAAAGATGGAACACCCTGCTATAGATATGAAAAGGAAAAACTATAACATGATTCATCCCTTTGCTAATATACCAAGAACAAAAACAGCAAGATATACATTAATGGGGGAATAAATCAAATAGATAAATAAGTTTCGGAATTCTAACTCCATCATGCTATAAAAGCATTATTAATGTTTCGATTAAGCACAATAAGAGCTGATAATGGTAGAGTTACTAGATTTATAACATCCATTTTTCTAAATTGTAAGTTGAAAGAAATCATTCACGAAGCAATTCCATCAATATCTAAAATGCCGTTGAGTTGCATTTAATTTCTGCCATTTTTGAATTTGGGCCAAGCATGAAGTTAATGAAAATCAACTCATATGAAGGTAATCTTCCATCTACAAGCAAGCAGAAATCCAAGATTTCAAATCTATAACAACAACAAAATCAAATTGAAAAAAAGAAAAGAAAAAAAGAAAAGAAAAGAATCAAGACAAATTGAACCGATGATCTGGTGCATGCAAGAAAGCAAAACGCAAACAAAAAACTCACATGAACCACATCCACTAACAAAAAACACAGTAAAAAAAATCTATCAATCGAATTCCCAAAACCCAGAGACGTTCTCAAATAACACATCAGAAGACACTTGACTCCTGTACAAACCAATCAAAATTTCCAAAGTAAATAAATTAAAAGAGAAAAGAAGATTCAAACCTTCCGAAAAAGAATTGAACTCGCGAAATGGTTTTGGAGGGGTGGCTTGAAGTGTAGCGATTCAGAGTAGACTCTTAAATTTATTTTCTGGGATCGATTCACGTGGTTCCTCAGGATCGAAACAAATAACGAAAATCGATTCGATAACCGAGGAGCTACGTGGCTTCTACAAGACTGAGAAAATGGTTGGAGAATGTGACGAAATTGAATGTGAAGTGTTTGTTTTGCTACTTTGCTTGCTGCTTATGCTACTGATTTTGGTGCCTTTGTGTTTCGTGTTAAAAAATTAATTTTAATGGTTTTGGATGAAGGAGGGCCGGAAAAGAGAGAGCGTCGATTTGATGTCGCCGGTGATGAGGGACCGCCGCCGCCACCGATTCGTTCAAAAGAGACGGCGGTATCGGTCGTCGTCACTTGGGCCTAAACCAACGGTTTCATTTGTCTCGCTTTCTTACAAGCTGCCGAGGAAATCGCTTTCTAAATCTTTGTTTACGTTTTTTATTTTTATTTATTTCTTATTATTTTGTAAATTCTATAGTACATTTGGTAATGTTTTTAGAAAGAGCTTAAATCATATTTTTCTTCTAAGTAGAATTAAATTATAAATTTGGTCATTCTGATATGGGAGTTTTAATATTTGGCATCTTTTTTTTTCTATCCTCCAATAATTTCTATAGGATTAATTTTGGAATTGGTATTTTCAAACTGTGGAGAATGGTCTATTAACTTTGTCATAATTATAATCAATTAATTAATTAGATATATTTAGAATTAGTTTATAATTTTATGTAAATTAATGCCCAATGGCCAATGCTCTTCTCATTTATGGTATTTAATATGGCTCTTTAATTTAAATCTTAGATTCTAATCAATTATTCTGACCACAATCCTAGGTCAACTTTTATGATTTAGAGTAATTATTTTTAGCCATTTATTATATTCAATTCCAATAAATATATATATAAAAGTGAAATTTTTATAAATAGAAAAAGAAACCATCTTGAATGTACGCTAGAGAATTGGATAGATTTTCTCATATTTTGTAAATAATTTTAATTTTTTACTATATTTAAATTTTTTTTACTATATTTAAAAATGTCCAGGGATTTTATTTAAAAACACCTTACCATCTTTTATATAACTTATAATTTTTAAAATACTAATTTCCACATTCTACACTTTATTTAACATCGTCGTTTATTAAACAATAATTCTTATAATGATAGAAGTTTATCAGTGTCTATTAATATTACCAATAGACATTTATCTATTAAAGTCTTTTAATACTTGTTAATAATAAATATGAACTTTTGCTATATTGTATAAATATTTTAGTTTATTTTTATTATATTTGAAAATATAAATTTTTTTGTTGAATTTCCAATTGAATCTTTAATGGTCTTTAACTCATATAGCCTAAATTGCTACATGAAGAACTTAATTTTCTAATAAATTTCATAAATGTCTTAAATGAGCCTTCATATTACACAAATGTATGACTCAAATTACTTTAATACTCATTTCTATTATTTAATTGATTTATAACAAATATCTAAAAGGAAATAATCACGATTTTGGAAAGAATGGAAAACCATTTAATGCTTTCCTTCTACGAAAACGATCATCTACTCCTTCCAACGTGGGTTACAATTTTTACAGAGAACTTTTAGAGAGTTCGGAGGTGAAGAAGAAGACATTCGACAACTGACAAATACAAAACTTCTCGGACAGAATCTAGGTATAAATTTTGAGGTTAGTATTGTATATATTTAAAATATATGAAACATTAGGTATATTAGGTATATTTTAGATATTCGATTAAATAGGCAAACAAACATTTTGAATGTGAATCATTATAGGGTTTATTGAGATTTCGACGGTAAAGAAGAAAAGTTTCGCCGGCCGGCAAATACATAACTTTTCGGACAGAATCTAGGTAGAATTTTCGATGTTAGTATTGTATATATTAAAAACATGTGAAACATTAGGTATATTTTAGATATTCGATTAAATAGGAAAACAAACAAAAATGTAGTTTTGAATGTGATACATTCTATGGTTTATTGAGATTTCGGCGGTGAAGAAGCAAATTTTCGACGGCCGGTAACGACATATTTTTTTTAAACAGAATGTGGGCAAAAATTTGGAGGTTTCTGGTGTATATTATGTATATTTTAGATATTCGATTGAATAGCCAAACAAATGAACATGTAGTTTTGAATGTGATACATTATACGGTTTATTGAGATTCACAGTTAACAAAATTCTTGCATTGTGATACATTTTAAGACTTAACGAAAATGTACTATGAATATATTTAACATACATTGTCATTTAAATACGTAACAAAAATTTACTCTGTGTTGATTTACTATATGTCACTATATAATTATATTGTATATAATATGTGGTATATATATACTAAATCATATAATATAACTATTGTAGATTACAGATATATTAAAGTACATTTATAAAGAAAATATACGTAGTTTACTACTGTTTTAGTAGTATTTACTAATTTAAACACAAATTCGGTCAGAATTATGTATAAAGTATTATTGTATATGGGGTAGATTGCAAATATATTAAAATACATTTATAAAGGAATCAAATACATTTATTAAAGAAAACAATGAATGTATGATCATGTCGTTTACTACTGTTTTAGTAATATTTACTATATAAACATACAATTTAACACAACATCTGTAAGAATTATGTATAAAGTATTATTGTATATAATATGAGGTATATATACTAAATCACATAACTTAACTATTATATATTATGGATGACTAAAGTACATTTATAAAGGATAATTATGTATGTGTGGTGATGTATTTTACTACTGTTTTAGTAATATTTATTATATAAACATATAATTTAAACACAAATTATGTTAGATGAAAATAAGGAAAAACTTGAACTCCTTTACTGTACATAATTATATATGTCATATTGTATATATGATGTGGTATATATGTGTAAGGATCATTTAGGTAAAGTACAAAATTTGAAGAAAAGGAAAACAAAAGTAATTAATTGTAATTTGAAGAAAGCGAAAGTAATTGAGAAAGCCAACTAACCAGAAGTTGTCTATAAACAAAATTTCGAACAAAACTAAAGAACCAAAATGAAGAACATTATTGATAACACAGAAATTAATGGAAGAAACGACATAAATTGATTTATGAAGAAAACTCGCAAGCACCGTACTTTTTTTCTCAAAATCTTCACGAATGATACAAAAATGGTATAATGTTATGTTTAATCATTAATTTTTTTTCCATATTAGAAAAGATTTGATTTTATATTGAATTAAGAAAATATTTCTAATTAATTTCATTATTAAATTTATACATTAATTAATTACTAGACCAAAAAAGAAAGTTATCATTTACTTAATTAATTTAGCATAATATTAAGAAAATTATTTTAATTAAAGTTCGAAAATTATATATAATTAATAATTATTATAGGATTATAATTGTACACAAATTTACGAAAATCTAATCAAAGAAATAAATGATAATTTAGTACATGGTAGATTTACTGTCTTTTGTCTAAATCCATTTCTTTATGATTACATGAATAATTGGCCCAAAAGTAGGAATGAGCCCAATAAAGGTTTTAGAATTGAATGGGCTTTTGGCCCAACATTGGGCTCTAGATGGTCATCCAAACTCATTGTTAAGTCTCGGTTCTTTTAGATTACTTGTAAAATTTCAAGTTCCCAAGACTTGCATAAAAAAAGGGCATGCCCATGAGAGGTTACAACCAATGGTTGATGTGTCACTTAAAAATAAAAACAAGTTTTTAGTATTTACTTTTATATTAGTTTCTAAAATTGATTTGAATTTTGAAAACATTTATACAGCAAAATCGATAAATTATTAATGAAAGTAATCTTCGTTCATTGTAAGAATTTTTATTTCTTTCAAAGCAGAAAAAGTGTTAGCAAACTCTTAAAAATATTGTTGGTAGTTGTTTTGTCGATGTTTTTATGTGTGGACAAAAAAAGTGGAGCTAAGTCCATAGACGGAAGCTTCGTATGTTTCATTTTCAAAATTATAAATTATAAAACTATTCAATCAAGAAGGTAGTTGCCATTCTAACAAAACCTCCTATTTGAGGATGAGAATTTGAATCTAAAGTCTAATTAAACTTTCATGACATCATATAATTGGGAGTATACAATTCTTTTTAAATCCACAAAGTATTATATGATATTATTATTGTACTATTTTAGGTTTAATAATGAGTTACCTCTCAATGGTAATTGACATACGTTCACTAACTTCAAAATGGAATTTTTGATTTTGATCCATTCCCATAAATGCAGTACTAAAAAATGACTATTACCTCACACAATTCAACTATTTTTGGCATATACTTCCAACAAAAGTAGAAAATTTTGATATTTAAGGAAAGACATCGACAAAACTATCCTTTGATAATGTGCATAATTTTGACATCATTGAAGGGTTTTCCAATGATTATATTATGGAAATAATCTTAGTTGTATTTTTTTCTTTCTAAAACTTTGTTGTCGTAGAGGTTCAAATTCTTCATCCTATGTGTTGTTGAACTAAAAAAAATCATAAACTTTTCAAATATACTATCTTGATAAGAACTAAAGACTTACTCATATTATGATTAAGATCTTAAAAAATGTTAGAGACAACAAACCTTTATGTATACACTTTATTTCACCCAAAATGTCACATTATATGATTAAACAACTCGACTTTTAATAGAGAGACCAACTTGAAGATTTCTTTGTCAAAAAATATTGCCTGAGAAGGAACATAAGTGGATGAACTTTTGAGGTTGCAGCATCTTCTTAGGGAGACAACATCATAACAAAAACCCTAAATTTCTTTAGAGTTGTGATATATGTATTAATTTCTAAATGGTATAAAATGTTCTTTTAATTATTTGCAAATTGCAATATGTGAGAACACACCTGGCCTTTTGTTGGACAAAACATTATATATAGGGATGACGAAAGGGGAAGGATTTTTTAAATGTCTTAACAATGTTGGGAAATTGGGAGGCTTAGTGAGTATAGCTAGAGTTTGTTCTCTCTTTTTGAAGAATATATATATGTTTAGGTGTAACTCCTTGTTTAGCTATTTTTGGCATCAACTTGCAATAACGTCAACAAAAGGAAAAAACTTGTCGGTCTCCCGAAGTTATTGTAATTTTTTGTATATATATATATATGACTTTAAAACTTAATCATAGCTCGAAACTAGACCTCACACATATATATAATATGTTAGAGTAGTAGAAAGCATAATTGATTATTCTAAATACTTCTTGAAGTGTCTTAATAAATAACGTAAGTGTAAATATTAGACATCTAAGAATTTTCTTAAAAGATTGAAAATAAGTATCTCAACAGAAATGTTCTAGAAACATCCTCACACATTTCTTCAAAGAAATAATATTGGATTCTTTTGGATTAAGGATAAAGTCTCGTAGAAATATCTAGGTCACTTTAGAGTTCTAAGAAGAAAAACTACCTAAGGATTGCTGATCATATGTTTTGAGTTCCATAATGTTGGAAAAACCAAGGAGACTCACACTCTTTATAAGATAGATGAACTACTACTTCTCTCATTGTCAATTGACAATTGATTTCGAGTTGAAACCCAAACAAAAAAAAGGAATAAACGAAAGAAAAGTAAGAGATTTAGAAAAACTTAGAATGAGTCAACATGGATGAGTATATGAGAAAAGAGAAAATATAAAAGCTATAGAAGGAAATCATGTTGTTTGGTATAATCAAATAGAAGAAATGAAAAGAGTAAACATAATACAAAATGTGGGGATGCCCTTTTTTTGTTTGTGGAACCCATTACATGACACCTTCCAATGCTTCTTTTGACTTCAATATATATTTTAAACCAAATAATAAAATTTTCTTTTAATAATGTACTTAAGACCACTAATTCCCAAACAAGAAGTCAAATCCCCCATTTCTTATTAAAAGGGGTTCCTAATTTGACTTTGGGAGAGTTGATGTAAGAACTCTAACTTTCTTTTTATCAAATGTATGAAGTTTGCAGGAGATGGGTTTACCATATTAATTAATAACTCTATTTTTGTTTAACTCTTAAGAGGTAGAAATTTGAAAGAAAAGAAACCAATATATATCACCATTGAATTATATACTTTTCTCGATAAATATAAGGAGTAATATTTGATGATCTACATAAATTTTTGTATATCACCCTAGGATAATTAAATAATGGAATGGAATAAATAAATAAATCATAACTCTTTTTTAATTGAAAATTTTATCACTTTATGATATGAGAAAAGTTGAATTCTAAATGCACCCACTTGCTTGTGTCCTAATTGCCACCATACAACAAACAATGCTTGGCTATATTTTCTTCTTCAATACCCTTTTTAATTTTGTTTCTTTTTTTTTTTCCATGTAGGAGAGAATAAACCTTTAATTCAACTATAAAAAATAGCTCTAAATTAATTGGATATTGGATATGTTTTTCAATCATTCCTCTCGACTTTATAAAATCTATATCTTTTGAAATTGTTTTAAAGGTAGATTTAAAAAAATTTCCGTAAATAAAAATTGAAACTCATACATGACAAAATTTACACATTTTAATGTAATTTAACGAAATTTAATGTGTTGTAAATGATTTTGTAAGTGTGATGTTGTAAATGATACCAACAACAATTTTGAAATGAAATGAAAAAGATAACAACGAACCAACAATTTTAATCTTTGATATAATTGAAATTGAATTGTATGAAAGACTAAGTATGCTTTTCTATTTACATATCACTTTCTAAAAATATATTTGTAGAAATAATAATAAAAAATTTCAAACTTTAGAGTTATAACCAAAACTATTTTGACATATATGAAAATCGACCAACAAAGGAAGTATAGAAACATATAGAATAAAAATCCGTGCAGAAATCTACGTAGTTCACTTATAGAATATTAGATGATACAAGCATAAATATGTCAATAGAGCTAGAGAGTTTTATGTAAGTGAGATTCATGTTTGGTCATTCAAAGCATCAAATAACAAATTCAAATCATTTCAACCAAAACTTACCATAAAGTTTTTCAGGTATATTTTGTATGATTTAAACCAAATTTTGATTAAAAAAAAAAAGAAATTAAAAAAGAAAAAAAGAAAAAATATTTCACAAACCCAACTTCACAATTTCACCTATAAATTCCTGCTCTCAGCCACTTCTTTCTTCATCGTTTAACTCTCTTCTCTGTCCTCCACAAGCTAAGTATCTTCAATTCCAACCAAAGCCCATATCATTTTTTTTGTGTTCTAATTTCATACAAACTTCAAACTTTCAATCTTTTTGGCCATTTCTTCGTACCCCAAATCTCACTCTTTTCATCTACTCTGTTTTTTTCATCTTTCTTTTTAGAATTTCGAATCTCCAATTTGTTTACACCCAAAATAATGTCGTCCAGTATCTATCAAGGGTTGCAATCATGTCTTATGGAACCACGTGTTTTAAGGCTCAAATTGTCTCCCTCCAAATCCTATTCTTCCCCGTCGCCGGCCGAAGAACAAGATTCCGATCACTCTGTTACTCATTCTGACCCACAAATTCAAATCCATCTCAAAATGGAACAGAATCAACAGAATCACACTGCCCACGCCAGTGCCGGAGATTCTCCCTCCGAAAACAGAGTCGCTTTGATTGGCCGCGGGAATGGTGTTGGTGGGTGGAGCTTTCTCCAAGCTCCGTCGGGTGTGGATGGCCACCCTCCCGCAAATCGATATGCTCCCACGATGGCGCTCAGTCCGAAGAGCCTCGAAATGTGTACTGAGAGTTTGGGCAGCGAGACCGGCAGCGATGGTGGCAGTGAAATTGGCAGCGACGAGAAAATGTCTCTGTTTTCGCCCGACGAATGGGAGACTTCTCCGTCGTTGGCCTCCGGCAGAAAGTCGGTTAAGCTTTCGAGGCTAGCAAAGAAACTCGCCAAACCCAGGTAAAATTATAAATGTACTTAATAGATTAAGATTTAGTCCGGCCACTAAATTAAATTAAGTGAAACTAAGTCTAATATTAATAGAATTGAAAATGACATTAATTTTAAAAGTTTAATCATTCATTCATATTCTTAATCTCCAGCTATCCTCCACCGTTGACGACCATGAGCGAGTCAATGGGTGTGAAGGTGAAGCCTTATAGGGAAGGCGGGCGGCTAGTGCTGAAAGCGGTGTCGATTCCATCGACAAAGCCATGTTTTGAGGTGGAGCGCGGCGGGGGAAGGCTGAGGCTGAGACTGTTGGAGCATTGTTTTTTGTTGAATATTTTACGAGAAGGAGAGGAAGAAGTAGAAGAGCGGGAGGAGGAGGAGGTGGAGAGCGGCGGGCGACTGCGGAAGGGGAGGAGGTGCAAAGAAGGTGGAGGAGGAAGAAAAGAGTTGGTGACTTGGGAGCCATTTTTGGTGTCAACTTGAAGAACTTGAGGATCTATTATTTTTCATTTTATAATCTTCTTATTTTCTGACTATGATGGCTAAATATCATTATATATATTTTGTACGTTTGATTTCGCAATAAATATATATATATATATATATATACTAATTGCTAATGGCAGTTATTATGGTTACTCTCTCTCTCCTCAAAATGTTGTATTCTGAATTTACTATTTCAACTATGTTTATCTCAAAAAAGTAATGAAATTGTGACAATTAAATCTTTATTGGCTTGCAACACGTTCAACAATTTTAAATGTTTAATTACACAAATTTATGTACCATTTAAAAAAACGATATTTTTAGTACAATAATTAAGATGTGGAAACTAAACATTCAAATTCTTCTTACGAAAAAAGTCACGTTAGTAATAATTTAAAAAAGAATTTCATTCTAGCGCGTGTCCTTTAGATTTTGTGCTTAAATATTATCTCAAACTAAAATATAGTAATGAGAGTTTTCAAAACACATACCCAAAAGTTTCAAATATTTTGTTCATCTATGTATACATATGAGCTAAGTAACTTGTAGTTAACCATTTATTCTTTAGTACATACATTAATTTAGCTTGATATTGGTTTTGAAAACTATTTGTTTTTATGCTTTAATTCATAATAAATATATTATGAAAATATATTAAAAAATAGCAAACATTATGACATATGAGAATTGCAACAATACAATTTATTAATGCACTCTTTCTCCATCCATTTATTTATTATATTGATATATGTATATGAAAACGTAGTTTCTTGGCCCATTTAAATGATTGCATCATTCTATTTCAAATTTCTCTATAACAAAATAACTGAAATTAAGGTGATTAAAAAAAAACATATCCAAAATAATCGTGAAAGAATAAAAGCATTAGGCGCAAAATACTATGTTTTGTAGTATTTATAAGATAAGGAGAGTTACAATGTAATTGAATCACCTAACAAAACAGACACAAATACGACATTTTTGAAAAAAATAATTTTAACTCAATTTATCGATTGGTTGTTAGAGAGACAAAAATGTATAATACTATATATGTATATAGTCTCAACGAAGTAGAAACCACTCAACGTGATGAACAAAGAATCGTGTTGAAGAAGTGTGGCATGTGGGTATGTCTTGAACTTTCCTAAACTAAATTTTTACAAAAAGACCCATAATGTTGGATCCCTTGATTGGAATGTTGAAAGGAAAAAAAGGGTTAGTGGTCCAATTGGGAAGGTATATTGAGTTGGGGAAAAGCAGATAAAGGAGTGTGCAAATGCCAAGTTGTGAGGAAGAAGGACATTATAAGAGAGGACAGAGAGTGAGTACAAGGCCTCTGTTAAGTTTCATATGGGTGTAGGACCATTATATTATATAGTAGAAGAGAGACCAAAATAAGGAGTGAGTGATATCTCTGATCTCTCTCATCATCAACCATGTGCCTTCCCTCTTCTCTTTCTCATCTCTAACTAGGGTTTCTAACAACACATGATATCACATATACACCTAGGACCCCCAATTCTCTATATGCAATCAAAATCAATTTGAACCTATTTTTGTATACAGATGGACTTCTTGAAAAGACTTCTTCGAGGAGTAGTATGAAAAATAACCGTTAAAAAAACTTGAAATTGAAGAGAGAGTTTGTTATTTATCATTTGTGGGTTCATATAAAAAAATATACTATTCTAAACCGTAAACTCTCATTCTTGCTCTTTTAAACAATGACAATGAGAAAAAGAAGTCGATGAGTTTCTTTTGACACACATGATCAATTTCCACAAAGAAAGATATAGAGATCATACATCCAAATATATATATTTTGGAATGAAGATTGTAATGACTGAAAAATATATGGAAGAGTTGAGTGAAATGGAGAAAATATAGTAAAATTGCATGTCAATGTAGCTATATCATACTAAAATGGATCATATTTAGTTAAACCCTCAATTCAAAAGTCGGAAACAATATTCTTACTAGACCAATTTGTTCACATCTCAAATAATTAAATAAGTTTGGTTTTTTTATTCATTAAATAAAATAACTTTAAACCCTAAATTTGATCTTTAAACTTAAATAAACCTCCATAAAGAATGACTAATCATTCCAACTCAAAGTAGAGAAAGGTTTTGCTAAGATAAGAGTTTTACTATATAATATCATCATATTCAAAATAGGAGACACACAGAAAGGATTAGGGTTTAAGTTTTGTTAATTTTGACACCTTGAAAAATAAATAAATGTGGTCGGTAAATAATTAGGGTTTAGGGTTTAGGATTATTGTCCAATCATGGAGTTATATTAGGGCAACCCAACCCATAGAATGGAGAGTACAACTTTTTTGGGGAGTGGTTGCTTGGATAGGGAAAGAAGTCGTCAACTAAAGCATAAATTGCATCATTGTGTCCCTAAAATCATGTGCTTCAACAATTACTTCTTCCTCTTCCATATTTTCATGTCTCTATATTATATATATTGTTATATAGATAGAGAGAGAAAGAAGAGGACTACCTTTTTCTCTCACAAAATCATGTCCCCATTAAACAAAAAGATCTTGAAATGTCATTTTCAGGTTTGTATGTATAAATTACTTACACAAAGTTGTTGTTTGGAAAAGCACTATTGAGAGAATTAGGTGAAATTATGTGTGTATTTGAAAGTTTGAAATAATGAGAAAAAAAAATATCTATAGGACTAGAGTGATTGTATCCATTGCTACAAATTCGTTTTATAAGTTTTTGGTTTTTGAAATTTTAAATTATAAAAAGAAAAAAAAACTTTTGGCTTTGATTGACAATTTTGACTAATGTTTCAAAAGATTGAGAGATTCAAATTTGAAAAAGGAATAAAAAGTACTTTTTTAAAAACTTTTTTTAAAAAATTGTGTAAGAAAAATGAACCATAAATTTTATTTTGGAAAAAACATATAAAAGTTTTAAAAACAGAAAATTAAAGATGAATTTAATGTTTATCAAACAATACCTTTATTTTTTAAAATTAAACTTATAACTATGATATAGTTTGTTTGTTTGTTTTTTTCATTTTCATTTTAGAAACATATATTATTTTCAAAAACCATACTAAAATTTGAAAACTAATAAAATAGTAACTTTAAAATTTTGATTAAAAATTTAAATTTCGATTGATAAATAAAATATTGTATTTTGAATGAAGAAGAAAAGCTTAAAAGTTTGTAAGAAAATAAAGGAATATTTTTAAAATAGCAAAATGAATTCACTTATTGACAAATATAATAAAATACTTTTCTCTTCCAAATAGGCTACTAATTTGTTTTATAAATTTAAAGTTTTTGGATTTTATCTATTTATGATAAATCGTGTTTGACTCAAATAGATACCGATAAAATGTCTATTTAGATTTATCACAGCGAATCACTAATAAAAAGTAAAGTTTTGCTATATTTGTAAATTCTTTTAAATAGTTTTGAATCAAATTCAAGGTACGATAACAATGTAAGAATAATTATAAAAATTTTCTCTCTTTTTGTGAATGAGAAAATGAAGAGACAAATTAATTTAGAAGCACATTGAGTGTGTTTCTCAAAGAGTAAAGAAGAGGTAATATCAATTTTTACCCTTTTCAATTTGCAACGTCATGTGAGAGGAAGAAATCAAATTTCTGACTTCACAGTTAAAATACAAGCTAGTATGATGCAAGTTGAGTTGCTCATTTCAGAAATTTGGAAGTCATTCAATTTATTGCACCTTAAGCTAAGCTTAAATTTAACCAATTGTTACAAACTAATTTCAAGAAATTTGATCTTTGATGTTATTTGAAAACTGATATCACAAGTATACAATGTTGGACGTTTGACCAACATGAAAAAGGATGTTATTAAAGATATTCAATATCGATCATCTTTTATAAATATACGTTGGTTTTTGTTCGACATTATATAGTTGATTTTATTGTCGATTTTCGTTTCACATTAAACACTTTTAGCAACACATTCTTCAATCTCAGTCACTAGACCAACATTAAATGAGTTGGTCTGATATTAATGTATCAATTTGCTTTAGAAGAAGTTCATTAATTTTACAATATACATGTATTTAATTAGAGTTTAGGCACCTTTAAATGAAAGTTTATTAGATCGTAATTAATACTAAACTTTAGTGACATTTATTTTTGCTCTGTATGGTAATTATTTTGTTTTTTTTTTTAATTTTAATTTTATGAAAATTAAGCATATTTCCGCTTCGAGTTGTCTTACAATGATTTGTACTTCTTTCTTAAATATAATGGTTGAATTTCTACTCAAATTTAAAAAACAAAAACAATTTTTTGAAAATTATTTTTAAAGTTTTTAAATTTTGGCTTGATTTTTTTGAACTATTGGTAGAATATAGATAACAAAAAAATAAAGTTTGAGGTGGAAGTAGCGTAGTTATCAAATAGTAGCAATCACTCAAAATAATTGGTTAAGAATAAACACTTGAAATCAACTTTTAGAAAAATGACTTATTAAGTACTTAACTAATTTCTCCCTAATTCGGTATAGTTGTTAAAATGATCAAAACACACCAAAAGTCATTTACCTCATTTTTATATGTTGTTGTAGCAATCATCACTCCTTATCTGCCAATTCTCCGACCAACTTAGACTGCCACTTTTGTCCAACTCCAATAATCACCTTTGACTGCCAACAACAACGACCAACTCTAACAATCACGCATCCACCAACTTCGACAACTACCACCTTTAACGATTATTTTTAAAATTATAAGTTTAAAGTATTATCATTTATAGTAATTTGATATTAATAAAAGAAAAATACTTTGATTTGTAACAAACTTGTAAGAATACAACTCTTGAGAAAGAGTTGTCAAAATATATATGAAAATTTTTATTTTAAAAAGTTTTTACTAAAACTGTTTAAATTATGAATTAAAAAAAAACAATTTCTAAACATTAAACATCAGTCAATCTATAATTAGTAATGGTCGCATACAACTAATTTGTTCATATCACTATCTTTCCTTTCAATATTATTTTTACTATAACTTTAATTCTCTTTTTCACATTCATTTTGAAAAATTCAAAATTTCTTAATCATTTAACAATCTCAACACTATAGATGGTTCAACAGAATTTAAAATCAATAAACATATTTACATATCAACTTAATTATAGTTATATAGTACTTAGTCTTGGGTTACCACTTTCTCTTTACTAATCTTGACGTATTTGCACTCTATCAAACTTCTCACAAACATTATTATCTAACATTTGGATATGAAAATCACTGAATATATGAAGAATGAAAGTCAAAAAAACAAAATGATAAATTTACACTTTAATTTTTTAAAAAAAGTATATAATTTAATTAGTTTTTAAAATCATGATCTACCATATATATCATTATTTGTGGATCAATTTTGGTTAAAGACAAAAGCAACTAATATTCAAACCACTCTTTATGGAAAGTTTAGATTCTTAGTACAAAATAATATACTCCCCATGGACTTGGCTCATAAGTTTTTTAGCTTTTCAAGATGGGCCTTTAAGTTTATGTGGCAATAATTTGAGACACCTCTTAAATAGTTTTTGACCATTGGCATTGGCAACACTTGGACAAATGTTTCCAATTGGTAGTATGAGTATCATTTTCATATATTCTTTGGGATTGTAGTCCATCAATGCCTTATTCATCTCATTATTGGTTTATGATTCTATATATAGAGATGTCTTTTTTGTTTATTATCCAATTTTTTCTCTCTTATACATATATATATAGTTAAAAAATAATTAGTTTGATTCCTATACTTAATTTAATTTAATTTTGGTTGCTACACTTTAAGTTTAATCCCATCTAAAAAAACATAGGGTTTAGTTTGATTAACGACTATATATATATAAATACATTATTGATTTTCATTTTCTTTTAATTTGGTTTGAAGTGTTAGAAGTATTTTTAAAATGTAATAATAAGAAAAAAAGGTTATAAGTTCTTTAATTAATTATTTTTCTTAAGAAAAATTACCCAAAATTTAACTTCCTTTTTTGTATAATTGTGACTTAAAATTATTTTTAACTATTTATTTGTAAATTTCAATACTACAATTCTTCACTAGGTTGAAATCATAGATTTGATAAAAAAGTAAATTTAATATCATATCATCTAACATTAGTCTTCATTTGTGGGCTTGAAATATAAACAAAACATTGTAGATGATTAAACACAAGATTTTCTAAACCACATGTTCAAATATATCATCTTTGTCGCGACGTGATCGTGACGCGGAGCGGCCGACCTCCCCGTTTATTTAATTTCAATAAATAAATAATTTTGGAGTCTCCACCAACCATATTAAGGTGTGATTGGTCATCCAAAGAAAAGAAATAAAAAAAGATGGTCTACATAAATTCATGAGATTTAGGTTCGAGGGTCAAGTGTGTGTAGGAAAAGTGTTAGCACCCTACAACACCCATAAAATGGTTATCTAATTTTATCTTTTAAATTAAATTATAGGGGTTCACAAAACAAAGTTTTTTATTTAGGTTTTGTTTAAATGTCCCATGTTTTATCAATTCATATCGAAGAAAGTAAAACCTAAGCATGAATTGATAATTATGGGTGGCATAAAAACCATTAAAAAAATGAAGTTTATTTTTATTTTAAAAGATATATACAATTTTTTATATTCACCTCAAGAATATTAAAATACCAAAACTTTGATATTTTAATCTCCATCATAGGTGTCTAATGAGAAATTTCATGTATCTAAGAATTAATAAATTCATAGAAAGCACTACTCGGTCCCATTTAAAATATGAACTGTGTTTATTTTTTAAAAATCTATTAATTAAATTTCAAATGGAGAAATTTCATGTATTCATGAAATTTAAATTATAAAATCCATAAAAAAACAATACTTTTTCTCCAATTTACATTTTTATATTTAAATGGGAAAATAAATAATAATAATAATGACAAAACATGTGTGAAATTTAAAAAAATACTTTAAGGTAAATATATTGAGATAAAATAATACAGATAAAATAAATACATACATGATATAAGAATGATGCAAAAATAAGGTAAGTTTCCAGGATGCAAAATAATTAATTAAGGCAGGCCAGTTAATTAACCCATGATGTCAGACTAATTAATTAATACAGAATGCCAAATGAATAATTATTAACACGAGATGTCAAATGAGTGTCAAATAATTAAAAGGAGACTAATTAATTAATGCAGATGCAAATAATTAACTCAGAATACAGAATGTCAAATGGGTGCCAAGTAATTAAAGTAGGTCAGCATGCTAATTAATTAATGCAAGATGCAAATAAATAACACAGTAGCCAAATTGATGCCAAATAATGATCGTTGATTGCATGATGCTCATTAATTAATTAATTAATACATGAGAATAATTAACACATGAGTAATTAAAACAAAAGGCCAAATGGGTGCTAAATAATTAACTAGATGCAAATAATTAACTTTCAAATGGGTGCCAAGTAATTTAAGTAGGCCAACATGCTAATTAATTAATTAATGCAGGATGTCACGTTAATACATATGCAAATAATCAACACAACAGTCAAATAATTATAGCATAATGATTAATTAATTAATACATAAGAACACAGAAGTAATTAACTGAGATTAAATGAATGCCAAATAATTAACTAGAATGCCAAAGTAGGTTTAACCTAAGATGCAAATAAAATAACACAGTAGCCAAATGGATGTCAAATAATTATAGCAAGATGCATGCTGATTAATTAATTAATACAGAATGAATTCGAATGAGTAATTGACACAAGAGGCCAAATGAGTGTCAAGTAATTAATAGGAATGAATGTGAAATAGGTGCCAAATAATTAACCAGGATACAGAGCACTAATTAATTAACGCAGCACCCAAATAATTAACGCAAAATTATTAACCATGAATCAGGATGCGGAACACTAATTAATTAAGGCAGAATCATACCATGAATTTAATAAAAAAAAAAACTTACCAACAGGTCTGCTGGCTTCTTTTTTTTATCCTCTCAATCTCTTCCCAAATCACAAATAGATGAAAAATTTTCTCTTTTTTAAGTGTGCCTTATCTCCCCAAACCACAAACAGATGAAAATACGTGTCTTTCCTCTTAAAATCTCCCAAATCACAAACACATGAACAGATAGCCTGTCATTTTTTAAAATCCCCCAAATCACAAACACATGAACAAATTTTTTTACGTGTACCCCCTCTGTCCCAAATCCCTCCCAAATGAATCTTCTCCTTCTCTTTTTATAGGGCAAGGTCGATTATGTTTTAGATCGTGAAGTAGAGTAGTTTTTAGATAGTGAAGTGAAGTAGTTTTTAGATCGTGAAATGGAGTAGTTTTTAGATAGTGAAGTGGAGTGCAAACTACGCAGAGAAAGGAAAAGAAGGTGGGAGCGTGGGAGAAGGTGAGAGATTGGGAGAAAGTGGGAGCGTGGGAAAAAAAGCGTGGTGACGAAGGAAAACGAAAATAAGGGATGCTTGAGAAGGAGAAAAAAAACTTTTATTTTTAATTTTAATTTTAAATATGTTTTTATTTTTGTTTTTGTTTTAAAACATAAATTTAAAATTTAAGACTTAAGATTTAAAATTTAAAATTTAAAATTTAAAATTCAAATTCAAATTCAATTTCTTTAAAAAAAATAATAAATAATGTAGGACAAAATACGGTATCTACAATCTTCAAATGCACTATTGATCCATAAAACTTAAGTTGATTTGTAGGAATGTTAAGTTTTATGTTATATCACTTAACATATATTAAATAGTTGAATGATAACATGAGACACAAATGTCTATTAGACAAACACAGTCATTGCGTGAAACCCAAAAGAATAAAATAGTTCAAAAACTAAGACACTAAAAAAAGAGTTTAAATGACCTAGACTGTAATTTACATGCATTTCTTCTTTTTAAATTGGAAGTTCGATCTCTCATTTTTATAATTGTTGTATCAAAAAAGACGAAAAAAGGCAAAATTTTGTTGGGTTGTACACACATTATTTCCACATCAAACTAAAAAGAATATATAGAGAGAGAAAGAGGTACGTAGATAGATAGATAGGGAGAGAGTAAAGTTTTAAACTTTATTGTTAAGTTTATGTGACTTTCAATGCCCAAGTTGTCCTTGTCCTCTTCTTCATTGGATATGCCAATATTTACAAAAACGAGATTATATATATATATAAGTTGTTGAAAAGGGCACCACAAATATAAAGCCAATTTGTGTTATAGGATTAGGAAGCCATCTCTATTCACAAACACGCAAGAGAGAGATAGAGTTTATATAATGTTTGAAGTTTTTATGTGGTGTCTTTCGTGTTACAAATTTTGTCCTACCTGCTCAACCCTAATGTTCTCCACATCTTATGTGTATAGTACGTAAGGATCCATGTCATCGACCTAATCTTCCACTCTTTCATTCTCGTTCTTGATTCTTTTTGTTTGTCATCTATTTTATTTCATTACGCAAGTGAAAACCAAGAGAAATCGTTGTTTATTCATTAAAAATGTAATCACATATTTTTTTGTCTCCAAGTTTAAACTTGTTTTTAAAAACTCATGAACTAAAAATGTACATTTTAAAAACTCGGACTAAAAAAGTACATTTTCAAAATTTTAAAACTCATTAACCAAATGTACACATATTCTTATTCTATATTATAGTTAGAAAGAGTGGATGACGCGACGATGATAATATTGGTATAGTAATAATAACGTTAATAATAATAATATTGCTGTTATTAATGATAATAATATTGTTAAATAACCATAAGAGATTAAAATACAATCCATTAATATAACATCAATCTTAAACTATATTTTTATAACTTTTTCTTTTTGTGAGAACTATAATTGAACCATAATTTACAATTCCTTAAAAAATAGTAGATAAAAAGATAACTTTATGTTTTGTAAAATGAAAATTATTTTAAATGAAAAAATTACAAAAAAAAAATAATTACAAAACATAACACAATTTCATCTAGAAAATTGTATCAAATAACAAAAACATTTAGAAAAAAAAATAGCTTATGACACCAATTTTTTGCATATTGCGAATATGACAAAATTAGTGATATCAAACGGTAATCATATGACTATTAGATAATTATCACTTTTAAATTTGCTATTTTCTCAAATTTAGAAAATGTTATGACATAGACTCTATTATCATAAATTTTTTTATTATTTTAACAAAAGTTAAAATTTTAAATTCTATCCTGATCTTTATAATGTAAAAATGTATTGAAATTGGATTTGGTTGAATTTTATAAAATGAAAATACTCCTAAAAAAATTATATTAGAAAAAATGGTATCCATTAGACATTTCATTTTTTAAAAGGAATATATTGCCTTTTTTTAGAGTATAAATAATACTTATGATGATGAAAGATTTAGAGAATCCAAGAAAAGGGCCCCATTCAATTATTTAATATTAAAATTTATTCCTTTTTATCTTTTTTAATTGTTTATTATTTTCCTTTGTTTCTTTTTCAGAATCTAATCTCTTGTCTTCTTGCAATTTGCAATATCATTGCTATGTTTTCTTTTTAAAACAAAAGAACAAAACATATCTTCATGTAAGGATGCACTACAAAGGACAATCTTATGTAATGAAGGTCCAAAATTGAGCATCTAAAATGTAATGCTTAACTTAATAATAGTTAATTATGATCAAAATCATTCTTCTTTTCTTTTTTTTCTTTTTATAATTTCTACCTATTTTTAAGATGACGATAGTTTGTATCTTGACTCAATGGATAAACACATATGGTAACCTTGATGCAATTAGAATCTTTTATTCTCAATCATCTCATCCTTATAAGATTCTTATCAATAATTTGTTACAAATCAAAATATGAATCTAACATATGCTTTGCTAAAAAAAGTGCACTCTATTATCCATATAGAATCAAATATATATATATATATATATGTAAAAATGTGTCTATAGGACTCTATTAATTTACTTGTTTATTATGAACAATAATACACACAAGTTATTTGAATGGGCTTAAAATTTACAAGTCTCACCATAGTATTAAAAAATAATACTAATTTTTTGTAATGGAAATCATTGCTAAAGAGTGATTAGAAATTATAGATCAAGTTAACACTATTGGAGGTGAGGTGAGGCCTTATATATATGTAGCTCAAAACACTGAAAAGTACCCCTCATTAGATTGTCATTTATTAATTACTTTTAGATAAGGAAAACAGTGAACTTTCTTGTTATAAATTTGAGTAATTAGGCTTTTGGTGAATCAATTTTTTTTCTATGGCCTCAAATACTTATTCTTAAACTATATTCTTACCTTGTTGATCAACAAATTCTTGACTTATGTGTAACAATATTGTTTCTTTATTTTTTGTTTTGTATGTTTACTCTTTTTAAAATTATAATTTTATCATTGATGTCACGTTAGAGTAAAATTCAATTTACCTTTGGTCAAATTTTGTGTCCAAACAACTATGGTTACCATGTATGTAGTGGGTCTCATCATATATTGTTGTATTTAGATAAAGGTATCTCACTAGTAAAAGTGCTAATATTTTGAATGGGTAATAGACTTGACAGTATAGATTGGTTGAAAAGAAATTGTCACCAAATAAGATATAAATCATAGCCGTCCAAGTTCCCTATCTGTCAGACAAAATTACCAACAATTGGGATATGCTCATCTGACGGTTTACATTTGGACAACAATTAGTAGTCTGACATGGATACTCATCTTTTATATATATATATATAAGTCATCTCTTTTTTCACACTACAAGAGGACGAGCAATAAGTCTGAAAAGACTATAATAATCACTTTTTACTCAAGTAAATATTATTTCAAAATCTCTCGTTAAAAGTAAAAGTAAATATTATTTTAAAAACTCTAGTTAGAATTGTTTGCTAAAGTTTTTATCATTCTATGTTCATAATTTTTTTTATTCTTTCCTACATTGCTTATTATTTTCTTCTCGAATTAAAATATTTTATAATTAAACACATGCTATTATAATTAAAACTAAAATAACTTACACCTTAAACACAAACTATTGTAACTCAATTATAGTAACAATACTTATTAGTTTTATCACTTCTTATTCAAACGCTTAGATCTAGCAATTTTAAAAAGCATGTCGATGAGATGTAGAATAAATGGAGACTCTTCTAGTACTATAAATTTTTCAAAACAAGTGTTGCTCTTCCTTAACAAAAAAAAAAAAAAGTATTGATATTATACAAAGTATGAAGTACTTGACCAAGAAGTCAAATTCTAATCATTCACCTTACATATTGTTGAACACGAAAAAAAAAAACGTATATAGTCGCATCAAGTTTGCACACTAAAAATTCATGACTTACTTTAAGAGTCATTTTGGGTGTTGTTATAAAGTTTGAAGTTGCTAAGTTTGAGATTTAATTAGCATGTAGAGTACAATAATTAGGATTTTAGAGCTACGAATTACAAAGTCCTTATTTGTGATATCAATTGTTTAAGCCAAAGTTAAATTTAAACTTTATTTTTTCTCTTTTAAGCATAATATACTATTAATTAGAGTTTTCAAAATAGCAAATTTGATTTCTATTTTTTCTACATTATTTTTGCCTTTTTTCCATTTTTCAATTTCACTCAAATTTGGTATGAGGTTGAATATGGATGTAATAAATTATCTTAATTTAAGATTAAACTCCAGATCAATTTAAAATTTACATTTTTCTAAAAATATTTGATTCTATCTAGCTAAATTTTAGCTTAGGTTTGGAATTGAATGATAAAGTAGTGTGGCTGGAATTATATTAAAAAAATTGATTATGCACATTTTTTTTAACACAATTTGTGTGGGAGAAGAATTGAACTTCTAACTCGAGGTTGGTAATACAGTTTTCATATTAGTTATTGAAAATATTAGATAGAAGGATACACACAAAAAAAAAAAAAGAATGAAATTATTCAACAAATATTATGTTGATATTAGTGTAGTAGAATTGTCGTTAAATATTGGATTGTGAAGTACGTGAATCGAACATTTAATGAATCAAGTGAACATCATCATCTAAGTATTTTATTTTTTCAATTACTCAAATTAAAGCACGATTAATACTTTTGTATTACAAGATAGACGATAGGTTGAGAATGAAGTATATATCTAGCTATAGATTCTAATTGATTGTTGTTAGTTGTGGATGTAAATTTTTTCGAACAACAAATTAAAATGTAGGAGGAATTAGGGGTTTGACAAAACCCTAAGTAGGCACTTGCATTATTTATTTGTATGTTATTTAAAAGCCTTGTCGATGCATTGTCAAATATGTTGGCTATGCCATCTACTTAGGAAAAGAATTTAGATGAGAATCCATCTAAAAAGCATCACAAAAATGGCTTTTATATTTACTCACATATATATACACACACATACATATATACCATATCTTCTTGAAAGCTACGCTACAGACAAAAAAAAATTATAAAAGAAATCTCCCCATAGGGAGAGAGGATTGTGTGGGAAATGATGGTGATGGTGAAATTTGATTGAAAAGTGAGGTTTAAAATCTCGATATTGATAGAAATATTGATAATAAGATAACGTCAGTATTATAAAAATGTAATAAGTTGTCAATGTCACTTGACATTTTTTAAATATTATTTTAAAAAATATTTAAATTAGTAAACGAACGTTTTAATTACCTCTTTTCTATCTATTATACTCGATCTTTCGTCGAAATGTCGAAAAAAGATATTACATTTTATATAATTTTTTTTAACTAAATTAAGATCGTCACACGGGTCAAGTGATAATTAACATATTTTACCTATTTTTCATAGATCTTTCCCCTACCTCTATACATTCTATTGAGAAAACTAAGTCCAAGAAATGCTTATAATTGATATTGTATTCACATTGTTACAGCTCATTTATTTTTTAACCATATAATGAAAATGTTGACTAACTTTTTATATATATCAATGTCAGATTTATGAACATGTGAAATTGTCGTTGGACATGTCGACATGTTGATGGAAGTTTATGTTCAAATGCCTCGAATCTATTATCCAATGCTTCAAAGAACCAAGCTGAATGAGAGTATATTATTATATATTCTATTCTAAATGTAGCTAACACATCATTTTTTAATCATATAAATTTCTATTTCAATTCTATATTATTTACATTTTTCTACTTATCACTTTATTTATTGATTTCATACTAATCAAATACGTTAAAATATGATTGCAGTCATATACTTTTAAAATGTAATTAACTTTCTAGAAGGAAAAAGAAATAAAATCTTTAGTGCTCTTTCAATGAAAGTTGTGGTTAAATAATTTTACAAAAAAAAGAAATTATTAATAATAAAGGGTAACTTCAAACTAAGGTGAGTGGCTAATTTTAATATTTATTATAAAGACTAAATTTAAACTTTGTAAAAAAGGAAAAGGAAAAGAAGTTAAAAATTATAAAATGGATTAAAAAGAGAAGATTTGAGAAAGATATATAGAGAGCGAGAGGAGGAAAGTGTTTAGGGTACAATACAATGTTTGTTGAGTGTGGAGGCCAAAATGGATTCCCACAATCCAACAAAATATTTGAAATTCCTTCTTTTTCTTGGCATTGGTAATACGCAAGTGGCATTTAATTGAACACAACAATCCAAAACCATCAATCATTGTGCCATTTTCTTGTCTTCTCCATTTGGGCTTTAATTTTGTGTCTATACATTTCGTGCATTCTACATATGTCTGAAATTCCTCTTTTGTTTTTGTTTTCGACCTTGTAGATATAGCTTCGGTTCGTTAGGACTTTATATGTAGCTTCCATAAGAATCTAGATTTATCATATTACTTAAAATTGATAAATAACACATTTTTCTTGTTAGTTTATTCTATAAATTTTGAATGTCAATTTAGAAATATAATCAACACATTTATGAGATAAATCTAAATGTAATTTTGTTCCTCTTCTTTCTTTTTCCTCTTAAAACTAAAGTCCCTTTACTATTTTTTATTTTTATTTTTTTAAATTATCATCTTTAAGAAAATAAGCAAAACTCATCTAAGTAAAAGGTTAATGTTTCAAAAATGGTGATGACCAAAATCTTGAAGGTAATGTGTCATTTTAAATTCTCCAATAAAAGTTCAATTTACTATCTCGTCTCTAATTAAAAATTAAAACCATAGATTTGTAAGAGTGGTAAATCTTATTTAACAGCTTAGTTATCCACATATAAAAGTTGCATTATCATTCCGTTAGAGAGTAAACAAAATTTTAACGAGAATTCCAAAATATGCTCTTTTTAAAAATTCAAAGATTAGAACATACACTTTTAAAAGTTTGGGACCAAAATAAAACAAGTTTTAATTTAAGGACCAATATAAGATTTATACCTATTTTTGTATATGAGATTTTTCAAGATGTTTAAAATGGTAACTTAAATGGCAAATTTATTCTATATGATTAAAAAATAATTATTTATTCAAAGTTTTATAAATAGTTGTTATAGTGGAACTAAATTATAACTTTAAAATTTAACTAAGGTTTTATATATATTTAATTAGTATGTTTTTAGAACTTTTCTTAGTCTTTGCAGTCGATGTCGATGAAAATATTGAAATCTCAAATTTATAAAAGTGTTGATTAAACTCTCGATAAAATGATTGTTTTTTTGACATGGTTGAAAACTCATATAAATAAAAATAAGTCTTTCAATAATTTAAATAAATTAAAATTTCTTAATTATATCTACACATATGTACATGGACATGTGAAAATGTTGATACATAGGCAGAAAATTAATACCTACTTCATATCAATTGTCAAGCAGAAGCATTACCTTTAATAGCCATATCATTTGTTAGAATTTTGTGGTTGCATTTTAAAAGGAGTAGCAAAAAAACTCGAAAAATTACAATTAGAAACAAACGTTTTCTTTTCATAATTTGGCTTTAATTTTAGAAAACACCCCTAGAATGTAGACAACAAAACATAGAAAACAATAGATAGAATGAGTTTGTATAGGCTTAATTTTCAAAAACCAAAAACAAAAAATAAAATTAGTTACCAAATGAGGCATGGATTGTCTTCAAAATCTAGCCTTTGGATGGGCAAAACCTCCTTGGAAGTTAGTATAAGCTGAGTGTTACAAGTTTGATATAAGAAATAGGGTCCTACTCCTAACATACTCAAATTCAATACAAGAAAACGATAAAGTTCTAAGAGAAAGAAGGTGGGAATCCTTACTCGGTAGTTGATAATTGATTATTGCCTTGTTCTTCATTTTCTTATGAGAAAAATTAAGTGAAGATCACTTATATAGAATCGTGAAGATTGAAAAATTCAGTGATGAAGAAAAGAAGAAGGACAAACTATTGATGGCAGCAAGCAACGGAGATACTCAACATGAAAGAACCTGTAGATCCACACATATTAGATAAGAGGTAAGTAATCGATAAAATATTAGAATTGAACACTATTAGAACCTTTTTTCCTGAATGGTAAACTTTAAATTCATGAAAACGAAGGAAATAATTAAAGACATAAGAGGCAAATACATATTATACATATCGGGGTACAACAATCAAAATCAAAACTAGTTTTTAGTAACTAACAAGATATGGTTGCCAAGAAAGGAATAGACATCCTCACTCATGTTAGTAATTACTTAAACAAGATACCATCATTAAGCCAACAGATGGAACCTAAACGTGCAGTAAAAGGATTGTTAGGAATGACTGCCTAGGAGTTTAGGAATGTGTTTCTAAACATTTGAGTCATTCAAAACCGACCCTCTCCACCCTAAAGTATGATACTAAAACAAAATAAATCATAAAAAAGGAATACAAAGCCAAAAAAATGAGAGAGCAGTATCTATCTTTGCATTATTGTAATTGCTTTAAATAGCATCAGTTACATGGAGAACTGGTATAGCCCCAACAAGTTCGTTCCGGAGTCCTCTTTGAATTCCTTCGGGTCCATAAATACAAGTTAGATAAATAATTCTAAACAAAGAACAAAAGTAGGATGAATGGTTTGGTGGTTACGAAAATTTAGACCCCAACTTGATAGAAATACCAAAACATTCTTTCTATAAATAACCAAATATACTTCTAGATTACACAAGAGGAACGATTAGCAAAGTCAGAAACGTATAACTTAACAAAGAAATTAAGGCAGTGTTATCGCGGTACTTAACAGCGACCACATAAGTTGATTTCTTTCAGTTAATTTGAGGTATTTTTCCTGGCAGCGTATGCGCGGCAAGCAGCTAATCCAATAACACCAACAGCAGCCCCAACTGTGATTTGCAAACAGAAGAGCATTAGGCATAATGGTTGCTAGTTTTCTAACATTTGTAACATGTTTCGATTCTTCTCTAATGTAAGGAGTTGGAAAAAGGAATGGATGAACCACAAACATACCTGAGACGAATATGAGAGAGCGGTTAAAGAGTTTGTAATACCGCTTACGGTTCCTCCCTCTCTCTGTTTCTGGAATGTTTGCATGAGGATGTTCTGCAGCAGTCAAAATTTTATTGAACATATTGCTTAAGTCACCTGATTTTGAGCTCACTGGTATAGGTGCTTCTATTCCCAATCCCTGACAAACCTAAAATAGTTGACTGAAGTTAAACAAATATTCTAGTGAATCATGTACAAAATAACGTTTGTAACCGTCAATAATGTAAACCTAGCATGAAAGTTTGAACTACGTGTATAGAGTGGTAAGCATACCCTCACTGAGTCTTGTACTGCAAGTGGAGATGGGTCAAGATCATCCTTGGCAGCAATAACAATGCAAGGAACTCCAAAGCCACTAACTTCTCCCTTTCTCGCAACCTCAACAAGTAGTTCTCTTGATCTATTCCATGAATCTTCATCTGAACTGTGGAGAGTGAATCAACATCGACATGAAGCTTTATATCAGAAGAGGAAAAATAATTGACAGTTCACACACAACGATCCACATTGATAGTGAATAATATATCCTCAACCAATTACATTTTAGCATTTAGTGATTCAGATTAATGTTTCTCATATATATAATTTTTTTGAAATAATGTTTCTCATGATTAAGATGACTATGGAAATGAGACATTTGATACTCTACATCAACTTATTAGAAGTTATCTAAACATCCTTAAATAACGTACTTCTTTTTTTTGTAGAAAACCTTAAATAACATACAGTTATGCCGAATACTAGGAAACAGAAATTCCTATTGAATATCAAGTAGCACATTTAAGCAACAATAATACAAAGTTCACTTCTTGTTCAAATACACGTGGCATATTTAAGCAACACAAACGGCCAATTTTCAACTCTTAAAGCTGCAGTTACCCCAAAGGAAATAATAGGGAACTTCATATTGGTCTGTCATGTCACCAAAAAAATCTAGTAAAAACTGTTGTCACCTGTCATAGACAAAGACAGCAACATCACATCCTGCCAAACACTCTTCGTTTGAAAGAAATTTATGGACGCCATCTTCAGGAATCTCTCTCAATATAAGTGTCTTCTGACCTCCCTTATGATGCAAACAGTGCAATAAACATGATCAAAAGGTCAAATAAGATTCAGATTTTCAAACTTGGAAATCTTTACGGTGGAAGATTAATGATAAATATGTAAATTTCAATATTATGACTGCACTGAACTCGATGTTTCAGCGTGTGTGGAACTTAAAAGATATGTAGATTTGAACTTTGTTGTCCTTTTCAGGGAGGATGAGAATAAGAGAACACAATCATATGAAAACACATTGTAGTCACCTGAATTCTTTCGAGCATATTCATGACGTAACCATCTTCAGTTGTTGAGCTATAGTTTTTAGAATAAGGCCTGAAACGAGAGTAAAGAAAAAAAAAGTAAAAAGCAATTTGAAGATAGTGATAATAAAGATATTGTAAAAGGTTTTGCAATAAAGCTGGTTAGGCAAAGGTACTAGTAAAATGAAAAACCATCAATAAGAAGTGATCGGTAAAGGCATGAGACCTTCGGATTAAGGTATTCAAAATAGCCGACTTTCCAGCCTTTTTAGGACCAAAGACAAAGCATTGAAACACGTTTCTTTCTGTTTTTTGCTTTTTGCGATCTACCAATCTTCTCCTAGTAACACGGAGTGCTTTAGCTGGATCGCCACCATATCCAATGTATATTAAATTGGCCAAACTCCGTGGAGGATCCAATATCGTCATCAGTGCCCACTGCAATCATTTAATAGAGTTCTGTTGTCACGATAGATCAATATTTTTTATAAGAGACAAAATACCATTTCACTGAACAAATGAAGTTATACAGGAGACATAACTTAATGAAATTATCCATAGTTTACTTATTAATGAGACACAATAATTTATTGGTGGAATGAGATTACAAAAGACTAACTTCATGAAATTACCAATAGTTTACTTATTAATGAGAAACAATAATTTATTGGTGGAATGAGATTACAAAAGACCAGGAAAGAAATAACCTAAAGAAGTAACAAACAACAAAGGTTGTGCATACAAAATTGTCTAAGTCATTTTTAATTTATCTTTTGGAGGAAAAACAGTCAATTGGCAATAATAGAAATATTACACGATAGTTACAAAGGAATTGGATAGAGAACTCTAAAAAGAGGCCACAAAAGAACAATATCCTTCAAACTTTAGAAATGGTCTTCCATTGAACTTTTTTATGAGAAAAACAATTTTCATGGAGAAAAAATGAAAGAATACAAGGGCATACAAAAAAACCAGTTCACAAAAACACTCCAACAAAAAGAAGGGGGATCAACTGAGAAGAATGTCACCAATGAAATAATTACAAAAAGACTTCGAAATCGAAGTCCATAGGGACAAATGAAATCTAATCAAAGACCAACCCTCACTATGATTCCTTTTCCTACCACAAAACACCCAATCATTCCTCTCCCCCTAAATGTCCCACAAAATAGCGCACACACACCCCCCCCCCCCCTCGAAAGAGCGGATGGAGGAGAAACTCCTCAATCGTCGCACAAACAACCCTATGACCAGCATGGCTAACAATAAACTCCTGCAGAAACAAACTCCACAAAGACGAGTATACTAGCAATCCCAGAAAAGGTAATCGACCAAGGTCTTCCTCCTCCTTCAACAAAGCAAGCAACAAAAAGGCCCAACAAGAGTAGACCTTCTCCTCACAAGCTTATCCACATTGTTAACCCAACCCAATAGAACTTATGAAGAATCTAACTTTCTTAGGAACCTTGGTTCTCCAAACCACATTAAAAACAAACTCCCTAGAGGTGGAGGGATCGAACAACAAAATAGCCCGAGAGGCATTTGCTGAAGAGTGCCAGCTTACAAAGCTTTAACCAAGAAGGATAAATAGTACGGCTTCGGTACTTCTCAAAGCAAAGGGGATCTAAACACCAAAAAGTTTAAGCAGCTTCCACCAAAGCTTTGGCACGTAAGGTCAAAGGATTGCAAGCTTATCAGCAACTGATCGTGTTATTTTGTTATTTCACAGGCACGAAAGAATCAAAGTAAAATTTAATAGAAAATGCTAATAATATATGTTAGTGATATATAATTAAATTTGCCTTCAACCACTAGCTTAAGCTTTTGGGTGAATTGGCAGTTTAATAATATATGAAAGGAAAATTACAATATCCCAAAACTTTTGTAGGCTTAAATTCCCCTACAACCATTCATCAAAATTGGCATGCTTTTTAAACCCCCCAAACCTATTGTATTTATAATCACGGTTCTAACAATTTATTTAGCTATCGGGTAAGGGCAATATGCCTTGATACCTGAAATTCAAACAATACTTGTAACATAGAATTTTCTTAATTTAATAATGGAAATAGCATTTTCTTCATTTAATAATGGAAAACCAAGGCTAAGACAAGTGAAGAAAATGAAAGTAGGACTGTTAGAACATTGGTTCAAATCATGCGGTGGCCACCAACCTAGAATATTAAAACCCAACGAATTCTTTTGTCAATCAAATGTCATGTTGTCAAGCAATTGCCTTATAAGATTACTTGAGGTAGTCATATGCTAACACAAATGCTCGTGGACATATATTCGTATATATAAAAAAGAGAAAACCAAGAGTGTTTTAGACCTACTACAAGAGTATTTCCAACTGAATTATCCAATTAGTCTAGTTGCCATAAATGCAAACAATAATTCTATATCATCAAGTCTCATCTCTCAATGGAATCTTCATAATCACTTGCCACATCCCAAAGGAAGAGAAACTGTACTCTAGTTTACGACAAGTGGCTGGTCATCTATTTCATTTCCAAGAACTTTCTTGGTATACTACTAGTCTTCTTGACGATTGAACAAGTAAAAATAAAGACTTCTCGAAGGAATAGAGTGGGAGAATTGCTTTAGCATGAGTGAGGCTCTCAGTTTCTTTACTAAGCCTGCTGGAAACCTTTTCCAACATAGGCCAATAGAACTCTGGCTTTCAAGGCTACCTAAAAAGAAGACACAAACATTCAAGATACCACTCCTCAAACTCTACTCCCTGGCTAAATCTTCAAGAAAAACAAATCACCATCATGGTGAACAACGCCAGCAACCAAGGTCAAAGTTTCTAAACTACTTGTGAAGAAGTTAACCACTTCAGTTTTATCCCCCTTTAGTTGCCCACTCTTTTGTTGTTTCGGGAAGTTCACACTTCCAAGAATGTCCACTTTTTTGCGTTAGATTTTACATAACAGAATTAACACTTTGAACTAGTACAAGATATACTTTCTTTTTTAGAGGTGTGGGGCAGCACTGAACATTCGTCTTTCATGGACTATTCAATTTTCTTTTTCAATGCAAAACCACTTTTCTAAGACCTTAAATGTTTATTTGGATCACCGTAGAGTTTGCAGTTCTATGCTTAAGGAGTTCCTTCTTCAATCTCCATTTCATGAGAAGAGGTCAGTTTTATGGCATGTTGGATTCTGTTAAATCATCGATTGACCCGAAAGCTTAAGCTAATAGACTAAGGTAAATTTAATATTATATCATTTAACACCTCCTCTCTCTCACTTGTGGGATTGAAATATGTAGAAGACTCAACAAGTAGAATTCAATATTAATTAAGGCGGAAATAACATTGCAAGAGACCAAAGGTTTGAACAGAGGACCTTCTAAACCACCAACTCTAAAACCATGCTAAATCACTTTTGAGATTTTGGATCACTCGGTGACTTAACATGGTATTAGAGCATGTCATCCAAGAGATCTTGTGTTCAAATCCCTAGTATTAAGTTTGTCTTCACTTATCGGCTTAAGTTTTTGGGTCAATTGGTGATTTAATAGCTTCCTTACGATTTTATTGGGACCTTGGGCTGAGAGGAATAAGAAGATTTTCAGAGGGTGGAAGAGTTCTTAGGATAAGGATTGATACGTTGCTACATTTCGTGCTACTTTTGTGGGTACTAGTGTCCACCTGGGAGGTTTTATTTTCTTTTAGTCTAGTTCCTCTTATTGGGATGCTTTTTGTGTATGTCAATCTCTCCTCTTTCTTGGGATTTTTGATCCAAAAGAAAAAAGAAAAACTAATTATAATAATTTATCAGTAGATGAGGAATGATAAGGTGTCCCCAACAATATATCAGTAATTTAGAGGAATAGAATCACTTCCAACCTGAAAGCCTTCATGAGACCTTCCCTCAAGTAGCCTAGCAACTAGCAGAGCACAAAGAGGAAGGGAGAAAAGATTTTTCCTTGCCTCACTTCCATCTAATGAACAATTCTCCTTCTAGGTTTCCAATTAATGATAATAGAAAAACCCAAAATGGATCGTTGTTAGGTATGTAAAATTTTGGTTCAAAACACAGATGCGTGAACAATCATATATTGTAGCTATCCTTCAAATTTATAGAGAAAATTGATGCAAACTGCAAAGAAAGAAATCAAACCTCAATAATTTGTCACACTTAGTAACATACCTAAAGGTTTCCCAGGTTGCAACACTCTTACCATCAATTACATCCAAAACGACAGTAATCATATTCACAAAACATATAGGAATGGTTAATGTAGCAAAAAACAGCTCTCATTAACATACCTGGGATAGAAACCCATTGAGAGTTAAATTTCCAAGAGCAGTTCTCTCGGCAGAATCCTTGTAAGGAGGCTCATCCCAAGGACTGATTCAAACAAGCAGTGAGAAAAAATTAGTACGAGCAGTTAAATATTACTTTTTCCAAGGAACTATACCCACAAGATCCATAAGCATCAAAGTAAAGTTGATAATTGCTAAATGACTAGACAATTGAAATAAAATGTTTATTGAGAACAGTTTTGTGGTACACGTTCTTAAAAATATGAAAGTTTTAAATTCTAAGGTGGAACAAATATTTGTTTAAAATAAAAAACAACAGTTACTTTCTATGTCCATAATGAATCTGCACAAATTTGAAGTAGAATGGAGGGCATGTCAATAAGTTAATACGAGTAATGTTAAAATGAACGACATGTAACATGAGAAAAGGTTTCTAGAGTAACAAAGTCCACCTTTCTGGAGCAGTACTGAATAGTTCCTCGAGCTCTGTTGGACGCAGAGCTCCATCCTAGCAATCCCAACCAAATGCATTTTGAGGTTCAAAAGAAGGTAAACACCATTAAACAGCCTCAACTACTAAATAGCACTGTAGCAGGAAAAAAACAAAGTGAAAGGAAATCTCAGGGTAGGCAAATACACACATTATCTGTATCGAGCAATTGGAATACACCACGCAAGAAGTCCAAGGCTTCATTTGACAGCTCCATGCTCTAACAATAACATCCAGTAAGTATCTTATACACAAACATCTGTTCAGTAAATTGTAACATGGGATAAAAATTCATTGTTCACGGTAGTTACATACTGGAAAAATCAAAGGATATTATTGAATTGTTGATTAATTGCAACACTATGGACAGATCCTGTGTTTTCATAGATATAACCAACTCATAAGTTGTGATTCATTATTTTTTTGTACTAACTACTAATAAAAAACAGCAATTTTTTATGACAAACTATCATTCAATTAAGAAGAGGGAGCAGAACTCAATAACCAGAGAGATAAAAGTGCCCCATTCCAAGGAAAAGATCCAAGAGGCACCACAATCTTTGTCCATGAAGAATGTTACAAAAATCCAAGCATCAGGCACTTCGACCAGAAGCTTTATTAAGAAAAGGTAGAAAAGCAGCTGCGTGAGGAGAGAAATCTCTCAAAAAGAAAAACGGAATGGTTCACCTCTAAACGATAAGGACCAATCCAAAAAGAGGCCTACAAAACTAAAGCACCCAGAAATAACTATCCCACATTTCTGTAAACTAAAAAGAAGAATGAATGAAAATCTATAAAATCTATGGACAAGAACCACCCAAAGAGACGAGTTACACGCCATACCCACACGACAGTGCCAATAAAACTTACAAACAAAGTCCCTTGGTTGGCATCTAGCCAACTATATTTGGCCTTTCATCTAAAAGAGAATAAAGCAAATTATGTTTTTTGAATGGGTGATTGGGTGAAGAAAATAGAAGTTACCTGATCAGGAGCTTGTTTAGATGGAACTGGAAGATAATCTCCACTCAAATTCAAATCATCATCATAGCCAAATTTCCTTAACACTGCCCAAGTAGTCTCAAGGCGGCCTTTTTCTATGAATAGAGCATGAAGGAATAGGAAACCAGGAAGGGTAAGACCACGATCATTAACTCCACTTGGTAAGTTCTCTTGCACAATTCTTTTAACACCTACTATTTCTGCTGGTTGCAATGGAGCATTGAAGCACTTAACCTGTTTAATAGTTGAAAGCTGTTAGCTTCAAATAAAAACAAAGAAAGACACAAAAAATGATTGGATGGCAAATGGGAAGGAAAAGAAGTTCCCACGGGGGAGGATCACCTGAAATTCATTCAGCTCTTCATCACTAAGGGCACCATCCATGTCACGATCACAAAGAGTAAATACCCTTCTCAAAGCATTTTTGCATCTGGGTTTCAAACTCTGTCTTTCTAAATCAAACAATGGTGCTGTTGGATGAAGCACTGCCCTTTGAGCATAATAAAAAACTTCTGGCACCTGTAAACAAGTAGTCTAAAGTTTCAAGATTCAAAATCACCAGGAACAAACCTGGAATGCGAGATAGAATTTTAATTGGCACTTGACAGAGAGATTAAAGCTCTATGAGATATTTTAAATTATACTACAATAAATAAGGATAACACTAGAAAGCATATGGAAACAATAAGGAGCATCGTTGATGAGTTTCTTCACCCTTCCTTCATGTCAACACGTCTTAAACTTGTCGTGTATGAATGGTCTTTCACAAAATTGGGCATCTTACATCCAGTATATCAAATGACGTTGCAGCAACAATTGAAAAAAAATGGAAGAAGGCATTCCATGGACTTCACTACAAAAAGCAATAGCATTAAGGTGCACCTTACTACTACAAGTAAGTTAATTGCAGTTAAATCTAGGAACTACAAGAAAAGAAAACAAATGACCGTGCAACTTTACTAAAGGTTTTTTTTTATATTTGAAGAGTTACAAAAACATCCAGGGGATAATACGAACCCCTCGGCCCCAAAACTAACTGAAGCTTAATTCTATATTAAGAACTAAATAAATCAAGTAAGCAAGAAAGCTCAAAGGAGAATTAATCAATAAGCTACAAAAATGAATGGCTTCTCAAATACCTGAAGTAGAGTAGCCGCAGAGCATTCTATACAAGTTTCAATCTCCCTGAACTGTTTCATAATGGGTGCAACGATATCCTCCATGCTCATTGGATGGTGTTCATCACGCAAATCTAGCTTGCAACCAACCAGAATAACAGGTGCCTTCACCTCCAACTGGCGCAACTCATTGAGCCAGTATGAGGTCAAACGGTTAAGCGTCATCGGTTGATCACATGCATAAGTTAATAACACTGCATCCGCTCGCTTCAATTCTTCATAGAGCTTGGATTTGTTATCCATGCTATTTATAGATAGATCAAACGACATTAATCACAAATTGAAATAGCAACAAGAAAGGGAATCACTGCATACTGGAGAAAAAATTAGAATAAACCAACTGCCGTGTACTAAAATTTAGAGGAAAGAAAACATGTTTGTCGCTAAAGACTATCACAAAACTGAAACTCGTAAATGGATCTATATCGAATACGACATTTGAAGCAATTCTAAGATACATACAATAGTAACATTTTTTTCTCATTTGACCGTGAAAAGGAACTTTTGAGGCAAGAAAAAATGGCAGTTGTATTAAGCACTAGCACTTCCTACAACGAAAAAAATAAAGGAATCTCTATCAACTATGACACTTGAATCACTCAGAAATCACAAACACTCAAGCATTCTCTCATTGAACCCTTGAATGAAAATATATTAGACGAAAGAAAAAAATGAAAGTTGTATTAAAAACTGGCACTACCTAGGATGGAAATCACAAACGAATACATATCAAATGTTACATTCAAACCAATCAGAAACCGCAAACACATAAACATTCTTTCATTGAAAAGGATGAGATTTTTAAGGAAACGAAAAAAAAACAGCTACATTTTACACTAGCACTCTCTAAAACTCAAAAACACAAACGAATCCATCAAATATGACATTTGAGTCACTCAGATATCACAAACATAAAAACATTCTCTCGTTGAAGCACTGAATGAAAATTGTGAGGGAAAAAGAAATGGAAGTTACATTAAGCACCAGCACTTCCTAAAAGTGAAAAAAACACAAACAAAGCCATATTAAGTGTGACATTCGAATCACTCAGAGATCACTACAAGCACTTTTAAACTGAACCGTCGAATGCAGTTATTAGACAGGAAAAATGAAAGTTACATGAAACAACAACACTACATAAACCTGAAAAACATAAACGAATCCATATCCAAAATGACATCCAAACCACTCGGAGATCACAGAAACAGAAACACGATCAGAAGTATACCTGGAAGAGGAGTCAATAATGGTGAGCGGGACGCCATCAGCGTAGAAATCGGCGGGAAGATGAGTGGGAGGAAGTACAGAGGGAACGTTGTCGGGGAATGATTCGGTAGCGGCGGCAGCAATCAAACTAGATTTTCCGGTGCCTCGATCGCCGGCGACCACGATTCGAACGCTGGGACGGACGCCGGTCTTAGCTGCCATTGGAACAGCGAGAAACAGAGAGAGGGAGAGAGAGAGAGAGAGAAATTAGTTCGTTGGATGCATACGATTGAAGGCCACTACGTGGGAAATATTGGACCGAGGGAGTTCAACTTGAACCCAACAATGAAAAATACCTTTTGTGCACACAAATTTCATAAAGTAAATATTTCTCTACCACTATTCCATTTCTAAATATTTAAATTTACATTCTTACTCTCTCTATTCAAATCTTTCCTTTCTCTCTCCAAGCAACTCCTTTGGTGCATCCAAATTTTACAAATTTTTATTGATGATAAGTTATTAAAATATTCTACTTAGTGATAGAGTAATATTTATTATGTAATCATTTGATTTCTAATATACAATTACTTAGTATTTATTAAATCGCTATTTAATAGCAACTGTTTGATCGTTTTGTTCCTTCGTTTATTAAAACACATTTAACGTTTAATAACACGAAAATATAGTGTTTGGAGTGAAAGTTGTTTTTATAGGAAGATTTATTTATTTATGTTATTGTTATTATTTTAAAATTAAGTCGAGGTTTATAATCAAACCCCACCCAGCCCGAGAGCCTCACTCGCATTTCAAAACTTGACTCAGACACGATGTTCCGCTCCTTCCGGCCATCTTTAGCCACAGCTGCGGCTCGCCGATTTTCCGGGGAAGCCTCTATGGCGGCGTCGGAGAACACGGCACTAGAAGGCGCTGCAGGCACCGGCGTCGTATCCGGCAAAGGCGGTGGTCGAGACACGCTTGGACGAAGGCTCATGAGCCTCACTTTCCCCAAACGCAGCGCCGTGATTGCCATACGTAAATGGCAAGAAGAGGGCCACACTGTTCGCAAGTACGAGCTCAATCGCATCGTTCGGGAGCTTCGCAAGCTCAAGCGCTACAAGCACGCACTTGAGGTATTCAATTCTTTCCTTTTTTTTTTCCTTGTTGCGTGAAAATTCATGTAATGTCATTAATGCTCTAGATCATGTATTGTACCATTTTGTGATCTGAATGAACTCATCGTCTACTTGTGCTGTGAGTCTGCACCCTTCACTCGATCAACACTTGAAGAGTTAGTGTCAATTCAGCTGATGTTTCTTGTGGTTCATTATTTCTGGAATCTGTTTAATTTAGTCTCAATCAAGTGGACAGTGGACTAGCTTTGAAAAGGGTATTGTGGTTATACTATGATAGATTTTAGATTGTTACGATGCCCATAAGCTGATCATTTATAAATATGGCAAATTTAATGACACGTTCTTTAACACTTGGAGAGTTAGAAATTAGCTCTACATATTGTACATATTCATTAGGTAACATGTGTTACATACCATAATTAAATTGACAATTAGAGGAATAACCCACAAAGATCGTGAGATCCCTTCATAATTTTTTTCAATGTGATGATGCCTCTTTTGTGATCACCGTACGTTAATTGAATCTCAATTTATTTTTTTGACCGAATAGAGATTTTATCTCAAAACTAATTGACAATAAAAGGAGCTAAGATTGTGAGGTTTTAATTTTTCCCGAGGATCTTCAACAATATGAAACCAAATGATATTGCAGTGACTTGCTAGAGTCACTACTCTAGTACTAGATTAAATCAAGACTATCCAAAAGGTTAGATAGGTTAGGGTGAACCCAGATATGCTGAAATACAATTTCAATGCATATTTTGCTTTATTTCCTGTAAAAATAAGTAGACGAATAAAATGCTCTGGTACGGCCTTGAACCTTGTAGCTTGTATGATCTTAAGATGGCCTTGAGCCTCGAGTAATCTTTCTTGAGCTTTTCCACCGTGCAGGTGTGTGAATGGATGACATTACAGAAAGATATGAGGCTGCTACCTGGTGACTATGCAGTTCATCTGGATTTGATTGCCAAAATCCGAGGCCTGAATAGCGCAGAAAAATTTTTCGAGGATCTCCCTGATAAAATAAGAGAACAATCAGTCTGCACATCTCTTCTTCATGCATACGTTCAAAATAATCTATCTGAAAAGGCTGAGGCTTTAATGGAGAAAATGTCTGAATGTGGTTTCTTAAAAAGTCCTCTTTCTTTCAACCACATGCTATCTCTTCACATCTCAAACAAGCAACTAGAAAAGGTTCCTGCTCTGATTGAAGGATTAAAGAAGAACACCAAACCAGACGTGGTAACGTATAATCTTTTGTTGAATGTTTGCACTTTGCAAAACGACACTGAAGCTGCAGAAAACATTTTCCTTGAGATGAAGAAGACAAAAATCCAACCGGATTGGGTATCATTTAGCACATTAGCTAACTTGTATTGCAAAAAACAACTTACCGAAAAAGCAGCCGCTACTTTGAAAGAGATGGAGAAAATGGCATTTAAAAGAAACAGACTCTCACTTTCATCTCTTCTTAGCTTGTATACCAGTTTAAGGGATAAGAATGAAGTTTACAGGATATGGAAAAAGTTGAAGTCATCCTTTCGCAAGATGAGTGATAATGAGTATATGTGCATGATATCCTCTCTTGTGAAACTTAATGAGCTTGAAGAAGCTGAGAAGCTCTATACTGAGTGGGAGTCAGTATCTGGGACACGTGATACTCGGGTTTCAAATGTAATGCTTGCAGCGTATATCAACAAAAACCAGATAGAACAAGCCGAGAGTTTCTACAATCGGATGTTGCAAAAAGGAACAGTTCCATCTTACACAACTTGGGAGCTTCTCACATGGGGATATTTAAAAGAGAACCAGATGGAGAAAGTGCTGCATTTCTTCAAGAAGGCAGTTGACAGAGTGAAGAAATGGAATGCAGATGAGAGGTTGGTTAAAGGAGTTTGTAAGAAACTCGAGGAGCAAGGCAACATCAACGGGGTGGAGCAGTTGTTGCTTATTCTTAGGAATGCTGGTCATGTGGATACTGAGATATATAATTCTCTATTGCGGACCTATGCAAAAGCTGGTAAAATGCCACTCATAGTTGCTGAAAGAATGGAAAGGGACAACGTCCAGTTGAACGACGAGACTCGAGAGCTTCTAAGGTTGACCAGCAAGATGTGTGTGAGTGAAGTTTCAAGCACTTTATATGATAAAACGGATCAAACGAACTCAATTCAATCCGTTTGACTTTGAAGTATACTCCTTAGGTGACTCCAGCTTTCTGAAGTATCAAATATCCAAAAGTTGGATCGGATAGTTTTTGCTGATTCGTTTAGGTTCCCTGCTTTCTTTTCATAGTTCTTAAACAGATATGTTGGTTTGACGTTTGCCCAAAAATTCAACCCGGACCGACATTTGCCAGGTGGCAGAATCCTAAGACCCATTTTCCCTGCTGCAAGTAGCTGTTCTATATGCTGTTTTACCTGTGCTTGCAAATGAATCATTCACACACAGCTAAATTCAGAAGCTGCGTGTGGATGAAGCTGCCGTGACAAGAAGTTTTGATGCTTACTAGTCAGTACAACATGTTAAATCTTTTCAAGTTACCTTAATGTTATATTTGGATCTCAATTACTTGCTCGGATTGAATGTAGACTATAACAAAATTTTGTTATTTATTAGCAATTTCAATGAAGTTTGCTGGAAAAATGTTGGGTTTTATGTATTCGAGAGTTTGATAACTCTTTTTGGATCACCTTTTTATGTTATTTTATTAAATAGCTGTTGAGATCATGAATCAATGGTTGGGATACTGAAAGTAAAAAAAGCTGAAGGCTAGAGAGAAGCAGAATTTTTATTCTATGATTCTTACAACCACAAGCTTGTCAGGTGATCTTGGAGGCTCTAAAAGTGATTATGTGGAAATTTTAATGGTTTTTTTAGTTTTTGTTAAACCAACTATTAATTAAGGTGGAGAAATTTTCTTTTGAAATTAGGTTGATTTGAAATAGTTAGTAGCTTTTGGGGTTGATTTCGAATCATTTGGTGGCTCTTTTAACTATCATTTTAAAATCTCGATTTAGTTTTGAATTTTACCAAAACACTTCTTCGAGAAGTGTTTATTTATCTTTAAAAAGAGAATATCAAATTTGAGTGTTAAAAAACTAGCTTGCTAGCTAAACAAGTGACTAGACTATGGAGTGAAAATGAGCATTATTCAACTAATAGGACTTTAAGTGATCATATTTCAATTTGTATAGAATCGTGTACAAATGATTACAGTGTGTGGGGTTTAAATTTTTTTGTTCGAGTAGATAAATTTGAGTTGAGTTCGGTCTATTCAACGGTTTTCATATATGTTTTTCCTCAAATTGTTGAACAATTTTTCATTACTTGAATAATAATTCTCTTGATTAATTAATGATCAATGAAAATTTTAGAAAACGCCTTTAAATATATATGCTATGTCGATATTCTTGAACTTTATATATATTTTTTTTGTCTAAAAAAAATGTTATTGAGAAAGTTTTCGATGATACTCTTAATTTATTATTAAAAACAAGTTAGCAAGTACCATTGTAGTTAATTTTTGAAGGAGATTGTTAGCCTTTAATTTAAAATGAGTATTTATCATTATTATATGAGTAGCAATAGCTTAACCTTTAATTTAAAAAAATGAGTAGCAATAGCTTAACCTTTAATTTAAAGATACCATTTATCATTATTATATGAACGGAAACCGTTAATTGAAAAAAATCTTTTAACTTTCAAAAGTTACAATAATTTTATTATCTTTCCCAACTAGTTTTCTTAACTAAACAAATTAATTTAAATTGCAAAAGGAAATTTTTCATAGCTACAAGTTTGGTAGTGCACATGCTTGTCTTTTCTTTGTGTGTGTTTTTTTGCCTCCAAAATTATGATTCAAGTCTCAGTGAGTCTTTTTGTGTGTGCGTGCGAATAAACTCACATTAAAACATGCAACTTTGTTTTCTTTTAAAGGTAAGAATATCAGTGCAACTATTGGAAGTCTAAGTGTATTTTTGCAATAAGGTATCACCGATTGTTGTTCATAATTTTCTTTAACTTGTTTATAAAGAGACTTTGTTGTGAAATTAATTATAAGAACACAATGAAAGTTAAAAACTTTTTCCGGATATCATATTGCATTATATTTTTCGGATATCAAACTTTTTTCCCATTAAGAAATTTATGGAGCCCTAATGTGTTATTTATTTCAATCGCATTTAAAAAAAAAAAAATCAATGATCCTCCTCTTGGGGTCATAGACGCCTTTCTATTGCAAACTTATTATCGAGCTCTATTGCGATTATGAAAAAAAATTCACAAGCCCCTAAAAAACAATAACACATGTAATATTAACAGATTCAAAACATCGAGTCATGACTTTCTACTATTTCTTGATGAGTTAGATATTTTTGTCTCGAGAAGTTTTTGTGAAGTAGAGTGCTCAACAATTTTGCAAAAATTAGCTTTCATTGATTTTTAGGACGAGCCATTAACAACTTCATGATCCAGTGATTCAAGTCATTGTTAAAATATCTCACTTTTAAGATCGTACTAACTATACTCTAACTTCCTAATTGACAAAGATCAATTTTGCAATTACAATATGGATGATTGATTTAATACATTGTTAAGTACAAAAGTAACATTTATGGGCTAATTAATATACATTAGAATAAGCTAACGATTTAATTCTCATATAAAAAAATATGGCGTGAGGGGCAATTTTGGGAACTACAAAAAGAAGAGGGTATAGTTGAAATATCACAAATCAAAGAGGTTGAAAACGAGAAATTTCCGAGTATAAATATAGGGCACGTTTCGCTTCTTCGAAAACCCTAGAGTTTGAGAAAGGCGGAAACCCTATTTCAGCAAACGGAGCTTTTGCCGGCCTTTGCTCACTGAATTCAACAGCCATGGCCACTGCTAGGACCGTCAAGGACGTCTCTCCTCACGAGTTTGTTAAGGCCTATGCCGCTCATCTCAAGCGATCCGGAAAGGTATCCTTTTTCTTCTCTCAATTCGCCTCTATCTCTTTTGTTGGATGAGACTACTTGATTTTCGATTCAAGGGACAGTATTCTAGGATGTAGGTTTCGAAAACGGAGTGAGTGAATGCTAAGTTTTAAGTTGCAGTGTTTTCGGCTCTGCTTGGGAGTGTGTTCTATTCTGCATTGTTCCTCGTCTTTATTTCTTTACCTTGGCTTGTGTTGTAGCTAGGTTTTTTTACTCGAACAAGAAGTTTCAAGTTTTAGGATGTAGATTTTTCGATCGATATGCTACTGATTATTGTTTTTCTTAAACCTTAATGGCTTATAAAATTATCGGCTTGTGCTTTGAGTATGCCTCGTCTGTTGATTAAGTTTGTGGGTTGGGTCCAATTTGTCAGTTTATCTTGCTCGCCGCACTTCGTCTGAGAAATCGTGATTTTTTAGTGAGTTTATACTTGCCATTGAATGTTTCTGGGTTCTTGTACGTTTTGTGGATGTGTTATCAGTCTTTAGAAAATTTTAACATTCCACAGAGCCCTTATCCATTGGTCGGGATTTGGCTTTTTACCACTACTGTAATATTTCATACTGTCAATGAACATTTCTTTTAAAGGAAAGGAACTCTTCAGAAGCTTTTGCCGATCTCCCTGGTTTAGATTGTCTGATATTTAGTACTGTTCTTGGATTTTGATTGGTTAGAACTTCGTACATTATATTTTTCTTGTTTACTAATAATTTATAAGTTTAAACATTGATCTGTAACGTATGTGATTTTAACTTATTTCTCCCTATAAATATACGAGCAGGTTGAACTTCCACCATGGGCGGATATTGTCAAAACTGCAAGATTCAAGGAACTTGCTCCATATGATGCAGATTGGTACTACGTGAGAGCTGGTTAGTTTACCTTTTTTCCTCTTCTTTGATTTCCATGTATTCATATAAAATAAATAAAACAAATGTAATTTTTTTGCTGCCATTTTGTATGTTCTGATCGTGGTATTCTTACAATCGCCATTTCAAACTTATTCAGCATCCATGGCAAGGAAGATCTACTTGAGAGGAGGTCTTGGTGTTGGAGCATTCAAGCGGATTTACGGTGGAAGCAAGAGGAACGGAAGTCGCCCTCCACACTTCTGTGAAAGCAGTGGAGCCATTGCCCGCCACATTCTACAACAATTGCAGGAGATGAACATTGTTGATGTGGACCCTAAGGGGTGAGTACAAAGCTTTTAAGTTTATCTTATTTTCTCCAATTATACCCGAATTTCCATTCGATTATGACCAATGATATTCAGCACACACAACCCTGTTTTTTCTTGTGTTCAATTCCGGATTTCAATTCATTTGTCCTTACAACAATGACAAGTCGGTTGATTTGTTCTTCTGTCTGGATGTTTTGCAGTGGAAGGAGAATTACTTCAAGTGGCCGACGAGATCTCGATCAAGTTGCTGGCCGTATTGTTGTTGCCCCTTGATTGATCAATTACCTCTATTGTTAAATTAGAGACTTATGTTTTGCTGATGAGAAACAATTTCTTATGCGTCATTAAAATTTTGGATTTAGCTGTTGAAAGATTTTCCAGATGAAGATGCTTACTCTTGTTTTTTCACGGGTTTGAATGGTCTAAAGTTCATTTACCTCTCCCTTTTGTTTTATATTTTCTTTTTCTGGATTTTTTGGAAGAAACATGTTTTCACTTTTTTATCTACAGCAACTTTGATGTTTGGCCTACATAATTTTTGCCTTTAGAGCTATCTTTATTCTTATTCAATGAGTGTTCAATTTAAATGGTTAAATAATAATAATATCTTGGATTCATATTTATTTATGTGTTAAAAGCTTTCAAGGGTTTTGAAATAAACTTCAAATTTAGCAAGTTAGCTAATCTTATATATGGCTTGTCTATCTATCAAGTATAATGATTTTGTTTGAATTAGATGAGAATATGAATATAAGTGTTTATCAATGCTTGATATTTAGTTCTGTATAGCTTCAAACTCTCGGCATGGGATTACATCATATACTAATGTTCAAAGTTCATTTTAGCAACTCTATATAATATTTGATTTGAGTATTAAAAATTGCTAGGATAGTGAAACTTAGTAAGAAAGGAAAACATAATTGGAGCATCAAAGTGAGCTTTCGAAAGAAGTGTGGGGGAAATAACATCATTTTTTCTAATTGTCAAACTTAATTCCTTAACTCAAATCTATTCCTTACCTTCAAAATAAATTAGTTTTCATGAGATTTTCGTATATGAAATTTGAAAAATAAACTTGCATATTATGCTTAAAATTCAAATTTACACAAACGTTATGAAATAATTCTTAGATTCAAGGATTTATTCTTACTCCATCTTGCTTTTTTTTGGGTGGGAGGTCAAATCCTTGAGGATTGTTTATTGGGAAAAAAGAAATCTACCAAATAAGGAATACAATTAAAACCTTTCAAATAAGAGAGGCAAAAGTTTACGTGAAAAATTGAGAAGTAATCAATTTTGTGATTTTTTTAATATCAAGGGAGGAATAGACAAATTTTGTGATCACTAGCATGAACACTCGTGTTACTTGAGCTATTGCTATGCTCACTTTGATATTATAATAAAATACTATAATATGAAAAAGTTATCATAGTTACACAGTTATATTTCTAACACTAACTCTCAATATTGCATGCTATTCACAATCTAAAAGAATACAATACAATAAGATAAATCATTTACCTTTAAAGTTAATACACTAAAGATTTGAAGTGTATAGTTAGAACTATGTAAAAAAACATAGTTTTCCACTCGTTTTGTAGCACTTCGCACCATATTCTTCCTGTCGCCTTCTAGATTTTGATTATTTTGCTCTTCTAATGTCTTTGCTATCAACCTTTAAAAAAAATGTCACTCAAAAGTGGTAAAATAACCAATAAATCACTAAAAATAATTTCTAAGACTTAACTTGAGAAGTTGGAGGTCCAACTGCACTCATCATCTTTCGAAACGGAAGAATCACAAAACCCAACAAAATTAGCAACGCTATTATACACATAGGGACAAAAGAAGAAGCAGGTTAGACTCAACTACTTCATCCAAAGATCCCTAATTTCTACAAATGAATTTTTTGCTTCAATAAAATCTTTAGAGCGGTTGTTAATCACCACCTCTCTCTTATTAGATTGAACCACAAAAAAAAGGTGAGTTGTAATATAGAACGGAAGAGAAACGTTAACCCATCATGATAGTTGAGCTTCAAGAAGCTATATATCCATTCATAATGATCAATCTTCCAATAACTGACTGCTTTCAAAGATTTAGAAAAGCTATGCACCATCCAACCCTCACTAACCAACCTTTCGTTAACATAGATAACAAGAAGTTACTAACAAATAAGGTTAGAATATAGTTTTAAACTTTGAAACTACACTAAAGTAAATTTTGTACACAATATTAAAGGCCAAAATTATATTTTGAATAACAATAAATTGAAGGAAAAAAACACACAATATTGTGAATAATATTGATAATTCTATATTGTGTTGCCTTTAAACCATTCTCATCTAACACACAAGAAAGCTAAATAAAGATATTTTCCCCTTATCCCATTTAAACTCCAAATTTTGTTTTTGTGTTTTAAGAAAATGGAGAATGCCATTTTTGTTAAAAGGGTTGACCTACTCCATTTTATTTGGTTTGGTTTTATAATTGAACTAAAACCCCAACTAACATAATATATCTCAACTCTAATTTCTTTTAGTTTTTGTCCTCACTTTTAACTATATATATTGACCTTCGTTCTTTTATGAAGTTAAACCAATATAATTATAGAATCATTGTTCCGTTTAAATTGACTTTAGAAAAAAAAATGTTTAGAATACATTTTGTTAAACACTCTGATTTTTTTCTTCTTCAAAACGAATGATCTTATCAACTATTTTTATAAAGTTAAATGAATTTAAACTTCACCCTCTAAAACGTGTAAATTAAGACATTCCTCTTCCTTACATAAACGATATGTATTAACGATGAAAAGGTTAAAATTGTAGAAAAAATGAGTCCATTTTATTATTGTATTGTTAAAATTTTAATTAAATAAAGTTAAAATAACACTCTAGTATTTTATTTAGGTTAATCATTCAAATTCATGCTTAATCCCCTTATTCTAATCTAGGTAACCTATAACTACTACAAGTTGCCACGTGTTCTTTGATACCAAAAACACATATTAGCTGACCAAAAATAGTATATATATGCATAGGGTTCAACTTCAACCAATATTTTATTATAATATTTGACATATACCTCAAGACTATACCATATAGGTGGACATTCAAACTATTGATCTATAAAAATTATACTAACATTGATTTTATATTTGGAATCTCATATTTTCAGGATGGTGGTCCTCTTCCAATTTTAACCTTAATTAATGTAATTATTTTTTCTAAATAAATCAATTCACTAATCACTTATTGACTTATGATAATAACAATACCAATTGAACAATTCATAAATCAATCAATTTGTGTTTAAATTTTTATTTTATTAATGTTACAAAACCATTTTATTATTCTAATATTAATGATACTCCATTAATTTTTTTTAAAAAAATGTATTTCATGTTAATTGAATTTAGGATCAAATTTATACGTATAAGATGAAAGGTTTGATTATTTATGATAGTGGAAAAGGATTTTTTTTTTAAAGAATGAGTTGGGTTGTTGAGAATAAAGAGGCTTCTAATTAAAATTAAAATATAGAATTGGAAAATATTAGAAGATAGAAATAAAAAGGAATAATAATGATTGTGTGGAGTAGCAAGATGGCTTTACATGCATGTAGAGAAAAGTGCAACCAACCACAGTGAAAGGGCAAATGAAAGTTGGTTAGCCCAACCCAACCCAACTTTTCTACTTACTTCTTTCACCTAATTCCATTTTTGCCCCTTTTTTTTTTTTTCTTTTTATCAATTACTCATTTTTCTTCCACCACTCCTGACATACATGGTGTGAACAAAACTCAATTAATTGCTCAAATCTTTCTATTTCTTATGTATTAAAAAACTCGACATTGATGTATATTATTTTTCATAAAGTTAACAGATTAAAATTTCATATATATTTTTTAAATATTTAAATGGATCGATTTTAATGTTTTTAACTAGTTAATGAGCCAATATGACCACAACTGACATATATTACCTCATTAAAGGTCAGTCATTCAATCTACTCCATTTTGTTATACTAAATATATATATATATATGATTAATCGTTTTATTTGAAAGTAAAAAAAAATTAATTACTAATAAAACTAATAAGAATATTATATTTGCTCATCTTTTTAAACAAAACGACGACATTTGCAATGTACAAGAAAAAAAAAAGGAAGTACTAACTTCATTTGAAAGCGCGTAAATAAAAACATGAAATATAAATATTTGAACCATCTATTTTTTATTTCAATAATCAATTTTACTCTCTTTATTTTTTATAAACAAAATTTGAAATAATATTTTATGTTATGGTGTTAAATTTTTGTATGCATTTAGTGTAAACAAATTTAGTTACATCTGTCTATTACTTTAGAAATAGGTCGTAAGATGTTTTCATTTCTTTTTTATCACTCACGTGGAAAAGTATTGACATATTCTAATTAATGGACAAAATTAGTGATCTATGGATTACAAATAAGTTTTAGTTCCTAAAATTTTATAAATGTAATAATTTTGGATTAAAAATTAAGTTAAATTTTGATAAATTTTTTATTCATTATTTTTTTTTCCAAAATACATCGATATATAATACTAAATTGTTACGTATTAAAGTTTGAGAGTTAAATTATTAAAAATATAAAAGTTGATATAGTTTGAAACAAAAAGTATTTAGATATTATTTATTTAATTAATTTAAAAAAATTTATAATCCCCGGTTCCCTCTCCACGTAACTATATATTTAGTTAAGTTACAGGTAAGACATTGGAGCTCAACTCTCTCTCTCTCATCAGTTCTCTCAATCTATAGACACAAACAGAAACCCGAGCCCAAATCTCTCTCTCTCTCTCTCCGTTTCATTTCCATGGCTGCCGATCAACTTCCTGTAGAAGAAGCAATGCCATGGCTTCCTTCTCAAGTTCTTGACGAAGCTTGCGATATCAAGGTTTCTCCTCTACTTCCACTTCTCTTTTTTTCTCCCCTTTTCTCTTTTTTTTCTCGATAAACCAAAATCTTCCGACAAAATTAGTTTTACATTCTTTGTTCATTTTTTTTCTTTTTGATTATTATTATCAATCAATCAGGTGTATAAGAGGCAACACCAACACCACCACCACACTCATCAACCTTCCTTCCTCCATCGCCAACGCCCTCACCATCGTCCTCCGTTATCGCCGTCCGATTTCGCTCTTTCGCTGGTACTGTATTGCTGCGGCATTTTGATTTCTTTCGTTTTCTCAAGCCCTATATTTCTTTTTAATTACGTTACTGATTTTTTTCGATTCGGTGAAATTGAATTAGAATGAGAAATCGAAGTACAGTAATGTTTGTTCTCGGCCGCACCAGAAGCAAAAACCAGCTGCTGCGGCGGCGAATTGGACGGCTGGAGGACATGGAATGCAAGCGATTTTTCTCGATTCCGGCCGCCAATTAGGCGGTACCGGCGTTTTTCTTCCTCGAGGAACCGGCGGGTCCACTAATTACCAACCAAACCAAAAGCCAGGTACGACCCGATTCCGATTCCGATTCATTTTTTATAATTAATCAATAAAATTTTCCATTGAGAAATTAAAAAATTAAAAAAAAAAAATTTAAAAAAATATGAAGAACTCTGTATTCGTGCGTACCTGTTTCTGCTTATTCAATTCATAGAACATGAAGGAGAAGAAGAAGAAGAAACAGCGAGAAAAAATAATTTCCCTCTTGATTTCTAATTATTAGTGTAATAAAAAAAACAAAAACATTATTCTCTCAAATTATATATACAATTTAAAGAACTAACCGTATAATTATTCTCAAATAATTGATGTTAAGGATTTAATTTTTTCCTTCCTGGGTCCTAAACTCGAGAGTCCAATTTTAATTATACACTTAAAACTTAAAAGTAGGTTTTGCAATTTATATATTTAATTCCCTATTCTTCTGTTACTACATGATTAAATAGAATATTGTGATACTATATATGTATATTTTAAAAATAAAATAAATAGGAGTTGGGATTGACAATAAATTACCATAAATATATATAAATTGAATTTTGAATTAAATATATGTCAACTAACTCCTACCATATAAACTCGCACTGTTTCTATATTTGATAGATTTAGGATATGTTTAGAAACTCCCATTTTATTTTGGTTGAGAGTGTGTATATATTTTATATTGACATTGATATTAGGCAATGGTTATCGGAATAATAAAGAATAATTCTATATTTAACCAATTTTTTCTTTGATTGGAATATATTACTTCATTTTAAATTTGTGTGAGTACACATTTTTAAATTAAAAATTAAAAATAAACTTATTCAGATAGTTATCTAATAGAAGTCTTTCTTAAATTACAATCATGCATGTTTTTAGATAAAAAAAAAGTCAATACATCGTTGATAAATTACTCTAGTTATTGAAAACTTTCATTTGTAAAATTGATGTTTGAAAAAGTCTAGAATTATTAGGTAGATGATTTTAAAAAGTAATTGCAATAAAAGGTTTAATTTATTGATCGTTTGGTAAAAAAATTTGGAATTCAATTGACTTAAGTTATGAGATTTACACGATATTGGTCAAATGAAACTTGAAGAACGGTGTAAACTGATGCACTTGTAAAATTTCATTGTTTAAATCATTATAATTACTAGTTTATAAGTTTATGGATATTAAATGATATTTGTCCTCATAATAACAATTGAAAATTTTACGATTTGTGTAGAGTAATTGGATGATAAGATATTGTTGCCTTTTTTTTTTTTTTTTTTGAAAATGATTTTCTATCATATTTTAACTATTGTGTAAAGGAAAATAAAACATGAGAATTATGCGCAACTAGAAGTGAGTACGATAGATCGAAAAATAATGTCAACTGATCAAATTGAAGCCCGTCGGTCAAAGAATGGGAGGAATTAGTCGTTGATTTGGAACAATTGAAATAAATTTTTTTATTTAAAATATTTGAAAGCTAGAGTTAAATTGATCGACCGACTTTTAGTATTTGACGGTCAAAGTCGATTTGAACATTTATTGAATCGATCATAAATTGTTCAGTAACGATTTGGTCGAAAAACCGACTTTAGCTGATGACTCACCCTTCTATATGTGACCTCGGTTAATAATAAATAATTTAAAAGAAATTCATAGTTGGGATTTCTTTTTTAAGTCGTAAAATAGTGAAATTACTTGCAGCTTGCTCCATGGTTCTTGTTCCTGCTCGAGTTGTTAAAGCTCTTAATCTCGATGTTCAAGCATTAGGATTGCAAATTTCTCCACGCAAAGGTATGGTAGTATATATTTTCAAAAATTAATACAGAAGTTCAATAATTAAATTATCTCATCTCATAAATTCTAGAAAAAATAAATAAGAAAATATAAAAAAAGAAGAAGAAGGAAAAAGTAGACAATGGAAGGGAAAAAAAAACTCTGGATTTCTCTATCTTAATATCACATTTTAAACGATGTTTATTCAATTTTAGTTGTATTTAAAAAAACCTAAATTTTAGTCTTTACAATTATTTTCTATATTGGAATTGGCTAAATAATAATAAAATAATACTTTTTAGGTAAAAAAAATTAATATACAAATATATTTTCAAATTTTATAATGGATTTTTCTACATTAAAAAAAAATATATTTTAGAGATGGATAGGGTTACAATTTTTTTTTTATAAAAAGAATGTATAAATAAAATGGAAAACTTGTAATATCTATGTACATACATACACTTAATTTTTTTTCCTCATGATAATGCAAAACTTATATTAGCCAAATTAATAATAATAGTAATGATAATAAATTAATTGTTATATATTGCAGAGGCAAAAAACAACCAAAAGGGTAGAGAATGCAACAACTCAATAGTGAAAAACAAGAAGGCCAAAGATGTGACATCCACACATTGCTCCTTCATGTCCCAAAATCAAACCAATTCATCCCAAGATATCATATTCCTTCCTAAAGAATGGACCTATTAACTAGTTCTCCAATTTATTCATATGAAAAAAGTTTCATAATTCAAGCAAAGCTAGGGCTAGCTAGCTCTTTCTATCACCTTTCATTCTAATGTACATTTTAATAATACGTATCAAATTGTAACATTCGTCTTTATCATTAAATCAAATATCATTTCTATTCCGTCACTACTAGAAAATTGATCATTACTTTGGAAGAAATAATTAATAAACATCACTTGAAAAATCTTCAAATAAATATTACCGTATAAACGACTTAAAAGTTTTCAAACCTTTGAAAATTATTTATCGAGAAAATTGTTTTTATTCATAAGTTGTATGTAGTTGATAATTGTCAAATTATTATGAACTCTCTAAAGGCGTGTTTGAAATATATATTTAAGTTTGATAAAAAAAAATGGATTTAATTATTAACAACATAGTTGATTGAAACCTTTTTCTTTTTTAGATTTATAATGTAATTCTTATTTTTAAAACTTTACATCTACTTTTTAGGTTTTGAAATTGACTTAAAAATTTCAAGAATTTGCCCATAATAAAAAAATGAGCAAAAAATTTACATGCAATGATAAAATTGTGTAAATCGTTTTTTTTTTTGTGATTTTATTGATATTTTGTTTTTTTTTTAAATATTTGAGATATTTTAAAAAATATAACAAATTACTAAAATATTTACAAAATAATTTTAAAAACGAAAAAAGTTGATAAGGCCATGATTAAAAATACGAAAAGGCCAATTAGTTTAGATTGAGCTATTCTTTTCTTTACAATAAAAAAAATGTATTTTTAAAAACACTTTACTATTTTGGTAGATCTGACCAATGATTTTTTTGACGTTCTTTTATATTTATAATAACTTTGAGAACAAATAAATCTTTTAAAAAAACGAACAAAACAAATAGCAAACTGAAATACTTTAGAAAATTGAGCAGTTTTTTCATTTTGTAGAGTGAATATAAATATTTTGAATATTTATGAAAATTAACCTAAATATTTTGTGATTCTTTTATTATATTTGAAAAAACCTCTTAAGTTTAATATTTAAAATTTAAAATGCTACATAATTATTTTGATTTGATTTTTGTTTTAAATTCATCTCTACCATTAACATTAATTAGTTTAAAATAACTGTAAAGTGAAATTATAAATTAAAATTATTTAGATTATTAATTAAGTTGGTTTTACTCTGAAAACCAAGTTATAAATACAATTTATTTTATTAATATTTCGGATAATAAGTTCCCTCTTCCCGCCTCTTTCTCATTTCAAAATAACAAAACAAAACAAAACACATACCTCTCTCTCTTTTCGGAATGGAGGGAGAAGGTAGCTCAGAAATGGAGTACACGGAGATCGAATCCTCCGCCGATTGCTTCGACAGTTCCATACTATTTAATATCATCAACGATGTCTCCGCCTTCGTCTTGTACATGCATCAACAAGTCCCTTCGTAAGTTACTCTTTTCCATTTCCATCGTATTTTCCGTTTCTTAACTTAGAAACATCCTTTCATATTTGATTCCTGATACAAAATGTATTTCTGATTGTGAAACAATCGAATTGTTTATGTTAAAATTCTTTCGATTGTGTTGGAGTTTCTGTCTGTTTTATGAACGGGGTTCGATTTGATTACCTCAACCACTCTGTTTTAAATTGTGGCTCGTAAATTTGAGGAAGGCAATTTGAGAATCGTATGAGCTGTGAGGTTTTTTTTATTCTAAACTTATTGTGGCTTTCGATCTGTAAGGTTTGGTAGATTTAGATGATCATTTTTGGTGTGATGAATTTTTCTTGTCGTATCTGGTGTTAATGGAATTGAATGTAAAAGTACTTCAGCGATTTCTTTCTAGGATTTGTAAATTGCTATGGTTATGGTTTAAGGATGTGTTTAGGATGAAATCGTATGTAGAAAAAGGCCAATCTGTCGTTCGGGTCGAGATTTAAATCTCCATGATTTCATCATTTGTACTAAAGAAATGATAAAATTGTCGGAATGAATAACGTTGAGAGACCGTTTATGTTTGCCTAATATTGCTTAATTCTTTCTCCATTTTATCCGTTTTGATGTGTCTTCTATGATTTTATCATCAAGATTGTTTGACATCACGTGTAATGCACCATTAGTTTGATTGTTCGTTTCCTAGTATTACAAGAAGCCCTTGAATGCCTTTGTAAACGGTAGATATTGTGGAGAAAAGGGTCACCCATTACATAAACGAACATAGCTAGCTTACTAGCTTTTCTTAGTTTGAGGCTAAAACTCAGTATGCGAGAATACCTTTTTAGTCTTGAAATGAAATTCGTGTAATCTTCAGTTTAAGTATTCATGTTTGTAGAGCTAAAATTTCTCTTGTCAATTTCAGTAGGCATTGATTGTCTAATTCAATCTTCACCACTTATATCCAGGGAGCCCAAAGATCGTAAATTTTATACAACCCCAACTCTGGATCCCCTTTCATAATGCTATAAACTTCAGAAATGTATGATTAATTAAGATTTCACATTGTATGAGATAGCTATTTGGTAATGGTATGTTTTCCATAAGTACTGATATTTGGTGCCTAATGTGCAGAACCCTACAAGATATGAGCATTGAATTCGACACTTTGCATGAAGAATACAAAGAGCTGGTATGTTAAGAGCTGAGAATGAGTTGTTTACTTTACACTTTTTTGCTTCAATATGAGGATGATAAGAATGGTTAGTTTTAGGGAAGTGAACTGGCACAAAATGAACTAAAAGCATCGTCACGAAGAAAGCATACTGGCAGAATGAGGGAGGTCAGACAGGGAATTAAGAGAGTGGAGAAGTTAATGAATTCAGTATCTGGTTTTCAAGTTGCCATCAAATCGTTGATTAGTGAGGCACCTAACATCGAAGAAGTCTTATTAATTCTTGGAGCAACCCCACTACGACCTCAATATGTTTATGAGATGTGCTTTTCACATAAAAGATTTGTGCTGAGAGGTGCAGATAACTTCGTCAAACACAAAGCAGCAGAAGTTCTTTCAAGAAAGGTGGTTGTAAATTGTATTATCTTTCCTCAACGTTATCATTATTTGATACAAATTTCGTTGTTAACAACAGGCTATTCGAACATTGATCTCAAAGGATGCTGGGTCTGTCTCATATCCAGGTATACAGTTGTGCATATTAAAGAAAATTGATCAAGTTGGGAGAAGAATTTTCGTCCTTCAAATTTCCCTCATTAAGAAATGATAACATATTCTTTTAGGCCCTACTAAGTTGTTTCTATTGGTGAAGGCCCCTTCTTCTTTCAATCTGCCCTTGCACTTCATTCCAAAACGTGAATTCCGATATAGCAGAAAGGTAAACGTTAGACGTGTTTGCTTTTATCATGTAAGGATATTAATATGAGATTATCTGGGAGACTTTGTGGTCTACCTCTCTTTTATTAAAGAATGCTTTAATCTTGTTTTGGGTAAAAATTTAAATAAATTATTAATGGTAAAGAGTATCTTCTTAATTTCAATTAGCTGATGGAAGAATACCTATCAGCTATTTGACAAAAAGAACATAGGATATCCATGTGTGACAAAAATCTGTTATTTCTCAACCGTCCACAGTATGTTGAATCTCCCAATCATAGTAGATTTTGTTTCATGATAATTTGACTGGTTTAATATACTTTACTGCATCACTTTTTGTTATCAATGTTGTTTGGCATTAGATCTTTCAATTTGATCCAGGCATAATCCGGTCAAAAATAGAATGTTGATAATTTTGATTGTCCAAGCTATGTTAATCAATTTGATATTGTCTAAAAAGGTCTTTGATGCAGATAGTGCCTTTCAAACTACGATTTAAGTGCAAAGCCCAAATCCAGCAAATGAAAAATCCTGATCATGATCGTGAATCTCAAGTTGGGAACTCTGATGACTTAACCAACTCTTCAGTAGAAGATCCAATCTGGTATGGAACGTTTAATCTTCAGTTATTATGGTGAGATTTTATCAATTGTGACCAAATTTTTTTTTTTTTGAAATAAAACCCAAAAACATGAGATTTTATGTTGTTGTAGGCAATGTTCTAAGTAGGCAATATCATACTATGATGGAGGAGATAAAGTGAAATGGGAATATGTTTTGCTAATAAATTAGCATTCATTCTTGAAATAAAGATGATTGGTTAAGTAAATTACAATTTAGAGCTTCATGGCTGTTGATAATTTTATGCAACAATATCAAAATTTGAATTTTAAATTTAGCATTAAGGAACTTAGTTGATCACTGCCAGGTTTCAATGTCGACATGCAATCAAGGGGCTAGCATTCAATAGACCTGATGAAGATTGAAAACGCTCACTGTCAAAGATTCAACGCAAGTAAACACTAACCTATAAACTTGCAAATGAATTGCTTCTAATTGTATTTTGTAGACAAAAAGTCCTAGAACCTGGAGAATATAGCTCTTGATATTGGAGGTTATCTGGAATAGAATTTAGATATATCCTTTTAGCTAATTTCAATTTTGGGGATTTAAGTAAATTTGAAATCTTAAAGTCAGCTTCAATTTCTTCTCTTAGATAATTCAAATGTTAGAATAAGCTTTTTAGTGAGATTTGATATGTACTCCTTCCTTAAGATCCCTGTTGTAAAAACAAACATTGAAATATATGTATGAAAAGTTAAGTTTTGTTTAATAAACAATTTATAGAAAAATATTTTCACTAATATCACTTTCAAAGCAAATGCTCTGAGATTACAACAAAGCAAATTCAGACATAGACATTGTTTACATTGTTACCCCTAGCAATTTTGCCATCAAATTTTACTCCATTCACCATCTTATGTAGTTCTAACTTAAAAAAACACCTGTAAATTTTTGAGTAAAACTTAAGAACAAAATTAAATTCACAAAATTAGTCTTATAATAAACCACTTCAAATTTAAAATTTATAAAAAAAAAAAAAAAAAAAAAATCAAACACTAGCATTATTTTTTAAAAAGTCTTTTATGTAAAATTCATGAAACAAATGAAAGAACTATTTAATGTCCATATTAAACAATAAACAAGAGTGATATGTATTTACTAGATTATTAATTTTTTTTTCACATAGGTACGCTAAACACATTTTTTTTTTAATAAGTGACAAATATCTAATTTGTTGTAATGGTACTAAGAAAAAAAGAGTGTTTTGTGACAAAGGCAAAAGAGAAACAACCACTAAAAAACTGTACTCTCACCTCATTGATGACATGAGTAAGAATCAAGAAAAAAGATGTGATCTCTTTCCATAACAACGAACAACCCTGAAAATTGTGTTGCAATGGCGTGTACAATTTTGTTCACAAATGATGCAAATTGCAATATCTAATTCGTTGAAATTATTCTAAGATAGATTTGAATTTTTTTTCTTTAGATTTAAAAGCGAAGAAATTAATTCACAAAAAAAATAAAAATAAATAAAGAAATTGGATTTTGAAAAATGAAAAAAGAAAAAGAATAAAAATGGGGTGAAAGAGAGGGAGGCTTTGCTTGGGCAAAGACTCTGTTCGCGTGAAGAACGAGCACCTTCAACCAGACCTCCGAAATCTCCTTGCCGCCGCCTCGGTTCTGGTTCTCCGCCGTTATCTCGTCACCGGCGGAGCAAGCGCCATGAAGTTTCAATTAGAGGATGTCACAGTCTACTTCCCTTACGATCACATTTACCCTGAGCAGTACGCTTACATGCTCGAGCTGAAGCGAGCTCTCGACGCCAAGGGCCATTGTCTTCTCGAAATGCCCACCGGCACCGGAAAAACCATCGCCCTTCTTTCCCTTATCACCAGCTACGCCCTCTCCAAACCCCAAAACCCTGTCAAGCTCATCTACTGCACTCGCACTGTCCACGAAATGGAGAAGACCCTCGCTGAGCTCAGATTGCTCCATGATTACCAGGTTCAGCAGCTTGGACCTCGCGCTCAGATCTTGGCTGTGGGGCTTTCGTCCAGGAAGAATCTGTGTGTCAATCCGAAGGTTTTGGCGTCGGAGAGTCGGGATTCTGTTGACGCTGGTTGTCGCAAGATGACGGCGAGTTGGGTTAGGGCTATGGCGGCTGAGAATCCCGATGTGCCCACTTGTGAGTTCTTCGAGCAATATGAAAAGGCGGGTTCCAGTGCTGTGTTGCCGCCGGGGGTTTATACGTTGCAGGTACTGGTTGAATTCAAACTTGAAATTTCGCGAAATTGAGAATTCCCTATTCACCAACGGTGATTTGAATTGTGTAGCGGTTACTAATGAACTAGAATGTAGCTTATTTCTGAATGTTTCAGAAATTTAAAATTTAAAATTCCCTGAGATGCTACCTCATGAAATTCCAGTTGTTTCTTTGGGGTGTAGTTCTTGAAACAGTGTTGAAATTATAACTCAGTAGCATTTAGTTTGTTGAGGATTGGCAGATAAAGTTTGAGTTTCATTTACGACTTTACTTATAGTATTATTGTCTAAAGACAAGTTGATTCAGAAATAATTTATATATATAATAGGCTGTATTGACTAAATTCTTCAAATATTGATTTCTATAGATGGAATCATCATTACCTTGAATGATCATTCATGTAATTTCCTCACTGAATTTATAGGATCTGAGAGCTTTTGGGTCAAAGAAGGGTTGGTGTCCTTACTTCTTGGCACGGCATATGGTACAGTTTGCAAATGTGGTAGTATATAGTTATCAATACTTGCTTGATCCCAAAGTGGCTAGCATTATATCCAAGGAAATGCAGCGAGAATCTGTAGTAGTGTTTGATGAGGCGCACAATATTGATAACGTGTGTATTGAAGCTCTTAGTGTTAGTGTGAGGAGGCAGACTATTGAAGGTGCCAGAAGAAATCTCAATAAGATGCGCCAGGAGATTGAGAGGTATATCAGATCCTAACTTGCTTTCTTGTGTTTTCATTCCATATTTTGAGAGGTCTTGGTTTATTTTTTTTTAATGTTTTTCAGAGTTAACGTGAAAATGTCTCTTATTGTAAGATTTATCTAGGTTTCTTAAATTTCAATAAGATGCTCTAGGAGATTCTGTGCACTGTCTAGGTATTTAGTTTTTGTTTCTTTTGAATTGAAATTTAATCAGTATTTTCCTTGATATGGTAGGAAGGTTCAAGGAAACTGATGCAGGTAGACTGCGAGCAGAATATAACAGGCTGGTGGAGGGTTTGGCACAAAGAGGAAACCTACCTAGTATGTTGTACATTATTGAGTTGTATCAAGATTGCGTGCTTTTTTTCCTTGTATAATATAACATCCTAAATTTCTTTAATTTTTTGGTGCAGTTTCAGACATGTGGCTCTCGAACCCTGCTCTTCCAGATGATATTTTGAAGGAGGCTGTGCCTGGAAATATACGCCGAGCCGAACACTTTATACATGTATTGCGGAGATTGGTTCAATATCTTGAAGGACGATTGGATACTGAAAATGTTGAGAAGGAAGGGCTTGTAACTTTTGTTGGCTCTATTGGTTCACAGGCTGGAATTGACCAAAAAACGTTGAAGTTTTGTTACGATCGTCTCCACTCCCTCATGCTGACACTTGAAATTACTGACACAGATGAGTTTTTGCACGTACAGACTATATGTGATTTTGCAACACTCGTTGGAACATATGCACGAGGTTTCTCAATTATAATTGAGCCTGTTGATGAGAGAATGCCGCATATTCCTGACCCTGTACTGCAGGTTAGTTCATGTCTACTTTATTTCTCTCTCACACATGTTCACATCCTTCTTGAAAGCAGTACAGAATTTGAATGCTAAAAGTTGTACTCTTAGGCTTAGATAAGCACCCTCGATGGTAGAGAGGTGAGTTGGACCCCTTCACAGATAGGTACATGGTTTTTGTTTTTAGCTACTGTTCTGATGTTAAAACGTAGAAGCTTCTTAGATTAGGAGAGTCCTCACAAAATCTTTCCAACTCCTTTTTTCTGGGAGAGAGATTCTCTCTTCATATCATATTTCTACATTGAAATTTGACGCTGTCCAGAAGATGTACTAATCAGAACAAGAATATCCTAGAAAATTTCAAAACAAGCCACAATTTGGGTGATTTGGGAGGTAAGGAAGACAAGAATCTTTCTAAACAAGGAGAGATCCTTGGAGGAATTGCTTGATTCTCCTCATTTTTTGCTCTCTATTGTCGGAGAAGTTTTTTGCTATTCTATATGGATGGCCTCCTCTTCTGTACCTTTCATTTAATCAATGGAATTGTTTCCTATAAAAAAAAGAAATTCATAAAGAAGAAGTAAACATCTACCTCTGTTCTCTAGTTGCATAGCCTCTAGCATGCATGATGCTATTTAGTATTTACTGAAATTTAAACTTTATATTGTGTGTTCAATATTTATGTCCATTTTTTAAACAAAATTATTTATTAAATATTCCCTATTTTCTCCTCAGCTTAGCTGTCATGATGCCTCACTTGCAATTAAGCCTGTGTTTGAACGATTTCAATCAGTTGTGATTACGTCTGGTACTCTGAGCCCAATTGATCTATACCCTCGTTTACTCAATTTTAATCCTGTGGTTAGCAGAAGTTTTACAATGTCCTTGACCAGAGACTGCATATGCCCAATGGTTCTCACTCGTGGCAGGTGTGGTTCTGTTGAAATACGTTATCCTTCAATTCTGTATATTATTATTAAAGTCCTATTCAAAATTTTATTTTCCTCAACATTTTTGTAAAGTAATATGTAGGATCTTCTGCACTAAACAAAGTTTGTTTTTTTTTTGTTCTAGCGACCAGCTTCCAGTGAGTACTAAATTTGATATGAGAAGCGATCTTGGTGTAGTAAGGAATTATGGCAGGCTCTTGCTTGAGATGGTCTCAGCAGTCCCAGATGGGATAGTATGTTTCTTTGTCAGTTACTCATATATGGATGGCATTATTAATAGTTGGAATGAAACTGGCATCCTAAAGGTGACACTACTCATGTTTGCTTGTTAACAGCTTAGTAGTCGTAACATGATCCATCCTGATCATACTAAATGGTTAGACTCGTTTCCTCAGGAAATAATGCAGCACAAACTTGTGTTCATTGAGACCCAAGATGTTGTTGAGACTACGCTGGCTCTTGACAATTACCGCAAAGCTTGTGATTGCGGGAGAGGTGCTGTGTTTTTTTCCGTAGCCAGGTAATCCATTCCTCTGTCAATGGGTCTCCCTTTTTCCTCTTCTTTTTAGTCAAGCACAATATGTGGTTCGGAGTGTTGTATTATTCTTTTCAGACAAGTACAACAGATATATATGAATACAACTTGCACATCGCTGGTTAGGTGGCTGATAATTAACGACTCCCAAGTCTGTGACTAGACTTGGACTAATAGTTGAGAGAAGTTGAATTTTCATTTTTGTTGCATCAAATTTTCTGAACTATGGTTTAATTTTTTTCATTCCCAAATTAATGGCAACAAATGTCCTAATTTATAATGGTGGAATGGGAACGTAAAATACATACTATGAGGGTTTTGATTTCCTTGAGTTATTATTGATTTTAGGTTTACTCTTTTGCTCAATTTTTGAAGTTTAAATGCCATAGTGATTTGAAACCATAAATTTTAATGAATTTCTCTTCTGTAAATTCCAGTTTATGATTCAAAATTTAATATAATGTTTCTATATCTATTGCATTGAAGTTTGCATTTTGTGTGCAATGCATATAATGTTTAACTAGTGTGTAAAATAATAGTCATCTTGTCAATTGGAAGAAAGCCCAATTCCCTGTTGATATGGGCGTTCTCAATATTGGGAATCCACTCAGAAACAGGTCTCTTCTTGCCACATGGTTGTGACAATTCATTCTCACATTTACCACAACACTGCAAAGATACTATTCTTTCTCGATTCTGACACAAGACGAATAATGGAAATTCCACTAGGTCTTCGATAAACTGGTGCAACTGGGCCTGCAGTCCCCTTTCTGCTTAAATCAATTGGAACACCTCCACTGATACTTGAGACAAGAGGAGTTAGGGAAACACCACACCTTCTCCTGATTCACCACACTTGGAGATTTGGAATGGTAGAAATCCAAGCTGTTGTATTACCTGCAAGGATAGTTTTGTGAAGGGTTCCTCTGATGCCCCTTAGCAAGAAAGTTTTGGGAGACCTTAGAATCTTTTGATTGGCAAGTGGCTTTCCCAAAGAGCATCAAAGGTTTTCTGGGAGTCCTCTGTTAGGACTTAATAGCGAGGGTTAGTATGGTAATTAGTACTGTCATAAAGTAGTGAAGCAATTGGCATAAAGTGGGTAGATGAGGTACATAAGAAGGTAGAGGAGTTAATTATAATTTAATTAAAGATTTGTGATGCTTTAGCTTTTAAGTGTTCTTAAGAGGTGAGTGTTCAAGTTCCTCAAATTACTCTGTGGTCGTCTTTCATTCTTTCATTTATTTATTTTTTATGAGACTGTGCTTCATAGAGAAATATGAAACATTCTACAAAGACATGAAAAAAAGTTTGCAAACGGAGTTCAAACCTAACTATAGAAACAAACTCCAATCGAAAAGAATCAAGCTGAACTCATAATTACAAAAGGGCTGGGGTGACAAGATGAAGTGTTAAATCTAGCAACCTCCCAGACCTCCTCACGTGATCTCTAAACCCAATTTTTTCTATTCCTCTCAAACTGAATTCTCCTTGACACGGCAAAAGCATAGCATGTCACAAAACTCTACCATTGATCTTGAGAGGGAGGATTCAGGAGCACCTTCTCACATACGGTACAACAATTCCTACCCCGCACCGGGCATAATGCAAAATGACTTGAACAATGATTCTAAAGGGACTGAGAATACTCACACCCCACAGCACACCGTCAATATCCTCCTAATGTCTCCTGCATAGAATGCACCCATGCCGAAACAATGAAAAGGAAGAATGCCTTTTGAGTCCAAGGTATTGACACTTCGATGCAAAACCTGTTAAGTAAAGAATTTGACCTTGAAAATTTTAATTTTTAAAAGAGAGGAGAAAGCCAAGGCCACACGGGAGAGTAGGTTACATAAATGTGAAAAAAGCCTTGCACAAGAAGCCCCAAAAAGGAGGATCGGAAGTCCAAACCTTAAAGCCCCTTCCCCATGGGCCACGATACACATGAAGGCTACAAAGGACAGAGAGAAGGGTTGTCACTTCCATTGTCTCTCTACCAGAAAGAGAGCGACAAAAGCCCTAGGAAAGTAAAAAGGAGGAATCCCGGGGAGGCAAGATAGAAGTCACCCATTGTATCTTCTTATCTGAAAGGTGGTATTGACGTGGAAACAAAGGACAGGGGAGAAACCCCACGCTATTCCTCTAAAAAAAAATCTTTAAGCCCTTCGGTACAAAACATTTCATAAGCTGGGAGAAACAAAGGGAATCCAGATTCCAGATGAGATAGCTAAATAAAGGTTCTGTGTAGATAATGATTTTGTAGTTTCTTCAATATCCATATACTTTCTTTAAAGCATTTTTCTTGGACAACCTTTTAAAAACGAAACGAATACGTTCCAGCTTCAATTTATTAGCTATTTATTGATTTGGTTATGTGTGTAAAAAATAGATTCTTCAATGATATAGATATAGAAAAAGCCATAGGTATATTTTTTTGAACATGTAATTTTTGTTGGTCTTTTTAAGTGCAAATATCATTCCCACTTATTAACTATGATATATCAAATCTCTGTACCCAATGAAAGAATTTTTATGATCTTTCTTTTATGGGAGGCTATCCTCTCCTTTTGGTGATTTCATACCATCTTTGAAATTATTGGATTCATTCAAAAGAAAAAAGATTACTTTTAGATAACTTCATAGTGATACAGATGAGTGATCCGAATGTAATTTGGAATTCAATCTATGTTAATGCAGGGGAAAAGTTGCTGAAGGTATAGATTTTGATCGACATTACGGACGATTGGTGATAATGTTCGGTGTTCCTTTTCAATACACATTAAGCAAGTGAGTTTCACATTGTGACTTTCTAATGATAACTTGTGGGACTAAATGACAGATTAATAAATGCAATAAAGTATTTTTTCATTTTTTAAATTGTCTTGTTCTTATCACAATTATGGTTGTTAATCTAAGAACAGAATCCTGTGGGGTTGTGAATTCTTATTCTTTCAATTGAAAATTGAGTGTGTTCCTTTGCTTTTGGGTGGGTTGCTGCCCCCTAGGGTGAGGAGGAGGACGGTTTGGTTGTTTTTGTTTGGACTTGGTTGTTCTGACCGCGTAGATAATGATTTTATTTTCAGAATTTTGCTTGCTCGGCTGGAGTATTTACGTGAGACATTTCAAATAAAGGAAGGGGATTTTTTAACTTTTGATGCTTTGGTATGGAAAACTTACTCTTCTATCTGTAGTGTTTTGGTGTATGTTGGAAATAATTGTTTCTGACAATTTGAACAGAGACAAGCTGCACAATGTGTTGGTCGAGTTATCCGATCAAAGGCTGATTACGGGATGATGATATTTGCTGACAAAAGGTTTGTTTTTTCTTTATTAATGTTACTGCATAGTTTCAATTAATTCCTCGATTGCAGAACATATAACAACACAGATACCGACATGTGACTCGCCATTTTTCAAAAAAGTTAATGGTCACCCCTCTTTTCATAGATAATAGTCTTGTCTTCATGAACTTGTGATCATGGAGATCAAATGGCAACCATAGTGGGTGCTTTTTGAAGGTGCGCACCATGTTTAGATGGACCAATGTACTTGACATACACTTACATGCACTTGAGCTTGCTACGGAAGCGCATGTAGCCAGTGAATGGCACACTAGGTGGAAGGTGTAAAATCAGTTTACGAAGCTCTGAGGACATTGTGTTTCAATGATTGTGCATCACGCAAGTTGATGCAATTACTAGAGAATAAAAGTTGAGAAGATTTTGAAATGATTTTTAAGTTGAAATTTGTAGTACTACTACCAGATGTGCTCTTATTATCGTCAGTATCCTTTGAGCAATGTTGTCAGGACGTTTTGTTGACATTTGACAATTACCATTTAGCATGAAATTATATTTTCAATCGATGATTTTACTTGAGATGTTTGAAAAGATGGTTTAATGGGAAACTACCATGTATTTTTTATACGTTAAAAAAATACCATGCTATTTGCAATTTATTAGTACAAAATATATTGAAAATGTGACTTTTTTAGTTTCATGCATGGTCTTTGTAGTCTTGATTCGTTTTTTTTTCACCTCTATGCAGGTATAGTCGTCATGATAAACGCTCAAAATTGCCTGGATGGATATTGTCACATTTACGTGATGCACACTTGAATTTGAGCACAGACATGGCTCTGCACATAGCTCGGGAGGTTTGTATTTGTTAACATCCTTGTAGTCCAAGATATTGAAATATTTTCTTTCATACACATCTACAAAGTATTGACATTCAAATCGACTCCTTCCAGTTCTAGTTAGTTACTAGAGCTATAAAAAGGATGTTGAATATTTGAAGTTCTTATCTCCCCTTTGAATTTGCAGTTGGAAGCAAAATTTGGTTTATTATCTTTATTGCATCTTCTATAAGATCTCTTCCGTTGTTTAGCTTCCAACTTATTAAAAATGTCTAAACATTTTTCTTTATCGGTTATTGACAAAATAATTGAATCGAGACTAAACCCGTGGGTGCAGTTCCTAAGGAAGATGGCACAACCCTATGATAAGGCAGGGAGCAGTGGTAGAAAGACCTTATTGTCCCAAGAAGACTTAGAAAAGATGTCTGAAGCCAACAAGAATGAGATGTTGTATTAAGAATCTCAACACTGCAAATGGACTCTTTCTTAGTCTAGAGTGCTGTTTTACATTCTTCTTGAATTCTACTTACAACATTCATTGGCTCTCGACAATTTGGTTCGATAGTTTCGAAAGGAAATTCCTTTGTGAGATCCCGCCCGAAGAGGAAAGAACTCAAATTTGAATGCTGCCTGCTTGTGGAATCGAAAAAGGTTGTTTGTTAACCTCTCTAAATGAAAAACCCTAAAAAGAAATTTTGACAAGTAACTTTATAGTATATGTATATAAATGACCTCTTGTTCCCTTTTTGACTTCAAGTGTTACACATTTTTTTCGGGTTAAACACTCTTTTATCTTTCAAGTTTATGGTTGGTGCATTAGTTTACTAATAAAAACTCAACTGATTTTGGATGAGCTTGTTTCATATTGAGGTGGTCTTGGTTGGGTGCTTGAAGATCGTTTAGGACGTATTCGTCTCATGAAATTGGTCGTCCGGTGTTTGGTTGTGAAGCAATAACAATTTATATATGGAATATATCATCATTCCATATATAAAATATTATGGTTGAATATGATTGTTTAGAAGTGAACTCTTTTATTAAGGAGGTTAAGACAAACAAGGTGGTGAGTATGGAAATTGTCTTTTTCTCTTATGTTTGCCATAGTTAAATTGTATGGGATAGTATAGTTTCAAAAATTGTAAATATAACAAAATTTGTCAAAGTCTATTATTGATAGACAATGTTCGAAATATATATATTGGTCTCACTAACTTTGTTGAAAATATTAGACTATAGACTTTTGTTATACTTGTAATTTTTTAAAAATATTGCTATACATTTAATCATTATTCCTAAAGTTGCTACATACTTATAGTTATCCTAAAATGTTGTATCGTTTGCTTATGTTGAATTTTTTTCTTTAAGAACTTATCAATGAAAAACCTATCGAAAATTTAGATCACACAAAGTTATTGCTCATAGAAAATATAAAATCCAATATCGCGTGGACTTTTTTTAATATTATTCTTTTATGATATAGTATTTTTTTTTTTTGCATAGGAGGGAGGTTGTATCTAATCATAATACAAAAAATGACTCTACTTCAAACAAAATATGAATAATTTTTAATATAATACACATGAGATAAAACTATAATACTATTTGTGTTATCTATGTGGGATACAAGTTACAACGAATATTTACGGGAATTAAATTGTTGTTGACAAAAGTAAAGTTGAAGTTTGAACATGAAGTTCCTTCCATTAGTGCCGAACAACTTAATTCAAATCCGAATTTTTCAAGATCAAACGTCAACAAATGGTTTTCAATTTGCAGTCTTCTGATTACGATCGACCTTCTTGGAAATTCTCCACCATCGATGAATCCTAAGCATCGAAAACATCTATTCTATTGATCTTCTTAATCCATCTTGTATCGTATTCCTCCCCTTAATTTCCACACAACTTTTCCTTTCTTCATTATCAGATCCACCATTGGCACTCTCGCGTGTCACTTTTAATATAGTAAAGATAAGGATAGACACATCGAAACTATGATAGATAATTTAGAAAATGACCATGATGTCCCTTTTATTATTTTCTTTCCATTTTCTTGATTTCTTTTTGTCAAGACAACATTATTTGTTGGATGCACTAAAAAAAGATAATGGTTGGAATGTTTTAGTTTGAAAAGTGGGCCAAAAGGAATCCATTGGTCCACTTACTCCTACAAATTAGTCAAATTATCAACATATAGCTATTCTACTTTTTTTTTTTTTAAGTTTCGAGAAACTTTTGCACCCTATTTTACCCTTTCTTTATAACCATTTTAAAAATTAATTTGATGATAGTTTTGTCATTTTTTAAATCATATAAAATATTGCTAATTAATAAAAATGATTTCTAATTATTAAATGTAATCAATTGTGAATAAAAAAGGTAGAATATGACACTACCATTAATTATAAATAGTTTTGTAATATCATTCTTGTTACTATAAAATGAGTCTTCACTCTATTTTCTAAAACTTGTCTTCTCTTGGTTTCTTTTGCACACAACTCAATTTCTCTCAAAATTTATTTTTTGATTTAAATAATGGTAGATAAGGATATTTCTTTTGTTCCTTCATCTACATGGTTTCATCTAGCAAATTCTATTTTGTATTATTGATAGCGACAAAGACAAAAAATTATTAAGGATTTTCGCTGCACTCCAAGAGTTTTTAATAATTATGTAGCTCCTCCCACTCATGCTAGAAAATGTTTGTGAAATGAATTTGGCTAGAAGATCATTCTTGGGTCATTGAGACTATCTATATGAATGTTTTTATGATATTTTCATTATTGACTTAAAAAAGACAAGCACGCCATGCAGACTTTAATTATTTGGTAATTGCAAATATGTTTTTATGTTTTTCATTTTCTTTAAATTGAATACTCTTCTTCTTGCTACAATAATAATAAATATTGTGAAGTAGTCCTTTATTTTATTATATTTTTAAAAATCAAAGTAACCGACTTTTCACACGAGATTTTAAAGAAATGTAATTCGTGGAATTAAATTTTGATATATTGATGAATATTGTGAATACAATCTCTAGTATTTACTCATTTGATGCTTTCTCTCGAATACAAGTTAAAACTTAGAACTTCTTGATCTTCGATCTTTAGGATGTTGTAGTTGCAAGTTGATTTGAACTTCGATCTTCTGGAATTCAAGGAAAGTTTAATCTTCCGAGTCTTCAATCTTTCAGAAGTTGTTGATCTCGAGGTTGATACGAACTTGCACGTCTTGAGAGCTTGTAGAAGTTTGAATTTTCAATTCTTCAGAGCTTTACAGCTTTAATTCTTCCTTCAACAAAAGACCCCCCAAATGAATGACAATGGTCTCTATTTATAGAGAAATTTCATGGACTTTAGGTGGGCTTGAGTCCATTTGCTTGTTGGGCTTGGGCTTGGGCTTGGACCTATTTTTCTATTGGGCTTGAGCTTGGACGTGGGCCCATTTCCTTGGGGGGCTCAGGTCCCTTGTTTGGCTCAATTTTTCATAGGGCGTGCATTGGGTTGGATATGAGAAAACTTGACTACCCAAATCCAATCAAATTATAGTCATTACAATTTTGTTGTGATGACGTGGCCGAATTTAATTGACCGAAATTTCTTGCTCAACACCTACTTTTAAACAAAAATATTTGTTATAATTTAAGAAATTTTATACTAATTACAACCCCTCTTTTCTTAAATATTTTGTTTTACTTAACTTATTAAATTTGAATATCTTAGCTTTCAAATACCAAAAATCTTACCATTCTCACATTTTTTCTTTTTCCTTGGTAATTTTTTTTATTTATACAATATTCATATTATACTATTTATACAAATCCCACTCTTTTTATGTACTAAAACAAAAATGACAAATTATACTAAAATAAAATGACAAATTTCACGTGCAATGCACGTGTTACTAACTAGTAGAAAGAAATGCGCGGAAGTTTTTCACAATTTTTTAGTTCATAGTTATCAATTTCTCGATTTTTTTTATAAATTAAACGTCTAAATGAGTTTGAAAATCTTCATGCCATTAGTTTTGGATGGAAGCTTACCCTTGAGATTTGAATTTATTGGGTAATTTGGGGATTCAAAGTACAAAAACAATTCAAAAATTACATGAATACAAAAGAATTAAACTTAAATCTTTTAGCCAACAACTTCACTGTCGTTATGTAGCCTCCTTGAAGTGAAAATGATTCAGACTTCCTCCAAAAATGACCTTTTTCCCTTCTTTCAACTCAAACTCAAGCTTTCTCTCTTCAAATTTAACTAGCAACCCCAACTTAGAGAATATGTCCAATTTCTGAACTTTTCGGATTAATTTCAGTCAAAACGCACGTGTAAAATTAAAAAAATTTCCTTATGAAGTGATCTATGTATAATGAGCCTTGCACGAAAACTTCTTGACACCTCCTACTTGCCGAAATTTAACTTAGGCATGCAAAGGACACGTGGAAACCACTAAACCGACTTACCATTTCGTCCAACTTTACTCAAAACACTTAACTAAAACGCCTCAAGCCTCTAGAAAGCCTTGCTAACCTATTTAACCTTGACCGCAAGCCCCATCTTGCATACTCAAGCCTCAACACCTACTTCTCCACGCCTCACTAACCTCTAAAGACAAAGTCTTCAGTTACTTGGCCGCCTAGCTTAAACGCCTAAATGACCCTCTTCACCGCCCAATAACCTCTTAAGACAAGCTTTCTCGGCCACATACACAAACTCATACATGGCCGCCTACCTATGTCCAAACGACTAGATAACCTCTTTGGAGGTCATTTTCTTTTCTTTTGGCTGCCCACCAAGTCCAAAACACCTAGAGTGTGGATTTAGCCAAATTTCTCACTTTTCAACTTAGCCTCCTTAACTTTTTAAATATTCTTACTTAGGTTTCCTTCTTTCCACCTACCATGACATACTTACAATGACACTTCTTAAGCTTACTTTCCCATCTTAACTTCACTTAAATTAATCTCCCAAACTTTTGAAAAACTTAAGTTTCTTAGGGTTTGGGATTTACAATCATAATGATGGACAATATTGTCATTTATTCCTTACTTTTATGTAAATTTGAAGCTCAATGTGCTTTTTATGAAAAAAAAAATGGTAATTGAGTCTATATATTTAGATTGTATAAGTTAAATCTTTATAAATGAGTTAATTGAAAACTAGAAAATGATGGAGTGAACTATGTAATTTACTTTTAAATCTACAAGATTCAAGCATTTTGGCCAAAAAAGTTTCTAAGTAAAAATAGGGTTTGAGATCATTTTGGATTTTAAAAACTTTATATATCCAAAATGTAATAAATAACAAAATTCATTTGAAATATGTTACGAATTGAAATCCTCACACCAAGGTGTTAAAGAGATCATTAGAGAATGTCAAACTTTTATTCTTATAGATTTAAAAGTTACAAGTAGTCTCTACAATTAATAAAATTCTCAAAAGTAATCCACATATTAGGGACTGAATTGTAATCATAGATGATGGAGATTAAGTTCTAATTTTGTAGTAATCAACCAAATTTGAAATTTGACCCAAAATTTCTTCTAAAATTATTTAAAGGAAAGTGTTGTTTGTAGAAGTGAAGTTGAATTTTGAACATGAAGTTCCCTCCTTTAATGCGGAAGAACTAAATCCAAATCTGAAATTTTCAAGATCGAACTGCAACAAATGATCTTCCATTTGAAAACCTCCGATGACGATCGGCGTTCTTGGAAATTCTTCGCCATTGATGAATCCCAAGCACCAAGCATCCACTCCCTTCTTCTTAATCCTCACCATCGTATTCCTCCCCCCTAATTTCCACACCACTCTCTCTTTCTCCATAACCAAATCCACCACCGGAGCCTTAGCCTGTCCTTCCGCCGTCACTCCCACGCTCTTTGCCTCATAGCACACTCCGAACGGCTCTACTGCATTTATCAACTTGAAGTTGAGTACAACCGCTTCGTTCATAAACACCGTCGCGAATGCTCTATAAATTGAACTCTGTAGCAACGCGTAATTGGTGGAGGTGCTGATCTTAGCCCCACCGCGACCGTGAATCGGCTCAAACGACAATAAAGATGTGTTGAACGGCACCACCTTGCCGTTGATTCTAATGGCGGAGAGTCCAAAGTAATACTCGTAAGACGGTAACCAATAGGTGTAAATCGAGGCGCTAACCGGATTGAAGAGCAATGGAGTGTAAGTTAGGGATTTAGATAGATCAACATTGGGGGAAAATCTGTACGGGCCTTTAGATCCGAAGAAAGCAACACCAGGCCCTGACCTCGCTCCTGATAAACAAATGGCAAAATACTTAGGGCTATTGAATTTTGCGCTAATCACCGATGGAATCGATAAGTTGGAACGGCCGAGCGCGGCTAGGCCAATGACATTCTTAGCAACTTCTCGGAGGAAATTGGTCTTGACGCATGCGAAAGGAAATTCAGGAATGCGACGGAGTGGACCGGATTTGGAGCCGTCTCTGGTGGAGAGAGCAAGAACATCGGTGATGACATTCTCGGAATCGGTGAGCTTAGGGTGATCGTAATCAACAAAATGATCTCTGAGGGATGGGTTTTCTGGATAGGCGTAAGAGAAGATGGTGTCGTTAGCGCAGATAGGAGAGGGAGCTTGGACGCAGGAGCCACAAATAGCTTGGTTGAAGGAATTGGAGAGAGGGGTATTGCAAAGGACGAATTTGTAAGAGGAAGAGTTGTAATTTTGGTAGCAGTCGATCCAGGAGAAGGCGCCGCCGAGGTCGAGGTAGAGGGAGGCTGGGCGGAGGGGAGTTTTGAGGTGGAGGGAGATGGAGTAGAGGAGAGAGGTATGGTCTTTGTAGAGAGGGGCAATGAAAGCTGTTTGAAGAGAATACGAAGGAAATGAAATGAGGAAGAAGAAGAAGAAAAAGAGGGGAGGAGTTGACATTTTTGTTTTTTGCATTCTTAGTTTGAAATGGAACTCATTTTATACAGCAATAAACCATTTTTAAAAAGCCTCCAATTTTCTTTTTCTTTCTTTTTCTTAATTTTTTAAAAGAGAGAGAAAGAAAGGAAAACCTGGTCAATTTATAAATCGAAAAAAGAAAAATTGCATTAGATGACAAAAAAATATTTAGAAAAAAACAGCTGAGAACACATTTTTTTTTTTTTTTTTTGCATATATTACAAATATGACCGTAATCAGACGTTAATTAGATGGTTATTTGACGATAATCTTCTTTTTAAATTTACTATTTTTGTAATTTTGAAAAATGTAACTAACGTGGACTCTATTATCCCAATTTTTTTTATTATTTTTGCAAACTCTCCCTGAGAAAATATCATTTTTGTAATTTCAACCTCGCCCGTTTACTTTCATATTCTTGGAAAGCTCAACACAAATGTTCCTTGAAGTCTTGTTTCATATTGAGGTGGTCTAGGTTCGTTTAGGGCGTATTCGTCTTGCGAACCAATAACAATTTGCTCTAGAATCAAGAATATATCTTCATTTCATATATAAAATATTATGGTTGAATCTAATTGTTTAGAAGTGATTTTTTTTTATTAAGGAGGTTAACGCCAACAAGGTGGTGAGCTAGAAAATGTCTCTATAGCAATTTGATTTAAAATATTAGTATATATAACAAAATTTGTCAAAAGTCTACTATCAATTATAGAAGTCTATCACTAATAGACCATGTTAAAAATATTGATCTATCAGAGATAGACCAATATTTCTAAAGACTTTGTTGATAATATTGGAATATCAACTTTGTTATATTTGCAATTTTTAAAAAATATTACTATACATTTAATTATTATTTTTAAAATTATTATCCATTATAATTACAATAAAATGTATAGTTGTATAGTTTACTTATGATTCATAATGTTCGAATTTTGTTTTATAATAACCTATCAATGAAGAACCTATGAAAATTTAGATCACACAAGATTATTGTTTATAGAAAATATAAAATCCAATACCACGTGTATCTCTTTTTATGTTATTCTTTCATGATAAAATATATTTTTTTTAGATGTTAGAAGGAGGTTGTATCTAATCATAATGCTAAATAATTACTCTACTATGAAAAATTATTAATAATTTTTAATGTAATACAAGTGAGATAAAACTAATACTAATTGGTGTTATGCATGTGGATAAAACAAATACTATTTTGTGCTATTCCATGTGGGATACAACGAATATTTATGGGAAAGTGTTGTTGACAGAAGTAAAAAGTTGAAGTTTGAACATGAAGTTCATTCCATTAGTGCTGTAGAACTGAATCCAAATCTGAAATTTTCAAGATCAAACTCCAACAGATGATCTTCCATTTGCAGGCCTCCGATTAGGATCCGCGTTCTTGGAAATTCTCTGCCATCAATGAATCCTAAGCACCATAAACATCCATTCCATTCTTCTTAATCCTCACCATCGTATTCGTCTGACCCATTAATTTCCACACAACCAGGGTATTGCAAAGGATGAATTTGTAAGAGGAAGAGTTGTAATTGTTGTAGCAGTTGATCTGTGTGAAGGCGCCGTGCAGGCCAGCCGGCCTGCCGGAGCGTAGTTTTGAGGTGGACGGAAATGGAGTAGAGGAGAGAGATATGGTTTTTGTAAGTGGGAGCGATTAAAGCTGTAGGGAGAGAACATGAAATAAGGATGAAGAAGATGTGTAATGACCCAACTTCTTATAGGTCATTACTATTACAACAAATAACAATGTTTGAACTTAAAAGAGAAAGGAGAATAACTAAACATTAAAGAGAATCTTAGAAATAGCAAATTCTATCAAGAATAGAGATTGATAGACACCAATACTTCTATTAGTGATATTGATAGACAGTGATAAAATGTTATCGATTTTTATTATAGATAGAATTCAAAATTTTGCTATAACATGTAAATATTTTAGTTTATTTTACTATATTTAAAAATATCTAAATAAATAAATTAAAAATACTTGTTAATAAATCCTAATTTGAAAAAATAAAAATAAGTTGTAAATAAACATAATTCTAGCCCAAAAATAAATGGTAAGTAAACATAGTTATAGTTGTCGTCCTATCTCACTTTTAGAAAAAATAACATAAAAATATTTAATTGTGAAAGATAATAATTTTTTTAATAAAAATAAATGTGTGGAAATTCTTCAAAAAATTTTAAAAATGAAACCAATCTGTTGTTTAATATTTTGACAAATTATACAAAACAAAACACCCGTATATTTTATACCATGTTAAAAAATATCCTTCATTTTTAGAAGTTTAAAAAATTAAATTAAACATTTAAAATGAATTTGAAAATTCTTTTACCGTTAATTTTAGATGGAAGCATACCCTTGAAATTTAAATTTTTTGAGTACTTTGAAAAAACTTAGTACTAAATAGGTTTTTAAGATGAACTTAACTCAATGATTTAATTGATATGCAGTTTCTACTTCAAGTGGGAGGTTCAATCCCCTGATCGTTGAGTACACAAAAGAAAAAAGAAAAAGAGATGCCTTTTAGTATTACTAAAGATTACAATGTCCTCCAAATTCCAAATACAAATCCAAACGGCCAGATAAAGTAAAACAGTACATGATAATAACAACTTGATGAACAACACTTGCTCAAAGTTCTTACGCAAATGGGAAGATTTAAACAATGGTTGAACATGAAATTTTAAACCAAAACATCACCTTCCATTATAGTAATAGCTTTCCCACGCAACAGAACTCTTTGTTCTTGTTCATCCAGATGGATGTGCAATATTCCACTTCTAGGTGATGCCTATTCAAAAAGGAAACAATAAATGGAGCAGTTTGTTTGTTTTTTTTTATTGTTTTTTCTGAAAAGTTAGATAACTTAAATCTTTATATACCTGAAATTACACTTGGAATACTAACTTTTGATAACATATATTCACTTTACAGGATTTGTACATTCTCTTGAATTTACAAAAAGTTTCAACAATGTCTGTATCTATCTTAAGTCTATTTTTATTCAATAATTTCTTTCATACTTTTCCTCTAAAAACTATGAAAACTAGATTTTCATAGCATATAAAGATTGTTTGGAAGAGAGAAAGTACCATATAAGCAACAAAATCAGATTTGCCCAACTTTTTAGCCCAGTAGACTGCCAACGCACAATGTGCACTCCCACATACAGGATCCTGTATAATATACAACAAATATATATATAAATATCAGAAGTTTGTAAAGAGCATAGAGGCTGAAGTAGTTGGAAAGAACATCCTTGAGATTTCCAATACCTCCAGTTCCTCCCTAGTTTTGATACCCAAACTCAAACAAGTTAGGCTAAAAAATATTTTTCATCCATATGTTTTAATGAGATAATAATTTAGTCTCATACTTGATTTGTACGATTCAGTCCTTATACCTTCAATTTTGTAACAATTTAGTTCTTTACTTTCAAATTTATAACAATTTCGTACAAAATTCTATCAAAATTAAATGTTGATTTTTATATTTAAAACTTTGGACTTTGTGGCCAATAAACATATAAGGTCTCTAATTAGTGTATTGAAATACCTATATAAGAGATTTGGACTCCATTAACTTAACAATGATGGTAAAAACTAAAGATGTGTTTGAGAGTGATTTTGAGATGATAAAAATAACTTTTTCCCCGGTCAAAATCACATTTCTTTCAAATAGTGGTGTTTTCATGAACTGAAATTGATCGTAGAAAAATATAAAATCATTTCAAATTGATTTTGGAAGAAATTGATTGTAGAAAAATATAAAATCATTTCAAATTGATTTTGGAAGAATTCGGTGATAGGTGATTTTTTTAGACAATTCCCGTCAATCACTCCCAAAATGGATATCTTAGCCATTTGTGATTTATTTAAAAAGAAAATTTAATATTAGAACAAAAAAAGAAAAAAAAGATGACAAACTTTACTTGTCATTGAATAAAACAGTTGCATATGTTTTGAAATTTGTTTCAATATCTGTATAGAAACATATATCAACTAAAAATTTAACAATAAAATAAATAGAAATATGTATTTACCATAATTATTTAGTTGAATAATTACTTCTTAAATTGAAATTACAATTACTAATTGGATAACTCTACATTAACTTTTGTATCAAACATAATGATTAAAAATACATATTAAATATATAAAAATCACTTTTAAAAGTTTGGTACCAAACATAACATTTAAAAATCAATTTTGCAAAATCAATTTCACAAAATCAATTGTATCGAAATCTGTTTTTTCAAAATCTAATACTCCACTTATCACTTTCAAACACACTCTAGATCATTACAAATTTTAAAGTAAACCGATTACATTCTAACGTACTAAAATTTAGAGACTTAAATTATGTCCAAAATTTTAATTATTACTTTACACCAATAATGGTTTTTTTTCCTTCAACAACTTACAAATAATGAAGAGATGCTTAGTCTGGTTAATTCCATGTATTACCATCACCTCATGCATAAACAATCTAAAACTTTCAATATTATAACATTTAGAGAAAGATTGAGCATTTAATACCTCATAGATCCCAAATTTGGGGCAGAAGTATCGAGTATAAAAGTCAAATTCCGACTCAGCAGAGGAAGCTCCAGTTATGATTAACCCAGTTCCAGGAAACTTTTGTATCTCATCATAGTTAGGTTGAAAATCTACTACTTCTTTATCTGAAGGAAGAACAACCTGCAAAGTGTACAATTGGTTACCAGAATAACTTGAGATACCCACTTCCCAAGTGTTACATGCACACACTAGTTTCTGCCTTCGTTCCTCTGCGAACCACATCAGAAAGAAAACCGCTTTGATATCATATGTAAAGCCCAGACCCAAGATTCAAACTAGAATTTGAAATCTGAATTCACCACCACGTCTCCGGGTGTTTCCTAATGACTTTCTCTAGACATAGAAAGTATCCATTAGGCCTTGTTCTTTTGGATTTGAGCCATTTTTATTTCCTTTTAAGTGACGTTTGGTTTGGCTGGCTCCTCCATTTTCGAAGGACCTCCCATACGTTGGGCCCCTTTTGTCACATTCTTTCCATAGAAGGCAGGTAGCAGATTCGTGCACACAATTTTAGAGGAAAAAAAAAAAAAAAAGAACTTCACTTGAAAACATATAAAATCTCAATGTCCAGAAGCATCAACCAATTTTCTCATCTTTTAAGAATGAAAAGTAGAGTTGTCAACGAAACATCAAAGACAAATGAAGGGCTAACTTACCATGAGATTATTGAATTTCACATTGCACAACTTAATGTCTACTATAGAGGCAACATTCAAGGCTTTGGAGATTGAAGAAAAATCAGCAACAGAGTGGAGATCAACAGTTTGTATAGCTGGGAGATCCAATTCAATGAAGTAACTGTCATGTGATTCTCCATTATTATGAACATTTGAAACCTCAAGAAGCTTGACATCTGGAACCTTTTTAGCAGTTAGAATTCCTGAAAGAGTGGAAAACTCAATAATGTTTGAATTTACTAAACCCGTTGAGAAAAGTATGTGTGCAGCTGCCAATGTTGCATGACCACAAAGCTCTACCTGTAAAAAAGTTGTCTTAATCAGAAACAATTAGATTTACAATACAAACAATTGAATTACCTACACAAGTAGGGATTATTCATGGGAGGGGGACGACATCCCTGTCTCTACTCCATTTAAGTTAAGTCTAGTCTTTATAGTTCATAAAGTTAGAATTTAGTTCTTAAGATTTGAGAACAATTTATGATTAATTTCTAGGGTGGTTTGATAAAATTCTCGTAGAAACTATTTATAAGAACTTTATCAAACTATATGGACTAAGTTTTCTATCTTTCTTCAAATAATATAAACGGAACTTGAAATTTAGCCTCATTTTTTTTGTTCCCACAAAAAAATTCATTTAATTTTGTAAGGATTCCTGCGAAGATCCTTTAGTTTTTTTAAAAAATAGTAATAAAATATAATGATTTTTATAATAGAAAATGACCATTTTAATGGTTAATTTCCAGTGAAAAAGGTTTAGAATTTTTTTTAACAAATAATATTTAGAAAACAAAAATATATTACATCATTATCTTGGTTCAAACATATAAAAAAGGGAAACTATTTTAAAGAACAAAACCCTCTCTAAGATTTACAAATATAGTAAATAGGGAGTGGTATTTTGTTATTACAATATCATCAAAATTGATTTTGTAGTTCCATCGGTCAAAGAGAACATTTAGACAGAGACAAAAAAACAATGAAAAAAATGGAAAATATAGCAACTGGAATTTCCTCGGTAACAAAGAAGAGACTAAAGCTAGTAATTGGGCTCAATTTGATAACTATTACCTTTGGGTTTGGTTTTTGAAAAATCAGGCCTACAAACAGAGTTATCTATACATAAATTCATGACAAATTTCGATAACTAAAAAGAAATTTTTAAAAAATTGATTTGTTTTTCGTAATTTGACTTAGAATTCGAATCAAACACATTTTTAAAAACTAAATAAAAAATCAAACGATTATCAATAGCCAAAACTGGTTGATTTCAGAACTTTAATCAAACACAATCAGAGCATTAATTCAAAACGGTAAAAGAAAAGAAAAACCTCCGCAACAGGAGTGAACCATCTGAGACTAAACTTGGGGGGTTTGATGGAATCATCAGTTTGTTGTTCGTTGTTTAACGGAATCAAATAACAGGTTTGAGAGATATTGAACTCAGCCGCCAAATCTTTGAGCCATTTCTCATCCCTTTCTTCCTCTAATAGACAAACAGCCGCTGGATTTCCCTTGAACGTCGACTCAGTGAACGCATCCACCTGTTTGATTCACTCAGAAAAATCAAAATAAATCTAAATCTAAAGTTGTCAAATTTTCAAAATCAGATAGGCGAAAGAGATTAGGTTGAAGTAAAATACCACGAAATACTTCACTGGTTTCGTAGCCATTGTTGAGAAACAGAGAGAAGAACCGTGAGAATCGTCGTTTCTGCCAAGAAGAAGAAAAAGAAGAAGAAGAAGAGGAAAAGCCGCCTCCCTCCATTGCGTCTATGCTTACGAAATTTCAACAAACGGACTTCTTTTGTATTCTTATATTAATTTTTAAAAATTTGGCTAAATTAGTCGGTTGATTTGGAAAAACGGGTTTTTTAAAAAAAAAATTGGAAAAAATGAGTGTTGTCCAAACTATTTGAATAATTTGAATAAAAGTGTGGATTGTGGTGATCACATTTCTATAAATTATTCTTTTTAAATATTGTTATTTTATTAGTATTACTATAAGTATAAGTATTACTATTGTTGTTACTACTATTATTATTAAATTATATTTTATTTTTATTATTTTTATTATTTAATTATAAAATATATTAGTGAAATAATATATTTAAGTAGGAAGGTAAATGATAGTTTTATTGTTTAATTTATTCCACTTTTAATAAAATTAGCTATCTTCTTTAACTTTATAACTTTTGATATGGTATAGATTCAATTTCAACTTTGTAACTTTTGATATTATATAGATTCAATTTTCGAATGTTCCATTTTGTTACAAACAAATATTTAGTAATTTTAAATTTATGAAAATTAGAAATTATTTGATATTAAAAATAAATGTAATAGATGGAAGGATAAATTGAAGGATAGAGTATAAATCAATAATAACCAATTGTGTGTATATATGTGTGTGATTGAAGAATAAAAAGTAAATCATTTTTTTTAATTTTATGAAAATAATTTTACAAAAAAGTTATTTTTACGTGAATTTTGTTATTTTAAACTTTTAATATTGTAAAATTAGAACAAAGGTTGCAACTTTGCAACTTGTACCCTTTTACAAGTTCAAAATTTTGCTTAAAAAGTATACAAAATCAAATTTAAAAGCATGTATATATATATATTTTGACAGATATTACATAGATATTACATTAAAGAGAAAAATAATCAAATTTGTATGTCTTATTTTTCTATTTTTATCTACTTATTCATGAAGACGTGCACCATAATTAATAATTATGCTCACCCCTTCTATAGATTGATTAACTCAAAAAAAAAAAAAAAAATATTAGGATTTGAATTAATACACTTTTTTTTTTCCTTAGAATTTTATTATAGTTTGGTTTCATTTTATTGATGTACTCTCAAATCTAAGGCATAACTCAACGTTAAAGTATATAGTTAATAGAAATCAATGAAGTAGCTAATGCACTCCCACTTTTTTTTAATATATATAATATCATAATTAGTAAGTGTACTTCTTTTTATGGATTATTTTTAAATATAACAAAATGAATTTAAGTATTTAAAAATTTGAAATTTTAAGGATGATCAATGATAGTATATAAAATTTTGTTATAGGTTAAAATATTTTCAGCATTTACATTTTTCTTATTTTACTTAAAAATAAAGGTGAGTAAATGCTCCTTTTGATTTAGGATTTCACCAAATAAAGTTGCCTGAGATTTATGAGATGCCAACCAAAGTGCTAAGAAATTTGTGTATGCGTGAGTGGTCAATATTCCTTACAGCCAAATATCTTATTTATTTTCTATTTCCTATTATATTTTTATGTATTTTTTTTTTAAGATATTGTTATGGATAGAAAAAAAACTATTTAAAAAATAAAATCAGAAAAAAAAAACTTAAATTAACTAGGAAGAGTTTATTGAATTTTGCTATATTTTGTAAATAGTTTCAATATTTTTCTATTTCAAAAATGTCTATTTGTTTAAAGATTGGTCCATCCTCGATAATGGTAACGAGTGTCTTAACTATTGAGTTGGTTACTATTTTCTATTCCTTTTACAAAAGACTTTTGATATGAAACATTAATTTTGACTCTAAACTTATCAAAAACTCTATCTATACCATTCACCTAAATTTTCAATTTTCATAAAATTACAATCTTAATCTTAAACTTTTAAAAAAGTTTTATAAGTTTAATTTTTCAATAAATTTTTACCCTAAATATCGTTAGAAAAAAAGAATTTTTAGAATTATTTTCAAATATAACAGAATGAACCAAAATATTTATAAAATATCATCGTTTATCTACGATGGATATCGGTGGACTAAGATAGATTACTATCAATGATAGTCACAAAATAGTAATCTATCTTTGTTTATAGACTTATAGTGATCCATCCAGATAGATGATGATATTTTGTTATATTTATAAGTATTTTTATGAGTTTTGACATTTAAAATAATTTCTCTTCCTTAACGATAATAATTATAAAAAAAAGGGTCTCTCTTATGTATTTAAATTACTTAAAGTATAATTATAAATTTTGATCTAATTTTAGTTTTCTCCAAATCATACAACAAATTTTAATTTAACATTTAATTATTAAACAAATATGAAATTGACTTTCACAAAGACAAAATTAGAGTTTTTCTATAAAAAAAAAATATTAAGATTTTTGGCAAAATTGGCTGTTTCAGGTTTTTTTTTCCTCTATTTTTACTAGTTTATATCCTTTATGCAGGACAATACATTTTTTACCGATACAGTGTATTTGCATTAAACAAAGAATGAGGTGGAATACCACACAGTCACAAACAAATACAGTGCATTTGTAAACTACCATCACTGTTAAAATCTTAACTAATTTATGATATTTTTGAGATTGACATTTATTTATTTAATTCATAAGAGTTAGGTTTGAATAACGATTTCTCTTACCATATGGCTAAGAGAATTTCAACCTTTATCGATTCATTATATTTCATAATATTTTGAATTCAAATATTACATTTTTTATAATATTTATATTTCAAATTATTTTAAAAAAATTACCAAATAATACATAGGACGTATGGTTAATAATAATTTAAAAATAAAATTTTAACATTTCTAGCTATAATCGTGTTAATTATGATTATCCATTTATTTTTGTTGATTTTGTTTTAAAAACTTATTTTATTGTGCCAATTGTATCGAATTCAAATTTTAGATAATACCTCTAAAATAATGGCAAAAATAAATTCATTCTTTATATTTCATACTATTTATCAAAATTTTATTAAATAATATATAATACATATTTTTAATAACAATTTGAATTTAGATTTTATATCATCTCCTAAAATCGTCAATTTGAATTCAAATCTTACGTAATATCCTTAAAATAATGGCAAAGATAAATTCTTAATAACAATTTGAATTTAAAATATAAAATTCAAATTGTTATAATTTAATTTAACCACTTATATTCTAAAATATTTATAAAAAATTTATTAAATAATACATTATAACAATTTGAATCGTGATCATTACAATTATCCACTTTTTTTTTTTTTTTTGTTGATTTTTATTTTAAAAATTATAGTCTTGTGCCAAAAAATTATATTATATAATTGGCATTTTTCACATTGGAATCACTCGTTACGTCGCAATGTATGTAGGAAACAATTTCCTCTTATCCGAGTCCTTTGCAGAGTGGTTGGGCGAGATTGTCCTGGATGTCCGCGAGGACTACCCTGGCGCCATGTTACATGAACGATCTTGTGGAGGATTTGTCGAATTCGCTGACGGCGACGTTGGTGATTAAAGCGACTTTGCCGTTTAATCTGCAAAAGGGAATGAATGATGAAACATATAGGATTTTGATTATTGGTTGATGGAGATCATCATCGCGGCAGGGGAATGGTAAATTTACCTTTTGGAAGAAATACTGGATTGGTCCATGGTGGTATGATATGAAGCAAATGAAGATTGTGATTGGGGATATTTGAATTAGATTGGAAGAGTGAATTTTTGGGTATTTATATAAACTCAACTACCATGAATATGAGCTCTCAGTTTTCAAAAATAATATGGGTTAACAGAAAGAGCAAGTTGGCCATGTGTAACATTGGAAGGAACTTTATTGTTTGAAAAAGACGAAGAGAAAGAAGCAAAGAATGAAGAGAAGGTATGTTGTGTAGGTTTTACTTCAATTCATAGAATGTACTATATTTAGTAAATTCATATAACCTTGTTGAACATGAAAATACTAAAAGTGAACCAGATAAACAAGACAAAGATGAAGGACAAGATGAGATAGACGTGAATGAAGAATGTAGAATCAATAGAGAATAGAAAGAGAAAAAAATGAAATGCCAAAGGGAAAGAAGGTAACAGTTTGATAAATGTAAAAGTTATATGGAATTCTCCTGTCAATTTCCTTAAGGAAGAAAAAGCCAAAGAAGACAGAAGACGGAAATGGAAAGTACCATGACAAAAAAAAGAGTTGAGGTATATGTGATATAGTACTTAGTATATATGAATTCTACATACGTAGAATACAAAGTATGTGGTTGTTGTTTGATATAAAATACATTGTATTTTGTATAATTATACTGTATTTGTGAATATTTGTTGTCTATGATCCCATCCATTCTCTATGATCCCATCCATTATGTAATATATTGTAGATGTTTGATGTAAATTATAGTGTATTTGTGTATCACTACAAGAAAATAAGTATTTTTTGACACACAACGGATGTCGGGATCAAAGACGTCGGAAGAAAAAGGTTCTTTCGACGTCGTAGAAGCTTCATTAGGAAATATTTACAATTCCGACGCCATGCATAACGTCGTCGGAAAATATTTAAAACTTAAAAAAAAAAAAAATTAAACTTTCTCTGACGTCGTTATGCATATGGCCTCAAGAGAAGTTCAAATTTTTTAAAAATTTAAACTTTTCCCAATGCCCTTATGCATGGCGTATAGAGAAGTTTAGACTTTTTAAAAATCTTAAACTTTTTCTAAGGCCGTTATGCATGGCGTGGGGAATTCGCCTTTAAAAACCCAACGCCATAAGTGAAACATTGGGATTGGAAGACACTTTTACTGACATTGTACTTTACAGCGTCGAAAATAGGTGGATCGTCCAAGTTCATGAAGTGCGTTGGGAGATCCCTTACATATTTGAGTTTTGTATTCACATAACACATAACTCAAATTGAAAGGAAAAGAGAAAGAGGTCGCGAGAGAGAGAGAGAGAGATCGTCGTCCACTCTGTCCGCTGCCGCCACTCCCTCCGTCTTCGTCTCTTTCACAACTTCTTGGTTGGAGGTAATTCAAAGTTCAAAATCCTAAATATAAACCTTTTTGAATTTGTTCTTAAGTTTTTTTCTATCATTGGGTTTCTTTTATTCTAAGTATCATAATATTTCTTATTGATTTCTATTTTTGTTATATTCAACAGTTTGGACTCTTTATGTTCTTGGCAACCATGATAAGTTTAGAAGGTAAATTATGACTTTATTTTTCTTGTTGTTTACTTACTGCTTAGTGTCTTCGTGGTTTCAATTTTTGCATATGTTTATTTGCACACAATAGTTGAAAAAGATGATCAAATGAATGGTTACCCAAGCAGGAAGATGATGACGATGGAAATTAGGCATTTTTGAAAAAAAAAATAGAGGATATACCGACCCTATATCCCGTGCGTCGGAATATCCTCTCCCGACAGATTTTTTTCAACTTCGAACCCTACGCAAACTTATGCTTCGGGAAAGGATTTCCCGACTTTTTTTCTATTTCTTATGACGCTTTTGTGTGTCAAGAGATCCTCATTTTCTTATAGTGTATTATATTTGGAGTGTCATGCATTATGGAGTCAGATACTTTGAAGTGTAGCTAACTTATAGATTTTGTTCCATTGTTTTGTTTAACTGACTGATAGTTTTGCATTGCTTTGTACTTCAAATTATTTGTGAATATTTGGTTGTCTATGACCCCATGTATTCTAAAACATGTTGAATCTGATTGTGGTGAATTATAGTTGTATTTAGGGACGAAACTTGAAGCTCCAATCGTTTCTGCAACTGATGGAAGGTTTGAAGGGGAAGAAGAGTTTCAAGAATTTTTTTTGGTGGAATCTACATAAGCGGAAGATAGGGAACCTGGAATCTATTCGGCTTTGATGAGTTTCAAGGGTTTCAAGAATGTTGTTTGGTGACCCTCTTTCCCTCAACATTTGAATACCTTAAGTGTTTGAAAAGTTTGAAAGATGTGAAGAGATTGATAACGTTTGAATCCCTGAACATTTGAATGCCTGAACGCCCACATTTTGAAGAAGATATGAATCAACTGCAGAAAGTACGTGAAGCTTTAATGGTGATAGGTGTTAATTTTCAAGTTTTAGGACAAATTTAGAATTTTGATATGTATTAATTGGGTGTGAGGAGTTTGATTTAATTTTAGGGTATTTGTGGTTTATTGAATAATTGTATTTAGGATTCTCTTTTTTAACTAAGGTAGGGGCATTTAAGACATTGTTCTAGCAATTTTTATTTCATATTTTTCTATTTTGCTATTTTATCAATTTAAATAAAAATTTGTCATTTATCAAAAGTAAACATTCTATTTTGCTATTCTTCTTGTCAACTTTTTTTTTTCTTTTGCAAAGCTATTGGATTGATGTGTGGAAAGGGAGACTCAAATTTCTAATCTTGAAGTTGGAAGTATAAGCACACTATGTCAATTAAATTATGCTCGTAAATAATTTTATTCAATAGTTAATTTTTACCTTAGTCATTTTCTTTTTGCAAAGCGTACGTTATTGAAATTAATAAGTTCATGAGGATTTGATTTTTCTTTTGTTTATTTGGTGACTTAGCTAAAATAGAATAAAGTAACACTTATTTAAATTTAAACTTAAAGTTTGACTAAATTAAAAGCTTAGAGTACAAATTGATGTAATAATTAAGCAAGTTTAGAGGTTTTTTCTCCCCTTTTAAGCATGATAGTAATTAACTTTTTTTTTTTAAATGGCAAAATTGTTGAATATATTTACAAATATAATAAAATCTTATAATCAATTCGTGTGTATGAATGACGTAGATAAACGTCAATAAAAGTGTACGAGTATCTATCAATGATTATCATTGATAGATTTTGAAATTTTGCTATATTTGAAAACAAATCTAATAATTCCAACTTGTGTCACCGTAATAATAGTTTGAAAGAAAAATATTTAGATGCTTCATGAGTTGCATCTACCTGTCACATAGGACCACTTTTGTTTTGTTTTTGTTTTTTAAATCATTCTTTGTATTAAAAATATAATTGAAAAAAATGGAATTAGATAATGCAGCTAAGGGATATAATTGCTCAATTCGAAATATCATAAAATATAACATTATCCAAATATAAAATACTAATTCAAAGGCTAAACAAAAAGATAAAAGAAAATAACCATTTGATCGTATCATTATTTTTTAAGAGGAAACGATAGAGTATTATAACGCAAGTCAGTAGCTCCAACAAGCCCCTCCTGTACTATAGTCTCCGAATTTATTAATATAGGTAACAAGTTACATGGTTATAAGTATCAAAATAACCATTTGATCATATATTATGAAAAGTTCTTATTTAACCATATAGTTTGAACATCAAATTTTAAACCAAAACAAAACCTTCCACCGAAGTAATAGCTTTCCCTCGCAACATAACCCTTTGTTTTTCGTCATCAAGATGAATGTGTAATATTCCACTCCTTGGTGATGCCTAAAAATATGCTTTTAAAAGTTTAAAAAAAAAAAAAAAAAAAAAAACTACAAAATCCAAACAACTTAGTTCAAATTATATGGATTGAGTTAAAGTTACACGGTTGCAAATTAAATATAGCAAATAAGTTCAAAATATATTATCATATACCAAAATATTTTTAAAAGATTGAAAACATATATATCAAAATCTATCCGAGTTTATCGATATAATAGAAGTTAATCACTAATAGAATATATTGAAAATATTGATCTATGATTTATAGATGATAGATCACAAGTGTTTAACAACGATATTGTTGATAGAACTTTATTATATTTACAATCTTTTAAATGGTGTTAAACACTTAATTATTATTGTAAAATTGTGATTAATTATCGTAATTACCCTAAGTTATTTATAAGCTTATTTTAGTTTATTTTAGGTTCTTGAATTTAATTTGGGTCAAACAAGAATATCCAACTCCATCGTGTTAATTTTGTTTTAAAAAAAGTAATCATATAATGGACATCATTTTTAGAAATAATAATTAAGGATATAGCAAAATTCTAAAAAAAATTGTAAATATAGCAAAATCTATGCGTGATAGACCAATATTGAGTTATAAGTTTATCAATTGTGTTGAGTTAGTTGGAGTTACTCGATCTATTTATTTATTAAAATTTTTGTTCTAAAAAGAGAGAAGAATTTAATAAATAAAATTTTTGATTTAATTGTTTTTTTATAGGTTTGAATTATTGACAAATCTATGAACCAATCCAATCCATAATAAATTTTATTTATCTAAACCTAACCCAAGTCAAATGAGTTGATAACCCCAGCGGAGACTGCATGAATTAGGTTGGAGTTGATGGGTTTTTTGTGATTATTGGAGTTAACATCTTTGGTTACGTAACTTAAGTTGGAGGAAGAGAGAAAGTACCATAAAAGCAACAAAATCAGATTTGCCCAACTTTTTGGCCCAGTAGACTGTCAACGCACAATGTGCACTCCCACATACAGGATCCTCTATAATATGAAACAACAACCAAATATTTAACCATCAATAGAAGATTATTATTGATCGTTCAAGCTAATGCCATGTATTGGCTTCACCTCAAAGCATGCATATCCAATCTATATAACAGCACGTAATTAATAGAAGATTGAGATTGTACTGTACCTAGTCGATCCCTACTTTGGGAGCGAAGTGTCGAGTATAGAAGTCATATTTCGACTCAGCAGGGGCTAATCCACTTATGATTAACCCAGATCCAGGACACTTTCGTATATCATCATAATTAGGTTGAAAATCTACATCTTTTTCTGATGGAAGAATAACCTGCAAAAACGCTGGTTTAGAGGAGTGACATACCTTAATATATATATTTTCTTGTATTCTAAGACTGCTCTCTCCCCTCTCTCTGTTGAAGTTATTGTCTAGGCTTTCTTTGTTTCTCCTCTTTTATTTTTATATATATCCATGAGTATCTAAGTCACCTAAGCACTCTGGCTAATCTCAGGGAAGAACTTGCACTCAACTCATGACCTCTTAGTTGTTGCTCCATGTCTCTGTGGTTTTTTTTTCTTTTTTTCTTTTTCTCACTAGACCAACGCCCATGGATGGGCTACGCTTTCTTTGTTTCTCAATCTTAATTATAAGAATGAAAAGTAGGGTTATGAACAAAGCATCAAAGATAAACTAAGGGCTTACTTACTAAGAGTCGATTGGGTTTCATGTTACACGTCTTAATATCAACTATAGAAGCACCATTCAAAGCTTTGGAGATTGAAGAAAGATCAACAGCAGAATTGAGTTCAACAGTAGGAATAGCTGGGAAATCCATTTCAATGAAGTAACTGTCTTGTGATTCACCATTATTAAGAACATTATTTGAAACCTCAAGAAGCTTGACATCTGGAACCTTTTTAGCAGTTAGAATTCCTGAAAGTGTGGAAAACTCAATAATATTTGAATTTACCAAACCAGTTGAGAAAAGTATGTGTGCAGCTGCCAACGTTGCATGACCACAAAGCTGCTTTACCTGTAAAAAAAAGTTTATCTTAATCAGAAACAACAAAACTTACATCAACCAAAACATTATGTTACAATTCATTTAGTTGCGAATACAAGTAACTGGGGATGTCCAGGAAGCGAGGACTTTCCCGTCCTTGTTCCAGCTCCATGTTTTATTTTTCGTTTTCATATAAGACTACTTTCACGTTGAACACTTTTAGAACAAATAAAGAAGCTTGTGAACTCTTTTGCTTATACAAACGATAAGAAGGTAATCCAGCTAAGAAATTAGGCTTCATTTTAAAAAAGAAAAAAAACGGATGAACAAAGGGTGTACCGAAAAGGTCTAAAATTTTGGTTTTATTTTTGGAGTTTAGCACAAAATTCAAATTAGAGTATTTAAAAAAACTTCATTCCAAAAATCCAATCAACCCATATGATTTGAGTTGTGCTAAGAAAATGAAAATATTATGAATTGAGTTGTTTCCTGTAACATTTTAAAAAAAAATAGCAAAACAGTAAATAGTTTGAAAAATGGTTTCATTTTTTTATTCATAACAATTTCCCTTGTTTCATTGATTTACCAAAAACAACCTCAACTCATTATTAATTTTTAAAATATGGTTAAATTTTTTTACATTGGAAAGAAAATTTCATAATGTAAAGTGTAATTTGATTGAGTTTTAATCTTAACACGAAAAAGAAATTAAATAAATTTTTAATAAGTGATCCGACTAACTCGAAATGTTGTTCATTATAGGTTATTTGGGTTTAAGAAATATAAAAAAGAACGATTGAATGATTGTTGAACCAATTCAATCTGAACCGATCCACCAAATGCAAATTTGAAAAAATGGCAATCAAACCGAGAAGGATATTTGGTTCAGAACTATAATCAAACACAAATAGAGCATTCAAAACAATAATTGGAACTGATCAGTAAAAGAGAAAAACCTCAGCAACAGGATTGAACCATCTGAGGCTAAACTTGGGTGGATTGATTGAATCATCAGTTTCTTCTTTTTCTTCTTCGTTAATGGGAATCAAATAACAGGTCTCGAAAATATTCAACTCAACCGCTAAATCTTTCAACCATTTATCATCATTTTCTTTCTCTAATAAACAAACAGCTACTGGATTTCCCTTGAACGTTGAGTCAGTGAATGCATCCACCTATTTGGTTTGGATGATTCATTTACAAAAAATCAAAATATACCCTTCTCAAAGTGTCTAAATCAAAATTCGAATGAAGATAGGTGAAAGAGATTAGGTTAAAGTAAAATACCACGAAATACTTTATTGGTTTCGTAGCCATTGTTTATCAGAAATAGAGACAAGAACTGTGAGACCACTTAACAAGAGGAGACTCCGTCCAATTAATGCGTCTTTGCTTGTGAAATTTAAATAAAAACTTTCTACTATATATACTTTTTTTTTTATAAAATAGTTGTTTCTTTATTCCATTGAAATAGTTTTTTATTCCACTTTTATTAAAGAATTGTTTTTTTTATTCTGTTGAAGAAAAAATATGAAATAAATGAAAAGTCGTACATTTAATATATTTGTTTATTAGTAAAATAGAAGGCGAGCAATAATTAGATGTAGTTTAGGTAACTCTGGCACACTATTTAAAAAAGTTATTATTTTAATTCATTGAAGAGATGGCGAGAAATGGCTAGGCAACTATTTTGATAAATATATAACCAGAAGATAAAAATGGTTGAAATATACAATGGGTTTGACATTGTGGAATTTTATAAATTAGACAACTATTTTCTTGTTTGATTTTTTTTGAATAAAAAGTTAACCATTCAAAACAAAGACTAATTATATTCGAAACAAATTAAAAAAGAATTTTGTTGAAGAATACATAATGAAAAATATGTAAAATTAAATGAAAAAGAAAAACGCGAAAGGGAAAGAGTACGGAAGGGAAAGAGTCTTAATTGAAAACGTTAGGAGCAAAAAAGTTAAAAATTCTCTCGTAGCCCTTCTTAATGTATATACTATATATATATATTATATATATATATATAGTATAGCTAAATATAGATATAGAAATGTATTGATAATGTGAGTGAGAGATTCATTCATTATTCTCATGCAAAACGTGAAGATGAGACCGAGAGTGATAAACATTGCATGTTTTCCTTTATCATGAAAATAAAAAAAAGTTGCATTTAATAAGTTTGATTTATGGAACAAAACTTCCAAATGGGGCTTCATAGCTTTTGGATGGTTACAAAATTTATGGTTTTTATTAAAACACAATTTACATAAATGTAACAAAATCAAAAAATATTTACAGTATCTGTAATAAAAAAAAACAAAAGTTTAGAAAGTCGGTAAACTTTGCTTTTGAATGTTGCAGACGATTCGTCACTTCTTTTTATTCTTCTTCTTTGTGATTTATTCATCTTCTTTTCCAGATTTATTCATCTCCTTTTTCAGATTTTCTTTCTTCTATTTTTAAACGATTTATTCTTGTATTTAAATCTCCTATTTCATTTTTACCATTTTCGGCAAGATTTCATGAAGCTTCCTCATATTTGAGAATATCATGATCGTTTAAATATCATTTTGACACGATCTAAAAGATCGTTTACCAATACCAACACGATAATTTACCATGGCCAACACAGCCGCCGTTTAAATTTTGATATCGTTTTCTCATCGTTTAAAACGAACTACGCGATCGTGTTGGCATAATCTAAACGATCGTTTACCATAATCAACATGATCGTTTGTCGTGGTCAAAACGTTCGTTTAAATTTAAAGCTTTTTTTATCATGACCTAAATAGTAGTAGATCATTCGTTTAGACTATAGTACAAGATCGTCTCAAAGAAGATTACTCATGTGCACGTGTGATCGATTAACCGCATGTTAACAGGGGTATTTTTGGTATTTTCAGAATTGTTCTATACAGTGTGAATATTTTACAAGTTTTTTTTTTATATATTTTTTAAAAACCTTTTATTAAATGTATTTTTTCAGTTTTAAGCCTATTTATGTGCTCCTTAGCTAGGTTACATTTACATTATGGCTCATCATGGACATAGATCGTTAGAGTTACAATCCTTGAAATACCTCGTAAAAAGATATATGGTCTTGCTTTGAGGCTATATAAAGCTACATAATTATATTGAGTGAGCTGATTTGGAAATGTAATATTTTGAGTTTTAAACCTTGAGAGCTTTTATACGCTTCGATCTAGTGTGTTTTTATGGTAAAATATGTGAGTATTTGGATCATTCAAGTAAAGATTGATTTATCTTGCTTGCAGAGTTACCTTGAGAATCAAGCTTTGATGATAGTTTCAAGTTTCATCTCTGATCCTTAGTAGTTGGTTCATTAGATCATTTAAGTTATATATAATCTAGGGATTTTAGGGCTATTGGAGTTGAGATCTATTATTACAAGGCTAATTCGAGTTGAGTTATTTTGAGTCTTATTGTTAACATAGTTCTTAGATTCAATACAAGTTTTTAGAGCATATTTTGGTATCAAAGTTGCTTTGATTCCATACTACAATATCACAGAAGATAACAACATGCATCCAAATTTCAAATGCAAATCCAAGGGATAAATAAAGTAATGTGCTGGATGAGAATAACCATTTGATCAAATCAATGAACACTTATGTAAGGTTCTTATGCAAAAGAGATCAGAGAGAGCGACAGGATTGAACACAATGGTTGAAAATGAAATTTCAAACCAACACAACACCTTCCATCGTAGTAATGGCTTTCCCTCGCAGTAGAACCCTTTGTTTCTTGTCATCCAGATGAACGTCCAATACTCCACTTCTAGGTGATGCCTAACCCAAAAAAAAAAAAAACCAAACCACCCAATTCAATATATATATATATTGAGTCAAGAAACGAAATCTAATAAACCCAATTCTAGTCATGTAAGAGCTATTCTAAAGCTTATGTACTATGTTAGGATGAGTTCAAATAGAGGCAGAACTAGAAATTCTTTATAATTAGAAAAAATAATATGAAAAATATAAATGTAAAGAATAAACCTTGAACTTGGGTTTGGAAGACAAATTTACCATTGGACTAGTCAATAGGTCAAATACTAAGTATTTTTACAATATATTATATAAATAGCATAAGATTGAGGGGGCGGGAGCCCAAGTCTCATAGACCTACAATAAGTCCATCGGCGAGTCCAAATAAAGTAAAGCTTATCCATTCATATGTTCTTCCATTAATTTGGGTCTAAAAAGAACATTCCACACTTTACTACAAACGTTATATGCTTAGTGTAGAATTACATACACATCCATATCCATTTTAAGTCTATTTCAGTCAATAAAGTTTCCTTCATATTTTTCCCTCTTCAATGCTTTCAAACTACCTTTTCAAGTCCTTAAGGGTGCTTTTTCATAGTATATAAAAGACTGTTCATCAGTCATAGTTTTGATTTAATGTATGAATAAATAAGGAACAGATAAGGTAATCCATGAGCATATCTTGGAAAATAAGTTGATAGGTAAGAGAGAGTACCATATAAGCAACAAAATCAGATTTGCCCAACTTTTTGGCCCAGTTGATCTCCAAGGCACAATGGGCACTACCACATAAAGGATCTGAATATGCAAAGACACCAAACATTTAAGATGTTTGTAAAGAACATAGAAACTCAACTACTTGGAAGAATAATTATTAAAAAAAAAAAGGGTCTCTCTTATTTATTTAAATTAGTTAAGTTAAATTGTAAATTTGCTCCTAATTTTACTCCAAACCATACCACAAATTTTAATTTAACCTTATTAAACAAATATAAAATATGAAATTGATAAACTTTCATTAGAGACAAAGTTTGAGTTTTTTTTTCTTTTGTAAAGGTATTGGATTAATGTGTGGGAATTATGGAGAATCAAATTTCTCAATGTTAAAGTTGATAGTACAAAGTAAATTTTATTCCATAGCTAATTCGTGCTTTTATGTTATTGAAATTAACAAGTTAAATGAAATTTTGTATTTTTCTTTTGTTAAAACTATTGGGTGAATTAGCTAAAATAGAATAATTATTTAAATTTAAACTTAAAAGTTGACGAAATTAAAAGCTTAGAGTACCAAATTGACGTAATAAGTAAGTTTAGAGGTAAATTTTGGTTTTCTTCCCTTCTTAGCATGATAAGCAAAAATGGTTGAATATACTTATAAATATAACAAAAAAAATTAAATTAATCCTTATCTATGAGTAACATTTATAGACACCAATAAAAATATATTGATATCGATTAATGTTTTTCATTTATAAATTTTAAAATTTTGTTACATTTGAAAACAAATCTAATAATTTCAACTTATTTCAAATCTGTACACAACTTGATGAATGGAATTCTTAAAATCTAAATTGATTTTTATCCTTTTAAATTATGGTTGTCGTCTTATTAATAACTTTTTTTTTATATAGAAAAAGCAAGCAAAACTGGTAAAAATTAAAGACCTAAAATTCTCCAAAACCGTAATAATAATTCGAAAGAAAAATATTTAGATGCTTCACGGGCCGCATATATCTATCACAAATGACTAATGACCAATTTTGTTTTGTTTTGTTTTTTTAAAATGATTCTTTGCGTTAAAAATAAATCGAGGAGAACGAAATTAGATGGAGCTAGCGATATCATTACCCAATTCGAAATATCATAAAATATAACATTATCCAAACATAAAATACTAATCCAAAGGCTAAACAAAAAGGATCAAAATAACCATTTGATTATATCATTGTTGAGTAATTAACTCTTATTAAAAGTTCTTATTTAATAGGCTAAACAAAGTGTCAAGTATAAAAGTCAAATTTCGACTCAGCAGGGGATACTCCACTTATGATTAACCCAACTCCAAGACACTTTCGTATCTCATCATAATTAGGTTGAACATCTACTACATCTTTTTCCGATGGAAGAACAACCTGCAATGAAACACATCTCAAATTTGGGTTAACAATTTGAGAAAAATATTTGCATTGAAAAACAATTCATAATTTTTAAGTTACAAAAGCAACCTAACTCAACTTTTTTCTGCACTCGAAACACATTGATAATTATTAATAACTCAATTCAACTCTGCATGCTAAACACAAATATAATTATTAGTAACATAAACAATTATTACCAACTTTGTGCGCCAAACATATCTTTATCGTGTGTGATGCGCTCTCAAGGAACATTATGACTACATCCGAAGGAATCACCATATTGTTCAATTTATTAGATTTTCTCTTACACAATTGTTGCATAGGCCGCCTAACACAATACACGTATTTTACGCATTGGATGACTTCATTTCACCATGCAATTCTTTTCTACATGGTTATCTTTAACCTTATGTGAACATAACAGTGTTAGCGCAATGATAGGAAGAAGACTAATGGTTTGAACATAGTTTCACATTCATTTGAAACACATAACAGTTAGCTCAATGATAAGAAGAAAAAAACATTTCTTCCAACATTTTTTTCATGGGCGAAAATGTTTTTTCTGTCCACGAGTTTAATTGGCGTTGACAGTTTTGTCGACTTAATGTCAACAACGTAGGTAAATAAAAAAACGACAAATTTTCAGCCACAGCATGCAAAAATAATGTCGGCAAAAACTTTGCCCACCTTTTTCTTATTAAGATTTGCCCACGTTTCTTTGCGTTAGCAGAGACCAAAATTCTTGTAGTGCGAGACTTTAGGATTCAAGTTAAATTTTAGGACTTAAACTTATGTGTTAATATTTTTAAGGGTAATTGTAATGTGTAGCAATTTTAGAAATAACAAGTAAGTATATAACAAAATTTTAAAAAAATACAAAAAAAAATATAGAGTCTACCCATGATAAAAAAAACAAAAAAGTGATAAATGTTGACAGACTTAAGGTATTTGCAACTTTTTTAGAAAAATGTTGTCAATTGCTAATATTTATAATCTAATTACTATATTTAAAAAACTTTACAGAGGAACTTTGAAGTTATGTAATGATTGATAAAAATTATATTGTGTGTGATGATGGAATACTTCTTATATTTTATGATTCAACCTTGAACTTTTAAGTTATATTTTATCAATACTATTATTAATTAGATAAGAATTATATTTTTGGAAAATTTTAAAAATAGCAGATTTTACAAAATATTTACAACATATAGCAAATTCTATCTTGAAGACTACCTTTGTTAGAATTCAAAATTTTGCTAATATTTTAATTTATTTTGCTATTTTTAAAAATTTCCCTATATTTTTTATGAGTTATAGTGTTTTTATATCAATATATTGCTGACTATTTAAAAAACTTAATTAAAATTTCACAAATGTCATAGAAAATTTAATGGTCTATATTATAACAAAGAAGTTCAATTTACACCAAGAATTTTAAATTTTACAAAAAAATTAATATTAAATTTAACACAAAATTGAGTTAATAAAAAGTATATATATCACCTCAGAGTTGATTGTATAAGTTTCATATGCATTAGATATGAATTACGTATATGTTATTTGAAGTATTACAAATAAAGTATTACGTTATTGAAATGCAATAAATTTAGAAACCAAATCTTCATAATATTAATAACTAGAAAATATTTTTCTTAGCATGAGCATTTTTTAAAATAACAAAATATTGAAACTATTTATAAAATATAACAAAATCTATAAAACTCTTTCTAGATTATTGAATTTCTTTTGCTATATTTTGCTAATAGTTTAAATATTTGACTATCCATAATAATTTTTCTTTATTTTTATTTATTTTTCATAATAATTTCACATTTGAGTTTAAGTGAAAGTTTTCGTGGGCTTTCTCAACAAAAAAAAAAAAGGCAAACTATTTACATTTTATTTAAAAAGCCACTAAAACACAAAAATTGAAAGACGACGATGAAGAAATTCCAGAAGCCATATTCAGCAGGATTCTAACAAGAATCTTGTCATTCATCGAAATTATGATGGAATTCGATGTGACATTGTTGAAGATTTTCTAAGCGATCAAGAGTAAAACCTTTGGAATGTGCCTATTTGGGTGCAATTATCGACGAGTTTAGATGGGGAGAAGAAAGGATCCGTGTTGGGATGGGAAGAGACGCAAAAGAATTGGATTAATCGGCTCTCTTTTTTGTTACGGAAAATCGAAGATATGATAACATAAATAAGTAAGTCTATTCCGATCTTATACCGATAATGCATATGTTAATTTGTTCCTTCTAATGTTCTAAATCACTTATAACTTTTAAGTAATGATTATTTAAGAAGTGAAATTGTAAGGTTGAAAAGAAACAATTATTTAAATAAGAAATGTCAAAAGAGGCACAACTTCCAATACAGAATCATACGTACCATTCTATTTCTCTTTATTAATTTCCAGTTTTTATATAGGAGAATTTTAAAAGAGGATAAATTTTACAAAATATTTACAACCTATATCAAATTCTATCATTTATAGTCATTTGATATATTAGTGATAGAATTCAAAATTTTGTTATAACTTGTAAATATTTTAATTTATTTTGTTATTTTTAAAAATGTTATTTTTATATTTTTTTTTGTATTAATTAATTTAAGTGACATTAGATAATCATTTCATTTTTATTTTTTAAAAATTAAGTTGATCGATATTTCTTTGGTTTATTAGTTTTTCTTTCAACCCTATCTATTTTCTAACGATGCAAATTTTGAAAACTGAAAAAAAAAAAATCAAAATTTTCTTCACGAATTTTAGTAAAGTCTAAAATGTTTTTTTTAATGAAAATTATAATTAAAAAAACCAACATTATTTAACATTAAAGAAACAACTTTATTTTAAAAAAATTAGAAATTAAAAGAAATCCATGTTAGTAAATCATATATAAAGTTCATAAATAGATTTGATGCATGCCTATATATCTTCATATTTCATAAAACAAAAAAATTTTACTAAAATATAAAATTGAACATGATTTATAAATTTATATAATCAATTTAAATATTAAAATAAGATATTTAGATGTAATGTAATTGTTACTTTTGAAGTGGGAGGAAAGGACAAGCTTATGAGTGTGGTTGGAAATGAGAAAAAAACAAAGAAATCACCAAAAGACAATTTTTTTTCAAGGCACTTTTAGTTTTAGGGGACTTAGTATATTATAATACCTTAATTATTGTGCTTTTATGATATATCAAATATACATAAACATAGTAGAAATTTTAAGAATAAAATCGTTAAATAATATTCCACCTATTTTTAAAATGTTGATGAACTAAAAAAAGACTAGTAATAACTTTTTCGTAATAAAAAAGTTATTTTAAATATTAAAACTTTAGAAAATATTTTCAGATATAATAAAATCATAAGTTTACCAAAAGAATTGTTTTTATTATTAAAAGGTTATACAATTTCATGTGCAATATCTACCATTGTCAGGAAAAACAATTATATGACTTTAAATAAAAATTACAAAATATTCAAAAAAGAAATTCATTTTTCAATAATATTTTTGTTTAATTTTAATTCAACATTCAAAGAATAATTCAATTTTCTTTCCCCAAAAAACCCAAATTATGGAATTGAAAAGAAAAAAAAAATTGACTCAAATCCAAAAATTAAATATACATATATGTAGTAACAAGAAAACAAAAAGTAAAAGATAAGAGAATTACTCGTGCCATTAAACATAACTACACTCCAATGTCCACTAAAATCCGAGCAATGGCGGTTCACCCGTCACCGGCGGAGCTCTGCAACGAGAGTCGTCGTAAGAGCTACAAAGACCGAACAACACCACCCACCGGAGTTAAGAGCAGCAGCGGCAGAGAATGGCAAGGACTGAGACGGCGAAAGAGGCATCTCCGGCGCCGGCGCAGCGTCCATAAAATCGGGGTTCGGAGGGCTGGGACTGGAGGGTATGGTAGGCAAGGAGGAGGGCGGAAGGGTAGCGTCGCCGGGAGTGGGAAAGAGTGGAGAAATGTCTGAAGCCGGCGCTGGTGACGGAGAAAATTCGGGCGCGGCGGAGATGGAAGAAATGAGGTGGGTAGGGAAGTAATTGGGATAAGAAGCGAAAGAGAAAGGGAAAATGGAAGCTGTGTAGACCATGAAAATGGGAATGTAGAGAGAGAAAATAGAAGCCATTTACAATGATGAGAGAGAGATTTTATGTTTCTAAAAAAAAGTTGAGAAATTGAGAGGAAGAAGAAAGGGGTTATGATTATCAAAGGTGAAAAGAGAGGGTGAGAGTGTGATGTGAGAGAGTGGAGGTAAGGGGTGTAGAGAGAATGAAACGTGGCATAATATTAGTGGGCTGTCATGTGATAATACAGCTTGGCAAGTGACGCTAACAGACAAGGCTTGATATTGTGTGTGGGTGTTGGGTTTCTTCTCTTCCCCATTCCCAATCACATGGAAATGTTTTGCTAAGGTTTTTTTATCCCCTATTTTTAAAAATATTTTATTATTGTTGTTGTTATTATTTTAACTTTTTGCATTTGGTGTTTTGTGTGTTGTGTTGTATGTGAATGCCACTATGAGATTTTTATAATTATTGAATGCAATTTCACTTATATTCTAAAAAAAAATATAGAAGATCTTTTTTAGACGATAACTATTTTCGTTTCCTCCTTAGTTGAATGATGCTTGAGAGCTAAAAGTAGGTATTTACAGCTTGTCTTTGATGGGTATTACACTAGAAACAAGAGTTGACATGTGTCAAACAGTTCGTTCTTGTTTTTTCTTTCCTTATCTAGTTGTTCTTTACTATAGACTTTTTATAGAAGTTTAAAGAAGTCTTTTAGGGGACGTTTGGGATGTAGAGTGAATTATTATAATTTGTGGGTTATAATAGTTTGTGAGTTACTATAGTCTGTGTTGGAGTTCAAATTATTATAGTTTATGTTATTATAATTTATGTTTGGGAAAGTGAGAAATACTGAAATTGAGGATTTAGGAATAGTGACATTAAAAAAATGGAAGGTGAAGAAAAGTGAAATAGGAGAGTGAGGAATAGAAGAAATAAGGAAGAAAAAAAAAAGTAAAATAATTTTATTTTTAAGATTATGATAATCATTGGGGCAAACATAGAGTGGGCTAAAATAGTCCACTCCACTCTTTCATAATCTGAAGGCCAAGGTCCCTTAGTTATTATTAATGGATAGGTGGGTTTTATGGAATGACTATGAGTGATTAAATAGACTAAATTTATAATTAAACCCAATGAAATCTCAACTAAAAATTCTATTGAAAAAGAATATGAGAAAACACATTTATATAAATCATGGCCTTGAATTATTATTCTTAAATCATGAAAATTAGCCACAAATTAATGTAGATATATACTATTTGAAAGATGTGTTAAAAATACATGTAACAAAATTTCAACTATAGAAATTAAAGTGGTGTTTAATTTTTATTAATAAAAAAACTATAGAAATATATGAATTTAAAGTTTTACTTTGAATTTTCCAACCTGTCTAACTGATGAAAAGAGAGAATGAAAAGTTAAGAATATAAAATTTTATTTGATCTTATTTGTACAAAGGGAAATTTGTGAAACTTATTATTAATATTAATATTATTAATATTATTATTATTAATATTAATAATAATAATAATATTAATAATATTAATATTAATAATAAGTTTCAAATAATAATAATTATATAATAATAATAATAATAATAATAATAATAATAATAATAATAATAATAATAATAATAATATAATAATAATAATAATAATAATAATAATAATAATAATAATAATAATAATAATAATAATAATAATAATAATAATAATAATAATATTAATATTAATAATAATAATAATATTAATAATATTAATATTAATAATAAGTTTCACAAATTTCCCTTTGTACAAATAAGATCAAATAAAATTTTTATATTCTTAACTTTTTCATTCTCTCTTTTCATCAGTTAGACAGGTTGGAAAATTCAAAGTAAAACTTTAAATTCATATATTTCTATAGTTTTTTTATTAATAAAAATTAAACACCACTTTAATTTCTATAGTTGAAATTTTGTTACATGTATTTTTAACACATCTTTCAAATAGTATATATCTACATTAATTTGTGGCTAATTTTCATGATTTAAGAATAATAATTCAAGGCCATGATTTATATAAATGTGTTTTCTCATATTCTTTTTCAATAGAATTTTTAGTTGAGATTTCATTGGGTTTAATTATAAATTTAGTCTATTTAATCACTCATAGTCATTCCATAAAACCCACCTATCCATTAATAATAACTAAGGGACCTTGGCCTTCAGATTATGAAAGAGTGGAGTGGACTATTTTAGCCCACTCTATGTTTGCCCCAATGATTATCATAATCTTAAAAATAAAATTATTTTACTTTTTTTTTTCTTCCTTATTTCTTCTATTCCTCACTCTCCTATTTCACTTTTCTTCACCTTCCATTTTTTTAATGTCACTATTCCTAAATCCTCAATTTCAGTATTTCTCACTTTCCCAAACATAAATTATAATAACATAAACTATAATAATTTGAACTCCAACACAGACTATAGTAACTCACAAACTATTATAACCCACAAATTATAATAATTCACTCTACATCCCAAACGTCCCCTAAA
>CM046883.1:21946622-22006366 GCA_025688845.1 Cucumis hystrix
ATTATTATTATTATTATTATTATTATTATTATTATTATTATTATTATTATTATTATTGTTATTGTTATTATTATATTTTTAACTCCAATTTGATTGTTCGTATATATTTTTTAAGATTTTAATCATTATATACTTTCAAAATTAGGATTCAATTTAATCTTAAATTTTAGTTTAATTTGGTCCTTATATAAAGACTAATTTAAACATTTTAAAGTACACATAAAGAATATATAAAACCTAGAATTAGTGAAGATTAACTTTAATTTTTTTCCCCATTAATGTTGATGTGCTTTGTGTGAATACCACTATGAGAATTTTAATATTGAAAAATTTTGGACATTAGTCACACAATAATGTGGAGATGGATATAAATAATGAGAATTTGGTGCACAATATAAATTATTGTCTAATAACTTTTAAAAAAATTAGATATTCATTCTCTAATCTCATTTAGTTAACGTGATGGTCGATCGATATCCATGCTTATTTAATTAAACTTATTTTTACCTCTCTTTTTTCACCCATAACATATGGTAGAAATACAAATAGATTGACCATTGAAGATGCAAAATGTTAGCAAATTCAAATGATTGAGGTATATATTTGTTGCTTTTGTTATTTATCTTAAGGCTCATTGATGGTAATGGGCTCAAAGAAACCTGGATATGGGCTTAGCTCAAAACGATGGATTCAAACTTTTTGTTTTCTTCAAGTTTTAAAGCTGTTTTTTAAACTCTTACAATTTTCATTTAAAATGATCGTAATGGTATATTTTAAGAAAAATTGTGACAAAATTTTTTTTTAATAAAATTTCATAACACATTTGTTTTTTATATAGCAAATTTAACAAATATGACGGTAAACAATAATAATTAGACGATAACCTGCTTTTAAATTTGCTATTTTTGCAATTTTAAAAATGTAAGTGACTTGAGCTCTATTATCATGAAAATTTTTGGTGTTTTGCAAACTTCTCATATTTTAACTCATTTGAGGGTATAAGAATATTTTTTGAAAATTTGGTAGTTAAAAGTAATTTTCATAATTCGTTCTCTTATTAATGTTTTTTTAAAAAGAGATTTTAAATATAAAAAAAAAAAAGTTAAAATTATTTAGAAAATAAAGCAAAACTATCAAATTCTCTCTATTTCATTTAATTTTTTTCTTTATTTATTTTTTTCTTTTTTGTAAATAGTTCCTTTACTTTTTAACTTTTTTATTATCTATTGGAATTTTTCCCAAAAAAATATAGTTGGCAACTTTAAGAATAACAATTAAATATAGCAATATTTTAATAAAAATTTGCAAAATATAATAAAGTCAACTGATATACCAATATTTGCAACGTGGTTCAAGTCTATCAGTCATCGACTTCTATCATTAATAGATTTTGTTATATTTAAATTTTTAAAATATTGTTATATATGTAACATTTTAAATTTAATGGTTATATTTATAACTATTCGAAAATTTTAGGTGGATCATTCATAAAAAATGCAGAAGTTACTTCTTAGAAAAAATTGTGTGATGGAAAGATATATGCACCAAATCATTGTCTTTTTTTTTTCCTTTCAACTAAAGATAATGTTAACTATAAGATAATTTGAAGAGATAAGACACCTAAAATCATATCATTTTTTTCAATAAGCTTTCTTTTGTGCATAGCCGCCCTTAAATAATTGTTTTGGGTCTCTCTCGATCAAGTCATCTCACTAAAATAATATTCAAATCTTTTAAAAAGTGAATTATTAAATTAGTTGACATAAAAAATTATTTGGCATAAAGCTAATGTTTCATTAAAGTATTCACTATTGAATAAATTGTTTATTTTATTATATTTTCTTTTTAAGTAGCAAATTAACTTTCTTTCTTTTTCCTAATTAAGTATTTAAAGAATTAACCAATCATTTACAATTACTACACATCAACTTTTAATCAACAAATTCAATACACCAAAGACAAATGTCACATCCAAGATGTGGATGATTAAAACAAAATGGTTTTGCTACGGCTACTAAGTCCCAAACTTTTAAGTTTGATCCCAAAATTTTTAATTTTTTTAATTTGAGTTTTCAAATTTAGAAACTTATTGGATACAAAATTTAATTTTTTGTTAATATATCAGTTAATTTTTCTAATAAAAATTACATGTAAAGAATCTATTATATATTTTTTTTTCTTTTTGGATGTATGTAAATTTTGTATAATATATCAGTTAATTTTTCTAATAAAAATTACATGTAAAGAATCTATTATATAGTTTTTTCTTCTCTCTTTGGATGTATGGTATAAGAAATGGGCTCATATAAGATTTGATTCACACCCTCTAAAACTTAATGTTGTATAACCTTTTGTTAGAGTCATTATTTATAGGGCAAATCATAGTGTGGATTCAAATCTTAAATAATGAGTGCATTTGATATAGTTGTTATGTCCCCTTTAAAACTTCAAGATCTTGGGTTCAAATCTCTTTTTTAATAGTACCCGTACATATGATGATTCGCCACTGTCTTCCCTCCTCCCTTACAAAAACCCAAACCCCTTACCTCACATCTCAACATCTCAAGAATATCAGAATGGAGACCACCGTGATCATCGTTGGAGCAGGCCCCTCTGGCCTATCCACCGCCGCATGTTTGTCTAAAGCTTCAATTCCATACAAGCTCCTCGAACGAGAAGATTGCTCTGCTTCACTTTGGCAGAAATACACTTACGATCGCTTATGTCTCCATCTTCCGAAGAAATCATCGGAGCTGGCGTTCATGGAGGTTCCGGATTCATTCCCTAATTACTTGACGAAGAAGATGTTTGTAGAGTATATAGATTCTTACATTTCGAAATTCGGAATAGAACCTATGTTTTGGAGAAATGTGGAGGGGGCGGAGTGATGCATTCAAAGATGTACAAATCAGGGAAGGGATACGAAGGGAAGAAGGTGTTGGTGGTTGGATCGGGTAATTCTGGAATGGAAATTGCTTATGATCTTGTTAATCATTCCGCTGCCACTTCCCTTCTTGTTCGTAGTCCGGTAACTTTTTTTTTCTTTTTTCTTTTTTCCTTCTATCAATAATTACAATTCTTTCTTAATTTTTTATTGCTTTTATTTGTTTTTTTTCTCAATTTTAACTCTTTTTTTTTCATAAATAAAACAAACCACCCAAATATTTACTACTCCTGTCACAAATTGATAAAGCTCTTAAAATTTATCATTTTTAAAAATATTTCAGATTTGTCATTCCTTTCTTTATTGTAAATCTAAACAACACTTTCTCAAATATATTATGCGCTAGATGTCAATTAATATTTTTTGTATTTTCCATTGTGGGCATGTGGTCACGGACATTTTTGGTATTTTTTATTTTGGGCTTGTGAATTTCTTTCATTTTGAAAATTGTTATGTACAGTTTAAATATTTTCCGTTATATTTGGTAAGATACCTTATTTTCTGAATTAGAAAATTTATTTAACCATTCACTTTAATTAGAATTGGGGATTTATAATAATTCATTCAAATGCCCTTCTCGTGTGTCAAATTTTGAATTTTTGATTATTTTGTTAATTTATAAAAAAAAGTTCTTGATTTATTTAGTTTGTGTAAAAAATGTAAATAAACTTTCAAAATTTTCAACAATAATTTCTTAAAAAATGTTATTACCTTTCGTTTTGGATGGAAGTTGTTAAAGTTTTGTTTTAAAAAAACTACTCAAACTAAAAAAACAAAACTCTAATTATCCACAATTTATCCCAATTTTCTAGTCAACCAAAATAAAAACAAAATATTTTAAGTTAAACATAAAATCTCACCAAATTTTAAAATAAAAATTTCTTTTTTAAAAAATACTAAAATAATAACTAGGCAAATTTAAAAAAAAAAAAAATAATAATAATAATAAAAATAAAAAAAACCAAAATTTTCAAGTTAAACATAAACTTTTTGAAAATATTCTTAAAATTAAAAAAAAAAATACATTGAAGAGAATAATGAAAGCATTAAGGGCTTTAGGGCTTAAATATTTGAATGAAGTTGTATGTTGATGGTGTAGTGTGTGTTAATAGCCATATTCTTTTTTTATTTTGAAATTTTATAAGATTTTGTTTATGTTTCATCTTTAAATTTTAGTTTTTATTTTGGATATTGAAAAATTTGGTGTAAAAACTGGATCAACGACAACATTTTCAATAGTTCAAATATATTTTTTGAAAAATAAATTTAAAAAAAAACTCTTTCAAAACAAAAAAAAAGTTTATCCGATGATAAGTTGTAACTAAGTATTTCTTGTCACACAAAGATAGATGCAAGATACAATCATGTATTCCTTTTTTTTTTAAATGAAAAGAACTAACATTTAAAACTTTGGATCCAACGTGTTCAATTATTGATTCACACAAAACACTAACTCAAAATTTATCTATTAACTAAGGAAATTCATTATGTGCAAAATTATTTTAGTCACACAAATTTCTTCTTCTAATCTTAATTACAATAATATTCTTTTGAAGTTTTTGTATCACTCATACCTTTTGTCCTCTCCAAATTAAAGAAAAAAAAACACTACAAAACTATTTTCTTTTTCATTTTACCAAAAATTACAATTCTTTCTAAACTATTAATGCTTTTATTTGTTTTCATTTTTTTCTAAATTAGGAAATTTAGCCGTTCACTTTTAGGATTGGGATTTGAAAAAAGCTATCTGAGTCCATTAAACTAAAAACTTTTTTTAAAATTGTAAATAAAATATGAACCATCATAGTTTGACATTGAGTGATTGTAAAAAGGTAATCTCAATAACTAATTAACATGTTATGGATTCAATCCATGGTGACCATCTACTTATAAATTTATTGCCTACGAATTTAATTCATGGTGACCATCTATTTAGAAATTAATTATCTAAGTTGATCCAGACACTCACGATATAAAAAAAATAGTAAATAAAATATGTGAGCTTGAACAGTTCACATTTTTTTTTAATTTTTATAACTACAAAACTTTTTTTTTTAAGAAACTAAATAAGTCAACTATCCATGTGATACAAAATTGAAAAGTTTTTGGACCCATTAATGATTTTCAAAGTTGAATAACACCTTTCTACATGTTCGTAAACCCAATTAGGTAGACACGCTTTCAAATGTTCAATCAAATGTTAAAGTGAAAACGATATATACCAACCATGATATTGATACATATCAACAAATACATATATTGATTATCAATAATTTGATTGTAACAGATACGTATATTGACAAGAAGACTGATAAATTTGCAAGTGTTTCTAGGGAAATATCTTTCATTAGGGTTTTTGGATTCATTGATGGTATTTCTTAGCAAAATGGTTTTTGGAGGTTTAACCAAATATGAAATGAAAAGACCAGACAAAGGTTCTATCTACACGAAGATACATCATGGAAAGTTCCCTATCATTGATGTAGGAACCTTCAACAAAATCAAATCTTAGTTTCTAAAGTATACTGCTTTAATTAAGGTACATCATGTTTGATAACCATTTCGTTTCTTATTTTGTTTTTAAAAACGAAGTGTATTGTCTTTCCATAACTTATAGTGATTGATACTTATAAAACATCAAGGTCATTTTCGTTTCATAACTTACAATGATTGATAAGTTTGAATTTTGCAAATAGGTAATATCTTCGGAAATAGCAAAGGTAGAAAGCAAGAAGAATGTGATATTTAAAGATGGGAAAATGCTTCCATTTGATTCTATTTTCAAAATATAAATCTACCGGTGATTAGAGTAGTATTTAATAACAAAATGAAAAGTTAATAAGGTCGTTAGACTTTTTTTTTTGTTAATATGAGCATGATTCAAATTGGCATAACATATATTGAGCGGAAAATAGTTGCAATCATTTAGATCCTCCCAAAAGTATTTATTTAGGGTTATCCAAAAATAAAATCACATGTAGTATAAACTTTTTGCTATAATTCTTATGATTTAACATTTTTTTAAAACCAAACCCTCAAATTTGGTGTCTATACCAATTTCCCTAAAATGTTATTGATTTAGGATGATGGGTCTCTCTTAAATGATGATGGACTATCCAAAGTGAATTAACCCAATCACTGGAAAGGAAGCAATGGGCTTTATTGTGTGGGCCTATCCAAAAGAGGGCTCTTTGGGTCCAAGTTCGAGGCCCAAGAAGTTGCCAAAGATATAGCAGCTCAACTCCAATGTATTTAGTGCTGTATTTGCATTAAAAGTATTTATGAAGTATTCAAAGAAACAAAACTACTTATTAAATTATATCCCTTTGTTATAAATAAATAATAATAATAGCATAGATGCCCGTGCATAATGTCGTGTGTACAATTCTTATAGACACTTGTCTCGTCCTACTTGTTAAATTGTCTATAATTAAATAGTGACTTTGGTGTGTTTAAAAATAGAAGAAATTAGTTTGAGAAAAAATGTTGGTTCATAACTCTCCACTTTCTTTCAATTTCTTCCTTTATTTTATTTTCATATTTAATTTCTAATTTTCTTTAATTTTCTTGAATTTCCTCGTTATATTTTTATAATATATACCCGTGGTGACCATTTTGTTCCTCAATTTTACAACTGTCTTTATTTTTTCCTATATTAGTACTTGGTTCTCTTTTGGTCCATTCAAAGAAAGTTAAATTTAATCTCTACAATCTTGAAAGTTTATGGTTTGAAAAATTCTCTAAAATTATCATCACAATATGAACAATTTATGAAAGTTTTATTAAATACTAAATTATAATTATAAACAACTAGATTCTAACGTAACCAAAATTATAATTCTAACTATAATGTATGAACCAATAATTTAATAACATAGCTTTCTATTATGATTTTTAACTACTTTTTAAATTGAATTACAGAGATATTTGAACCTTTTGATTTCAAAGAAAATTTAAGTATAATGTCATTTTACATTTTTATTAGGGTTTGATATTAGTCGCATATTATATATTATATAATAGCCTTGAAAACTTATAACAAAACTAATCAAGGTACATTTTTGTTTGGTATGAATCCAATTCATTTCTGCATAAAAATCACTTTCTAAAGAGATGAATACGATAAAAATGACTCCACCTTAGGGATTGGAAGATAGAAAAGAATTAATGTATTTTACACTAATGTTTCTACATCAATGGTACAAGCCCTTCAATGGTTGATTATTATTCTGCAAAACTTTGACTCCCCTTTTCCAATGGCAGAAAAATTTGTAACCACAAACAAGGGAGAGAGAATACAGCGAAATTACCTGTTGTAAGTAACTGAACCGACCGCAGTCGAGCCTCATCGACTCTAGTGGCCTGCAACTTCTAAGCAAACATCATCATATCATATCTGCAGGTCAGAATTTAGATCAGGTAGCAAGATTTTGTGTGACTATGCCCAAAGAAGTCCCTCGAAGCCTATTTCGGCATTGGAGACGGGACTATCACCGTAATTCTGATCTACCATTCCTTTCTCATCTTCTGATATATCTACATATGGCTCCAAAAGATCCGAGGACCTTTCGGATGGAATACCGTAATCTCTGAGTATGCAGGACGAAGCTGCAATGGCGGCCTCTCTCTCAAGAACAGCAATGTAGTTCTCTTCGAATTCGAAAACCAAGTACTTGTCCTTACAGGCTGAATAAATGTCAAAAACCATCAGTGAAGAAATGTAAAGTGAAGCCAACAAAAACAAGTATGAGGTTTGAGATTTCGGAGACTTACTGTCGACAAGGTGTGTTAAGTGATGGATGTTTCTGATTCGAGTTCCATTCAGTTTTAAAACCTGCAGAGTAGTGTCACGTACATCATTTATGTTTGAGAGAATTCACACAAACAGTTGAATCACGATTTCTTTAATTGTTAATTTTGTTTCTATGTTCCTCCTAATTTCCCTTGGTCAAGGAAACATTTGAATTTTTAGTCAAATTCTAATATAAAATAATAATAATAATAATAACAATAAGTTTTTGAAAACTAACTTTTTTTAAAATTTGGCTTGCGTTTTTCAAAACGTGGAAATAGATAACAAAATATAGAAATTAATGAATAAAAGTAGTGTTCACTATTTAATTTTTAAAGACCAAAATAGAGAGCAAAATGGTTAACAAATGTGACTAGAATTTTTGTAATTAAGATTTTTGGCTTAGAATTTAATTTTGAACTATACTTAGAAAAGGAAGACTAGAAAAACAAAATTAAATTCTCAAAAAAAATCATCAAGTTTAGTCTCTTTAACTTGGAGGTTTGTATCTATTCCCATCCTTGAACATTCAAAAGTGTCCAATAAATCCCCAAATTTTCAATTATGTATCTATTAATTTTGTCCCTTTGATCAATTAGATAATTGTAATATAAGCTTTAAAGATTTAGGTTAAGTACCTGCTGATTCCCCATATCTTCGTATCCAATATTCACTTCGTTAGCCAGGACCTGAATGTGAGAAGACGACAAATAAGATTATATGATCAGAAGTGATTTATTTTTTGTCCTCATTAAAATGAAAGCAAGGAATTTACTCCAAGATCCCTAAACTAGATATCCCCATTATCTGAACAATTTTGATGTTTGTGGTTCAAATCAATCAAAGTTGAAACTTACCTGCGACAGGATCACTATTTGTTCCCCTTTAAAACTTGCCAAGGAATAGCGTGCCTTTGCCAGTAGTTTCAACTAATCAAAAGAGAAAATGAAAGATAAAACTTCAAACTATCAAAAAAGTAATTGTAATTTCTGACTTAAGAAGTATCATCCAAGTAACCTACCCCAATAGAATCTTCACATTCTTCGCTGCAGAAAAATAAAACCAATAAAAATACTTCAAATGCATGAAAAATGTAAATATTCTATGAGAAAATGAAATTTAAGGGAAACTTCTAAGTTACAGCATACTCTATTAGGGGTTCAGAGAGTGGAGTAAACACCAAGCCAGCAATTATCAGATAAGAGGGTTGTCCACCATCAACGTGAAATGGAACCTTCAGTGAAGTGCATGAGAAACACAATCAGCACAAAAAATTTATACAAAACCAAATCAAATGAGCTCCATGGTCATCATCCGGAAGCACAAATTGTAATGATAAACATCCGAAGGGATTTATACCAAGTGCACGCGTGGATTGAGAATGACTTTGGCTTTGATAAGCTCTCCTGATCTTATAATACCAAGCTCTGCAACATCACCAGCGAATCTGTAAACGTTGTAATTAGGTAATGACTCAAATTAAGTTATAGCCACAGCAAAGTCGTTTCTTCTGTAGAACAGCATAAATTATAATGATAAACATCAAAAGGGATTTAAGGTTGTTTACTTTTGACTGATAAGGTATCGAAATGCTATACGCTCGTTAGTCCTGAAAGGTACTGTTCCTTCACATCCAACTTTAATATCATCAAAGCTAACAATGACATCTCCCTGAAAAAAATAATAAGCCAATCAATTTCCTGAACTTCAAAACGTTAACCTTTAGTTAATTTGACTCTATTACTAGCGCTTGAAAGGTTAATTCTTAAGTTGAGATGAGTAAACTCACATGCCAAAAAAATTGACCAGACTAAGGTTAACTCTTACGCAAAATTCCCCTCAATAGGATGTAAAAGTGCGTAATAACTGGTGTAAGAGTGAAGTTGTGGTTTTAAAGTTTATGAAAATCAACTCGTCATAATAAAGTCTCACTGCAAGGTTTCTCCACATTGGACAGACCATAAAATGCAAACATCCTTCATGACAAAGGCAATCGGTTGGATTTCACATGCACGGATGCAATTCTCCAAGAATTTAAACAAGTCAAAGAACATACCAAAACAATAAACTCCAAATAATGTTATGTGTACCTCTTTTAGGACCTTATTAGCATCAGATGTGGGTTCTACTCGCCGCACCAATACACCCTAAATTCACATAGATGTCAGGTCAGGGAAGCATTAGGAATTATCACTTTAAAAATAAAATGATGTCAAGCTCTAGTATTGAAAACAAGGGACAACTTAAGCAAACCTAAGTTGTATATTGGCTAATTGTAAGAAGCCACACTAATATTGCAAATGTTCAAAAGAAAGTTTTTCTCTAATGCCGTAAAAGCCAACAATAAATAATAATAATAATAAAATCCATTAGCCTATAAAAGAAATGCATTTTTAGAAAAGACAGACCTCATTTGACTTCACCTTCAAACAAGCACGTAATGCTGGATTTTCCAACTTCTGCAATAAAACTCCAAGAGAAGGAAAACCTGAAATTTCATGAATATTTAGGTACATGCTGCAACATTCAATGCAACAACATTTAAGTGATTGCCTAACCTGATCTACCTTAGAAAAGTGATAGAGAACGAAAAAGAACGTAATAATATGTAGAAAGTTATAAAGTCTCACCAGTATATTTCCTGTTCCTTTCATAGTCATTCAGAAAATGAGATACAACTGTCGTTGGAATAACGTATCCAATGTTCTCAACTTCTTCAGATCTGTAAACCTAAAAGAAATTTCTTGTAAGGAACAATAGATAGAAAATATTCTTACATAACAATACCAGGAGTTTGCTTAAGATTGGAGTGAGACATCAATCTAAAATTAGGACAGGTTATAAAAGAAGGTAACATAATTGAAAATTAGCCATGTCTCATTCAACTGATTGTGCTAATAAATATGGATTTTAACATTTACGACAAAAATGTCTTTTCATAGGGCTAACAAGTAAAAAAAAAATTACTTAGAAAATCTACCTGAAATGCCACTCCAATGCATTCTCCATGGTCATTAAATGCAGGACCACCACTATTACCTAAAATCTAGCAAGAAGAGGCAGTAAATATTACATAGATAATATATCAATATCTCAAGAATGCAAGGATACAAATACATAATAAATGACAAGCTGCACACAAGACTTTCAAGAAATAACCACAAAGTAATCTGCGGGATAAATTTTTGGGTGAAAATAATAATATACGGACCAGGATTTATAGCAGCATCGATTTGAATGCCCAACAGATCTGATGACCCATGAGCATAGGATGTAACCTGAGGAAATTAGTTTCTTAGATCGATAGAATATTTTCTATAACAGCCAGACATTTAATCGTGAAAGTAATCTATCATTGATGCGGCAAATAAGCAGTTAAAAGGTAGTCAGAATCAAACAAGTGGTACCTCAATACGTGACACAACTCCCCTTGTCACTGATATGGTGTCTCCTCCGAGGGGATACCCCACAACAGTCACAGCATCCTGCTCAGAAATACAGTAAGAATTGAGTGTAAGTTGTATAGCTATAGCATTATGTACATAAAGCAAAATAACGTAGATGATTTATAACTAAACAATCTTAATATTTGAATGGTTAAGAGTCATAGTTAACAAAACAGATCATTTGAAAGAGGAAGAAAATTAAGGAACGATGAAAAAGATGACATCAACTGGAATCAATCGCTTTATCAAATAGCTAAATACAAACCTGAAGGCAAGGCAAATTCCCAAACTTTAGTGGTTCAGCTCCTTTCCAAAACTCCTCATTTTCAACTGAAAGTAAAGCTATATCACAATCAACTCCTCTGGCTAAAACCTGTATACAATATCACTGAGAAGATGGTAAGCGCAAGGATCTTGCAAATATCAATAAATACACAGCTTCAACTTAAACATCTCACTTGAGAAATTGGTACGCCCGAGTATTCACACATGCATCAAATTTTGAAAATATTTTTCATTGACTTGAGAATATGTAGTTTATTAGACAAAAGACAGTAGTATTACTATAGCTAATGTGCAAAGAAGCTACAGAAGGGATTTATTTACGAGAAATAAAACTTTTCATTGATATAGTCAAAAAAAGTTTTTTTTATAGTAGTCAAAATGATTTTAAAAGAAACCATGTTGAATTTTTCAGGACATGAAAACCACTAGAGCACAACTAACAACTTTGGGTTGCATATGTTTGACCATTGAACTTGCTTAGAAATTAGTGGAAAGTATTTTTCTTTTATATTCTATAGACTTTTCCTTTCACACAAACAAGAAACTCAGAATATTTTGAACAGTAAACCTGTTTAAACTTTTTATTTTTCTTTAAGAATGTTAGTTTCCATGTTTCCATGCCTAAGTTCTCAAAATCTGTTCAAATTAATCAAAATTTTCAGATGCTCCAGCTTGAATGGTTAAAACTCAAAAAATGAAAACAAGCTTCTCCACCAATAATACCTTAGCTACATACTTGGTATCATCTCCCCTTTTCTTTACTTTGACCTGCAACCAGACACAGGGACCAGCATCAACAAAACGTGAAAAATGGTAAATAAAAATGATCTTGGGAAGATCAGGTTAAAAAAAAAAAAGCTAGTTTCTTTTTTTTTTTGTTCTTTTTTCTTGGGGGGATGGGGGTGTTAAAATAACATTTTGCTCCTTTTTTCCTTCTGAATCAGAAACAATAATAACTTCGTTCATGTGCTTAAAAAAATTGAAAGAGTCATACAAAAAATCAACCCCACAAAAGGAAGCCAAAAAAAGGGTTCCAACTATGCATGATGGAACCTATAGATGACACAATTTATTGAAAATATGGAGCCAACAACTCAATGAACGGAGGCTTTATAGGAAATAGATATTATCACATGAACGGAGGCTCAAATTCCTCAGTGCATTACCTGTGTATCATGTTCAACACAATGTGCATTTGTCAAGAGTTTACCATCGCCAATCATGAAGGCACTGCATAAAAGATAAAAGGAACAAGAACAAAGCGACCACAAAGCATAATAAGTGGTTTGAACAGTTACAATATAAAAATAGACCCCAAAACTCAAAGTGTGAAACTGAAATTCAACATATTCCATGTCTGGAAAAAAGATAACATCTTTATTACTCACCTCCCAGTACTTGTAAACTGCCTTTGTTTCTGCCATGGTAAAGAATAATCTGGAGCAGTATGGGTACAATAAACCTAAACAATAGATCCCAGATGTGAGAAGAAAATCTCATGAATTAAATTAACATGTGGATATATGCTCGGTGAATCTGCAAAAGTGAGATAAGTTATAATTTAAGACAGTTTTTGAACAGGCTCCAACAAGTGAATAAAAAAACAAAGCCTTGAAAACTGAAGAGATAAAACAAGTCGTGAATTGAAGCAAATATGCAAACCAGCTTAGACAGTCTGCAACTGCCAAATAGCAAAGGACATTTCACCTTTTCACATCTTCTTTTCCTTTCTAACGACAATAAACAATATATATGTGTGTGAATAGACATTTTTCATTTTTTTACCAGATATAAAGACTTTTTTTATTGACATCAATAAAAGAAAGAAAGAAAGAAAAAGACAATCATCCCTGGCCAATACCATTTCGTTGAAGTACAAGAAATCCCAAAGCAAAGGTATTGGTGCCTGGAAACTAGTAAATAACTTATATCACTGGATACAGAATGTTATTCACTGTTTGCCGTACAAAAGGATAATCCAAGAATTAGCCTTATAATGAGGAAGTTAAGTTATTTTAGTTATTATTTTCACCATACAAAAAGATAATTCAGAATTATACATAGGATGATGAAGTTGAGTTATTTTGGTCATTGACATGTTAGATCAAGTAAGTAAAAAAAATGAATCCTGAAGATAAATAACTGGTCCTAATTCCAACTCTGACTTATTTATTAGAAAAGTTAATCAAATTTCACAACATTTATTGAGAAACCTGAAGGTAATAATAAAATGGATGTGATACCAAGTAACTGTTATTGCTTAAGACATTTAATCTGAGTAGTAAGCTTAAAATTTTGCTTTAAACTACCTTCACAACAGCATTCAGGAAAGCTGCACCTTGGAGATTCCCTGATTCAACCTAACATTTCCAAGCAGTCATCCACGGGATCAAAAGAGACAGAGGAAAAAAATTTAAATAAATAAATAACTCCCAAAAAAATGGGCATAGTAAACATGAAAACCTATGGCATACACAAAGTATTACAGAAAATTTGGTATTTGAGCATTCCCATTTTGCTACTCTACAGCTATTATACATGAAAACTTTTCGCTACTCTACAGCTAATATACAGATCACTTAAGCTTTGATTTGAAGTAATCCTAACACCACCTGAAGAAATGCTGAAACAACAATGGAAAATGACAATTTTCATCATCTCTAATGAAAATAGCAATTGTATATAATTTGAATAATTTGATGAAGAATGACTGATTTATTCCTATTAGCATCATAATGCAACTTAAACACCAAATACCATGGCCCCTAATCATACCTGATCCTCGATTGCATTAACCAACTCTTTTTTATCTTTCCTCTGCATGCCAAATGATTTATAAGCTTCTGTCTGCACTCGGCCGGGATTTCGTTGGGCACTGTTTTCTCTCCGATGCAGCAGTGGTATGCCAGATTCCCTCTTCATTTGGTGACCCAAATTGACCAAAATATGTTAGAAAAATTATGCAATAAAAATAGTCAATGAGATTTTCTCTCCAGCCAGTAAATGTTAAACAATTATCATTCCTTTTAAATTTGTGGCATTGAATCTTCATATTACATTAATTAAACAAATGAATCTGCTCGCTTCTTTCTCCTCAAAATTGAAAATCATTTTATTCAAGAAACCGTAACACTACGTTAGGTAGTCTATTTTTTTTATATTATATGGTTTCGTTTCCTTATTGAAACTAGTAAGTTCTTTGTAAGTGATTCTCTAGCCTCCCGCCCCGTCCTAACTCCCTTTTTGTAATACAATTATTATAATTATACAACAATACGACAGAATTATGAATAAATTTAGGTATTAATCGATGAACTAACTATTATATGTTCATAAGGGACGGAGCTTAACATGACATAGAAACCGGAAAACCTGATATTTTATTTCCTATTGACTAATGAGTACCGAAATTTTAGTTCCATTGTAGATTCTCAAAATACTGAATGACGCGATAGACATGGTATTGCGTTGTTGGATATTTTGAAGACTAGAAAATGAGACGACACGCTGCAAGAACATGTCGCTCCAAAAGCTCAACCGAGATTTCGATCTCTTGACACACAATGCTTAGTTTTCGGGTAGATGAACTCGCAGTTCTAAACAAGAAGCAAGAAGGAGGGAGAGCAACACAAAGAAAATTCTGAAGACTCCATAACGAAACAACGCGCTGCAAGAACATATCACTCCACAAGATCAACCAAGGCTCGAGTTTCTTGACGCGAAAAGGCTAATTTCGGTACGTTTCACTCCAAATTCTCAGCTATAATACCGTCAACATGTAAAAAAGAAAAGAAAGGGACGACACTTAAGTGGATATAGCAAGAAGCATGAGGACTACAAAATACCTCGCCCTCAAAGTTGCCAGAAGAAGAAGCGGCCAAAGAGGAACGTCTTTTAGAGCCGGAAGCGTTTCTCCGGTCACCGATAGCTGTTGGAGGGAGCGAAGCAATTGATCGCTGCGACGTGGGCAGGCGGCTCCGGGAGGAAAATGTGGAGCAGAATTTAACGGTGGAGTCGAAGGGAGAGAAACAGCTGCTGGCCATTGCTGCAGCCATTGCTCGGAGCTGAGGGAAATGAGGAAATGAGAGTGAGATATGTGAAACTTTTACATACAAATGCCGTCGGAGACGGTGGATCAGTGCCGGAGAATTTCCTTATCCTTTAAACGAAAATGTAGGATTAGGTACAGCCCGGCGAAATTTGGCGCCTCCATGTCTAGTTTTGACCCAACAGTGGGCTTGTTGGGAATAAGATTGTGGCCCATATAAATTGGGCCGGGCTTCGGCCCTTTGGGTGATTAGTCTCCCAAGAAAATAATCACAAATTTTGATGAGAAGTGTATGGTTTGGTAATAAGATCTTAAACCACGCTTTATTTACCAAACGTGAAGTTATTGTTAATTCCAACGACGACGTCAATTTGCATTTCAAAGTCATAATTCAATTTTATTGTTGCGCTCAAGAGAGAATAAAAAAAAGTGAGAGAAAATATGTTTGTTAGAGATTTGAATCTTGTTTACATTGGACTTTGTCACAAGTGTGTTTTGTGGCATTTGTCTTTAGTGGGTAACTTCTCTTAGTTTTTTGTTTATCTTCTTCAAAGTGATCCCAATAGATCTTTACACCAACACATTTTGGTGCCTACGTTAGTACGAAAAAGGGTCAATTCAGCTAAGTTCACAGAAAAATATATGATAAAGGTGGTTAATTAAAGCTATTTATAAGTATGTATTATTACTGTGTGTGTGAAGATAAAGATGATGAGAATGTTGTAGTTACTTGATGTTGTGTAGTGTCAGTTTGATCTCAGCTTGATTATTTTTCTTTGATCAGTACATATCAATCGACTCAACATGTCAACCCAAATCCTACGACAATGGCATTTCTCTCTCTTCGGTCGTGTGCCCTCTTGTGCCCTATATCGTGTGGGCTTGGGACTAGTGTTTTAACTTTAAAGAGTTTATTGATTTTATCGATTTGTTTGATGGTGACATAGGTTGGTCAGAAAGATAATGTAACTTGATTCCTTTGTTGTTTATATGTGTTTATTTGTCGATAGTTTATGAAAATCCTTACATTTGTAACTATTATGTGGTGTCTCGAGATAGTCTCATATGATATAAAAGCAATATTACGAAAAATTCATTCACTTTAAGACTTGTCAATATTAATTGTTTGTATGTGTTTAACCATACTTTTAAAATGGCTACAAGAGACACGCTTTTGAGGAAAGAGTGTTTTCCACATGATATCACACAACGATGCAAAATGAAAAAACTAAACTAATTGTGTCACTTTAGGTGGATAATCAACCGAGACATAAAATCCCACAAGCTAGTCGTATCTCACCCGGAGATCAAATTATTGTCACATATCACATATTGGCATTACATTGCAACACTCCTACGTGGTTAGTCGGACTATATTTAGTTTGAAGTTTTTATTTGTTGCTTGAAGCATAAACCAGAGTGATTTGAAAAAAATGGTATTTTTTAAGAAATATTGGTAAAAATGGGTGTTTTCAAAAGTATTCGCGGAAAATGGGTGAATTTTTTGTTTTTTTAAATTTTTTCTCTATCCTCTCAACTTAAAATAAGAAAAATAAATTATCAATGGGCCCCACCTCATTTAATTTATTATTATTATTATTATTATTATTATTCTTAATAATATTACTAATATTATATTATTAGTAGTAGTATTAGTATATATTATTATTATTATTGTTATTATAATATTATATTATTGTTATTATAATATCATATTATTATTATTATCATATCATATCATATTATTATTATTATCATATCATATTATATTATTTTTATTTTTATTGCACTATCTATGTATCTATCTACCTATATATATACATGCTTTTAAATTCGATTTTGTACACTTTTAAACAAAATTTTGAACTTGTAAATTGATACAATGTTGCAACCTTTGTTATAAGCTTACAATATTAAAAGTTAAAAATAACAAAATCCACCTAAAAATATTTTTTCATAAAATAAAAAAAAAACGATTTACTTTTTGTTCTTCAATTACACACAATTGGTTTATTATTGATTTATACTCTACCCTTAAATTTATCATTTCATCTCTTATTGCCTTTATTTTTAATAACAAATAATTTCTAATTTTCATAAATTTAAAATTACTAAATATTTTTTTTTGTAACAAAATGGAACATTCGAAAATTAAATCTATACAATATCAAAAAATTATAAAGTTGAAATTGAATCTATACAATATCAAAAATTATAAGGTTAAAAAAACCCATCAAAATATAAAAAAGATAGTTAATTTTATTAAAAGCAACATAAATTAAACAATAAAATTACCAATTACCTTTCTACTTAAATATATTGTTCAACTAATATTTTTATAATTAAATAATAATATAATATATAATAATAAGAATAAGAATAATAATATTTTTAAAAAATAATTTATAGAAATGGAGCACCACAAAATGACAAAAAAAAAAAAAAAAACTCACCCCTTTTACCAAAATAGTTTTGAAAACATCAATTTTTTCCAATTTTTTTTTTAAAACACTCATTTTTTCCAAATAACCCAATAAACCAACATGACCCTATGGGTACCTTATTATGTGTTTGGTTAATATCCTTATTTACTCGTTGTTGTCTTAAGTTAAAAAATAACGATAAAATATGAAAACTTCACCGCTAAATCATATCCACACGTCTCAATCGCCCTGCCATCAACTCCTCAGGGAGCTTGGCACAGAGAAACACAACAAGAAATGGAGTCTCTGATTTTGATTCCACCATCTAAGCACGTTTCCATCACAAATTCTTCTGCTTTTTCCTTCCCATTCATTTCCAGAAAGCGCGCCATCAATTTCCCACAATTTTGTCCACAGATTCTCCACTGCAATGGCCGTTTGCATGCTCAAACAACTTCCAGGTCTTATATTCGGAATGGCCCACCGTATGGGGAGGAAGATGATGATCCGAAACTAGAGGTTGAAAGCCTCAGGGTCCCTGATGAGTGGTCGGTTCCTTCAAAGGCATTGGAGGTATTGCTTCTTCCTTCTGATTTTCGTTCGGTTTTTCTGTACCTGCTCGATTAGGCTGCTTGTCGAGCTTCATTTAATGATTTTAACGTAATAATTGTTTTTTTTTTTTTTTTTTTTTTTTTTTTTTTGTTGACGATGGCGCATTCTTGATCTTTTTGAATGATGAATGTGATGTGATGACATTGTTATCTTCATGAAATCTAATTAGGAATTAGACAATGTTCTTGTGAACACAAATTTGGACGGTCTCTAGAGTACGGTGGGCATGACTTTTGATGTATTCTTCGAAAAGAAAAACAGTGTTGCGCTGGATGTTAAATGGGTTTTGATTTACGAGCTGGGAAATATTTTCAAGTTAGTATCAATAATATTAGGCTTCGAAGTCAAACCTGTGAAGGGTGCCACCATTTTACAGCTGTTTTGATGATCCAAGACAGTTTTAACCTTTCTTTTCGAGCAATTTACGTGAAGGAGATTGGAAATCCTTCAAATCAGTCTTGAAATGTCCTATTAGATATTCTGGTTTCTTCGATATAACGATTTAGAATCAAATGCTTGTCTAATTAGCTTGTGGAAGCTCTTCTAGATGGGTATATGAAATTTATAGCAACAATAAGTTTGAGCGATCCAATTTACTGTCTTAGTGTAGCTATTTTCACTAATCTAGCATAATGGCTGTCCAGTTAATGGTTAAAATTTTCTTTTTAATATATATGTTTTCTGAAAATTTAGTTTCAATTAAGTGTGCGCATCAATCTTTCTTCTATGACTAATCAGTTGAGGTATTTTTTTTCAGGAATCAGAGTGGCTTAGGGTTACTTTGCACAAATGGTTAGATGAAGAGTACTGTCCAGAGGAAACTAATGTAGATATAAGCAAGGTTGCTGCAAAGTCATACTACAATTCTTTGTTAAAGAAGACAACGGACCTAGGCGAAATTTTGTTGAATATGGCAAGAGAATTGGAATCTATTTCCTATAAGGAAAGTTTTCATGGAGCATTCTCTTCTGCCAATGCAGCAGTGAACTTAATTGCACAAAGAATAGAGCTGTCTTAACTGTATCAACCACTTCAATTTTGAAAGTAACTAACTAATTTGTCTCTTTTACTTTATTTTCTTACTAGTAACTCATCTGTGGTCAGACCTATATTTCTGGACAAACAATTCATGTATTGCTTTATTTCTTCAATGTCAACGCAACTTTCTTGGACGAAGTATGGATGTTCCAAGCACCAGATCTTGCACCATTCCTCTTGGAAGGTTTGCTATAAGTAAAAGTAGAGCTTCTTCTATTGCATTTATGTTGATCTGGATTAAAAAAAAATTTGATCGAAATGTAATTGGGCATGGTTGATTTTTGAACTGTTTTTTTTTCCTTCCATTTTATAGTTGTTTGACCTCAAATTATGTCTGATAAAGGCAGCACTTCAAGGAGTGTTTTCAGGTTTGTGGGTCAAAGACAAAGCTATAACTAGACAGGGAAGTGTTATGAAGTATAAGCTAGGATGTCTATTTGGTTCTTAAATGATACTTGTATAGATTTTCCAAGTCTTTTGGCAAAGTGTACTACACACGTTCTCAAATTGGCAGGAGGAGGAAGACTTGGCCTTTATTCTCTAGAGTTGTGAGGTTGCAGAGTTCCATCTGGAATTACTTATTCTAGATGTTTGGTTTCTTGCTGGCCCAACGCAGGGACACCAGTGTCATGACAGGGAGTTTCTCCTCCATCCGCTCATGAGGGAGCATTGCGTTCTTTGGGGGATTAGAATAACAGAGTGTTTAGAGGTTTGGAGAGGGATCCTAGTAATGCTTGGTCCCTTGTCATATCCCATGTTTCCTTCTAGACTTTGATTTCGAGGTCCTTTTGTAACTATTTTATAGGAACTATCTTGTATGGTTGGAGCCCTTTGTTCTTTTTTTCGTATGTACTTTATTTTTTTTTTCTTTTTCTCAATTAAAGTAGTTGATACTTTTGTAAATACAGCAGAAGACCTCTCATCCCTCCGGCCTTTTTTTCTCTAATGGAAGTATGTTCCTTATTTACTTATATAACTTTGATTTTGAAATAATTTAAATGGACAGAAAATAAAGAACAAGAGCTGGAGCAAGCAAGTCAATTCTACACGCTACTCAAGCAAGTTTGAAGCAACGAGCTTAACATTATTTGATATCAATTTTGCATTCTACCCGTGCAAGTCTGAAGCTATTGCTGGACGAAAAAAGGAAAATGATACAAGCTTAACAACTCAATGTGCAGGTATCAACGTTTTTACTGAGGGGGTGTTGAGTTATGAAGTCCGAAACTAATATATTAAAGTAGTATTAAGTGATTTACCACCAACTTTCTAAATGGTGGGTCAAACATCCGGTTAAATGTACAATCAAGAATCAAAATTTAAGCTTGGTTCAAACATCTTTCAAAGTCCTTAGTGACATTTTTTTTTACTAACAGACTGTTTAGAATGTGACAATTTTGATTATGTTTTCTGATGTATATTTGTCTTCTATTCTACTGGTGAGTTTGAGATATTGTCGTCCCAAGTCCAACCCTTCTATATTTTGGTGGAATCTCTTTGGGTTAACAGTTCTTACATTGAATTTTAGTATTTTTGGATTTATCGTTCATTTGATTATGATACCATATTATATAATTCATCTTAAAAGCAATGTACAATCCGATAAGTCATATTTTTTATAAATATGGGTTATTTAGAATTACTCTTTTGTCCATGGTGGTATTTTTGAAAGTATAACAAAAATTGAAAATGGATAAAACAAAAACATATTTAACTATTTTGTCACGACTAATGGCACGGATACCTATAGAAATGTAATAAAGATCCAACTATTGAAAATCAGTATTAAATGGCGAGTAAACTACAACGTAGGTAATTGAATCAATGACATTCTAAAGCAACATCTTTTCGTACCATCTTAAATCACCAATTGTTCAAAAACCTTAAAAGCCAACGAGTCAAAGTAAATTTAATATAATATCTAACACTCACTGTGGACAACAAACACTGTTTAAGAGTATTTGTAAAAAATCCATTTATTCCTCATTCAATAAGGCAGAATTTTAAAAACAAATAACAAAAGTTTGAAAACTATTTTTACACTTCCAAATGTGACTTTGTTTTCTAAATCATTAATGAAAATTAGATAACAAAACATACAAAACTAAAGTGAACATATCATGTATAAACTTATTTTTTAAATAATGAAAAATATATAGTTCATTTTTTTTAAAGAAAAACAATACGCTTTTGGTCTTTGAATTTTGGATCCAATCCATAAATTTTAAAACAACACACTTTTCATTCTTAAATTTTGATTATAATTTCAGTTTACTCATCAGATTTAAAATACGTTACAATAAAATTTATTTTAATTTACTTATGTTTCAAAATATATAAAGGGACGTTTTTAAATATAGTAAAATAAACTAAAATATTTACCACTTATAACAAAATTTTGGATTCTATCAATTATAACTATGATAGACTTCTATTAACGTCAATATGACTGATAGAAGCATATCAATGTCTATCATTGATAAAATATGAAATTTTGCTATATATGTTAAATATTTTGTTAAATTTGTCATTTTTGACAACTCCCCATATATTCATACGTCCATTTGATAACAATTTTGTTTTTCTAAAATAAATTGCTTCAGAAAAATTTATTGTTTTTAAAAGTTGTGTAAGAATTCATCAATTGTACCTAAAAAATATATAAATCATGTTAGAAGATGAAATTTGCTTCTTTTTTTCTTAAAAAACAACAAAAACCAAAATGAATGATTAAAGTAAAAAAAGAGACTACAGTAAAATATTAAAACGGTTTACAAAATATAACGAAATTAACGTTTTAAGTTTTTCTTTTCATAAATTAAGTGTTTCCATAAAAAAAAGATTTAAACACATATTAAACAATATTGACAACCGTTCCAAAAACTTCCCTCCATTTCATTTTCCCAAACTTCATGCTCTTACCAAAAAGCATTTCAAAATGTGTTAATGTTCTCCGCAACCTCATTTGATTCTCATACAGAAATCTTCACCAACAATCCCTATGACACCTATCGCCAATATCCAAACTCGTCTCCTTCATCTCCATTCTCCATCTTCATCTTCCGTTTCTGGTAATCATCACTAATCTTCTATACGCTTATGTTTTCTAGCGTAATCGATCGAAAAACGAATTATAAAGTCACTGAATCGAATCGTTTTCCATCTGCATCATTTTTTAACAGTGAAAGTTTCTGTCTGTTTTCATTGATTTTCGTTCCATAGGTTCAAAATGTTTGCACGTTATTGGCTTTGTACTTAGTGGCGTTTTGTTTTCTTTGTGATGGTCTCAAAATTAGATAATGATGATTCCGGTGGGAGTTTTGATGACTTTGAACTACTGCAAAATACATTGCCTTTTGAAGACAGTGTTGGATTTGATAATCGCGTTGTTCGTCTGGAGAGTCCTTTCGTTGATACTGAAATGGTGGACGGACTTGGTGATTGTTCGGAGAACTTATGCATTCCTACTTTCGAGTATGAGGATGACGTTGTTCTTGATAGCGAGGATGAGGGAATTAATGGGAGTCGAGTGATTAGAGTTTCTAGCTCCCTGTCTAGAAATGAAGCGGAACAGGAAGTTAAAAATGATGCACAAGAAGAGAATATGGCATTGGACTTCCACTCTTCTGATCATGAGCCATGCGATGCAGGTCCATACTCACTGCTTTAATTTCAAACACGATATTGTTAGACATTTTTTAAAGATTCAAGTCATATTTTGATATGTAATTACCAGTTCATACTTTTGAAACTTTGTTTTGGTCCGTTCATATACTTAAAAACATTCTTTTTGGTCAATGTAATCTAATACTTTCGAAAAGTTGCCGTTTTAAAAGTACAGGGACAAAATACTAAAAGTAAACTTTTGAGTTAACCCTTTTTTAAACTCTGTTCATTTTCTTTAATATTGATTTTGGTTGACTTGTCTATAAATGTGTATGAAGGGGAGCAAGTTTCTTCAAATTGTTTTAATGGGCTTGACATGGAGAAGGATTCATCTCAACTTTCGACAAGGTTAAGCTATTGCAGTTCTCAAGAACCCGGAGAGTCAACCCAAGTCAATGCTATTGGCTTTGTTGATCATTTTGTAAAACTAAGTACTGCAAATGTAAATCCTTCTCAAGGAATTGGCCAGAGAAAGGCTGTTAGAGTGCAATCACCTATTGTTTCAAGAATTAAGGGACCTCAAAGTTTGGCAAAGAGAATAGGTAGGAAGTCGATTGATGAAACAGGAAACTTTGAGTGGGTGGACATTCACAATCAAGAAGCAGAATGTAACTCATTTGGCAAGTGCAAAAAGGCATCTTCTGATTTAAGTAATTGCAGAGGACAGTCGTATACAACCAAGCCTCATAATATGGCGAAACTGAGCAAAATAGGAGATTGTTTACTTAAAAGGTATGAAGACGAGGAGGAAGCAAGTGCAGGCATTAAATTCCAGACTGATTCAACTGCTTCAACTTTGCCACATCCAAGATTAGATATCTATTCATTAGAGACAGATGGGATGAGCAGCATTGAAATAGAGAACAAGTCCAACGAGAAAACAAATGCAAAATTAGTAGAGGGACAACTTGAATTTATGGATGACGAGAGAGATGCACCTGACGAATTAGATATTGGCTTTAGTACTCAAATTGCTGCTGAGGCAATGGAAGCACTGTGTTATATCCCAGACAACGATACTCTTGCCAATGCTTGCAGTTCAGAGAATGCCCTAGATAGTGTTTCATGTTCTATGATAGAACATAAACTACACTTGAATAGTTCTTATCCTCAGACTATAGGTGGCGCTGATGGGAAATCGAAGCGAACACTGAAATCTAAGAGGAAGCTTAACGCAAAGTGTTTGAATACATCTAAGGTACAATGTGAGTGTCAGGAGTTACAAGCCGTTTTGATAACTAAGAGTAAAGCAAAAAGGAGTTGGTTGGCGTTGCAGGGACGGTCAAATTATAGAAAGTCTCCTGATGAGAGCAATTATTCAGCCACACCTTCCAATCTACTAAGCGAAGCAGGTAGTTGCCAACTGAGTCAGCGAGGTCTCACTATTGGAGATCAAGTTTCCACCCGTTTGATGGTTGGTTTATGGAGCCACCCCAGAGGAAGAAGAACACCTCGCAACATCCCAAGCCATCCAAATAGATCAAAAAATCAGAACAACACTTCTTTAGCAGTTGATGGAAGTCGCAACAATTCCATCTTAATGAAAAATGGGAAAGTAGGCAGAAATTCTAACAGTAAGTCAACTGTCGTAATCAGGAGAATGTTCTATATGGGATTTGTACAAGTTAAATAAGCAATTTGCAACATGTTCTACATTAACGCCCAGTGCAAAAATATTTTTGAAATGCTTGCGTGAGGTTATAAACTTTAATCGTAGTTCTCAACTTTTCTGTTTATACTATAATAACGTAGTCCAGGTTCAGTAACATGCTGTGCTTTACTGTAGGGAAGAACACATCAAGGTCCAGATCAAAATTCGAAGTTTATCACAATACAAGTCGTAGAATAATGCTACCACAGTCTTCTTCAAAAGAGCTTGCAAGATTAGGTGTCTCAGAGTCGATGCCTGATCTAAAATGGAAAGATTTAAGGAGAAGAAGAACAATGGCTTTGGTTAGAGTATGCTTTAGCCAGCATTTGGACGAAGTTACCCTCAAGCAACAAAAAAGGGTAAATTTGTACTTCTCGTTTCTACGAAGCCAACTTATTTCGTAACGTGTATTTACCATCTAGTTTCTTCGTAGGTTGTCTTACAACTGGGAATATCAATTGCATCGAGTTCTGTAGATGCCACACATTTTGTGGCAGATAAGTTCGTTCGTACGAGGAACATGTTGGAGGCTATTGCTCTTGGTAAACCAGTGGTTACTCATTCATGGCTTGAAAGTTGTGGACAAGCAAGCTGTTTTATTGATGAAAAGAAATATATTCTAAGAGATACTAAGAAGGAGAAGGAAATTGGTTTTAGCTTGCCTGTTTCCTTATCTCGTGCTACCCAATGTCCACTTCTACAGGTGGAATGCTGTTCTTTAGTTTCATCTATGCTAAAGGTGTTTATATTTCATTAATGCTATAGAAATCTTACATTTTCTTCTTTCATCCTGCTTAGCAGGGTTTCAAAGCCCTCGTCACCCAAAACATAAGACCTGGTAAAGAAATCATTGCTAGTTTGGTAAAGATGTCTCAGGGTGAGGTACTGAATGTATTCTCGTGCATAATCGTGAATGTTCAACTATTTGGCTTCTAGTCTTTAAAAATTTGTACTTATTTTCTTATCTTTGCCATAGTTTTCATTTTTTCTAAGTAAACATTTGGTATTCAAAAACTAGTTTTTAGAAATTATTTTTTATTTCAAAACTTGGCTGGGTTTTTAATCACTCCTAAATATATTTAGACAATATAGTAGTGGAATCTATAGTTGGAAATGATATTTATAAGCTTAATTTTTAAATTGACCATAATTGTTTGTAGTCAGTAAATTTCACCTCCATCTATGATTATCCCTTTTGGTATTGAAAAATTGTTCATAAATTTAAACGCCTTGCAGCCTATTGAGAGGAGTCAGATTTTCACTGGGAAGAATGAAAAGTTCCCGGACAATCTACTTATTCTTTCATGCGAAGAAGATTATGCAGATTGTGTTCATTTCCTCAAAAAAGGTATGGATTTATTTAACCCCTTTTTAATAAGTAAAAACCTGGTTTTTTAAAGAATAATGCTAGCGTTCCTTTCTGCAGGAGCAAAAGTTTACAGTTCCGAGCTTCTACTGAATGGGATAGTTATCCAGAAACTTGAAAACAAACGGTTAGTATTTTCTATCCAAACCATACATGCTAAGAACACACAAACGAAAGTACTAGTTATTATAATTTTTGGAATAGATGTTGACTCTAGCAAAACAATATTCAAGCTTACTAATTAGCATAAAAATGATTCAGTAGTTGGAGCCCAGTTCTCGAGCAGGATTTAATGAGTATAATATTGAACTACTTTGAGAGTTCAACTGGATCTTTACTGAATAATAGTGGTTAATGCTACCTCTCACTTAATTCCGAGATGCATCAACAAATTCCCAGGAAAGAACTCCCCTGGATTCGCCCTAGGCTTCTTTATAAGTTGGATTTGGTGCGAGAAACTATGTTTTAGGAATAGGCTTAGGTTCCATGAAACAAGGTGGGTTGGATCTATGCACTTTTTCACTGACATCCGCCAAGTTGAAAATCAACTCAACAAAAGGGTTACATTAGTTTGCTTTTTCCGGGATTAAATAAGTTGACCCATCCATACTCCAAAGTTAGGTTGGAGTAAATAAGTCGGGAAATGGAGATTGGAGGCAGGGTAATGCTAAACTAGAAGAATTTGGAACTCAAGGAAACAGTTGTAAGAGAATTTGAGAGTACCATACTTCTACATAGTTTACATTATAAATTTGCTTTCATAAATATCTGTGTACCTTAATATATGTTAATAAATCGCATCTTACTTTTTAAAGTGTGTTAACGTAGCAAACAATAAATGGAGGTAGTATGAACTGTTTTTTTTACCATCGTAATATAGAATTTTTTTAAAAGTTGTACAACCTCCACGGATCAGATCTTGTTCAAGGTTGTAAAGTAGTTTTAACCTCTTTAAATGCGATCCCAAACCTATAATGTACCAAACCATTAATTGTAAACTTTGTTTTCAAAAGTGATCTCAAATCTAGCGTAGTTGATTTGTTAGAGAAATATGGATTCTATCTCACAACAAATAAAAAATGGAAAGAGTAACAAATGTTTCTTTTTAAGATTGTGAGAGCTACCTCATTCAAAGATCTTGAACATGCCCTAAAAATTGGATTGACATTTTTTAAAAGGTTTCAATTTTTTTTACCAAACCAAATTCTCATTTGAATTATATGAACTTCGATATCTAAAAACATGGAGTTAGATCTTACAATTAATTGACAAATAAAAAGAGTAATCATCGAGAATTTATTAGCTACTAAGCTTTGTTGTTTGATTTACACTTGTCATGAACAGGCATGAGCTCTTCACAGACAGCACGAAAAGGTTTTGATGGCGGTCAACAAGACTAGTTAAGAAGTAGAATTACGCTTTCTTCCCCCATTGAAATGGTGGTAAAAATGACTGAATACGTATTTTCACTCAGAGAGGTAATCCTCCAACTCTTTGAGTGCATTTTTTGGAAGATCCAAACACTGTACATAAATTTCTTTCTATTATGAATTTCCATCCATCCATAATTTTGTGTGCTTCGTTTTTCTTCTCTATTCTGTATACAACACCATGACAAAGAAAAACTGTTTCTGAAACAATTTTCAGGTGACCTTTATAGAAGAAAATACTAATTTGGGCTTGAAATTATTATTTACCATTTGAAAATGAACTTTCAAATTTCATTATAATTTAGTTCACCTCTAAAATATAAAGATTTTTTCTTTCATTTTTAAATAATAGAGATTTTGACTTTTTTTCTTTCAAAAGTTTTATTTAAAAGACAACATACAAGTTTATAAAGCTTAGATTGATAACCATTTTCTTTTTCTAGATTTAAAAATTTAGTTGTACTACTCTTACCTATGTTTTTGTTTGATTTCCTTTCTACATTTTAAAAACAATCAGATTTTTCTTTCAAATTTTGAAATCTCAAAATACTTTTGAAAATTTTGCCTATGTTTTTCATGTTTTTTTTTCCTTATAAATTTCAGCCAAGAATTTAAATATGTTTCTGAGTATAGGTGAAGGCACAATCAATTGTTAGGAAATATTATTACCAAAAATAATAACAAATAAAACTAAAAATGAAATGATTATCAACCAAGCTTAAAACATGCCAATTTTATATTGTATTGTCTTTAATTTATTAAAATGAGTAGTAAAGATAATAAATCTTCACAATATTAAGAAGCAGTTGTAAATATTGACAATTAAATTCAAAGCATTAGTAGATATAACACAGTGCTAGATATACCAAAATTTAGATTCACTATATTGATAGATTTTGCTATCTTTGTTTTGTTGATCTAACTTTTACTCTCGATAAGACATTCTTTCCCTTCCTTTTTACAAAGAATATAAATATTACATAATAATGGAGTATTTTTTTTTTTACCTTCACTTAAGAACAGTCTAAGATTCAATAAAAAAGTATGAAAATCAATCTGTGGTTTGCATGGAAATATTCTTCTACATCAGCTCAAGAGTTCAATTTAAGATAAACGGTACAAGTAATATATGACTCTAAGTAATAAGATAATGTGGAGCTAACACCTTTCCACTAAAGACCAAAAGACGAGTGTTCAAATTCACCTACCCATTTATACTATAAAAACTAATTCAAGTAAAAAGGATAATTCATGAATGCCAAACAACTAATATCTAATGACATAATCTTTGTTGAGGTTGAATCCCTCAGTACAAATAATAATAACTAATGGTTTGTATTTCCAATTTAACTATCAACAAAACAAGCAATTTTGAACCATTGTCGAATAGCTTAGTGGTTAATAAAGGTCAATTAAGACTGGCCAAAATGAAGGTCTTCAAGAGAAATTAGCATAATCTATGTTCATTAACTTAAAATTTAATATTTGACAAGTTCTTTTCACTATGCAGTTTGGCTCGTGACATTAGTCAAAGTAAATGAAAGTTTGTTGGTCACTCTCCCCAAAAAATGTCAACCTACTGTTTCCACAATCAGCAACAATTTTTAAAAGAAAATCAGACATTAAAGAGGAGCAAATAAACATCAAATACATTCCATTCCCAAAATCTAGAAATTACGAAAAGAAAACTAAAATTGAAACCGTTGTGTTTTAACGGATTCAGAATTACCCATTTGACCATATAATCACACTACTTATTCTACCTTCAAACAAGTAGCAAGGAATCAACCACAAAAATTATTTCCTTTGCTCACTTAGTAAAAACTTTTCTACATTTAATCTCAAAGGCTCCAAATTTTGCTTCAGATTTTTAAAAAATGTTGGTCACAATCTGCATTAGAAGAGCTTTGGATATCATACATAAACAGCACACAAGTAGAAGCTCTAATGGTTAGACTCAGAGGAAGGTTGAGCCATGGAGGTGAAACTATCATACCCTCCACTTCCTGGTGCGGCTGGGTTTGCTTGGTATGTCGACGGTGCAGCCAATGGTGCACCATTGGTTGAAGAAGGTTGAGGTGCACTCCCTGGAATTGGTGCTGGAGGAGGCGGCCTGGAAGGAATATTCACTTGGCCAGGGATGGGAGCTCCAGGCGGGGCCATCATAGGTGGCATTGTGGGAGTTGGTAGGTACCCTACACAATGACAAAGGAGAGGAATTCAGTCATCTAGATACATATGCTAAATACTTCCATTTAGTAATGAATAGAAGCACAAGCCGAAATCAACAAAAACAACGTCACTAACTGACGTGAGTCAGTTTGAAGTATTCTAGTTGAGCTTCAAGAGATAGTAGTAGCTACGTCTGGTTAAACTGATTTCTTTTATTTAAATGATATGTGCCAGATTCTACTTTGGCAGTAATTATTATATCTAATATCTCCACTATTCAAGCTGGTATGTAATTACTTTGACTATTTTAAGTTTTCAAGTTTTCAAGGCATTTTTTTTACTGAGTCAAAAAACATGACAATGTGGTTATAGTAGTTCAAGATGCAAATTGTGAAATAACATCAACAGAGTCAAAGGGATATGCATTAAAAAAATTGTTACACCTCCAACAATATCAAATCTGTGAATATTACCTGGAGCACCAGGAATTGGTCTTGGCAAAACTGGAGGCCTAATTCCAGGCATTAACCCCGGGGCAGCTCCTGGCATTACAGGAGTAGGTAGTACAGGAAGACGAGGTCTTTGGCCAAGTAAATGTTGATTAAAAGCTGCACCAACCTGCTGGAATGCTGCAGCTTGACCAAGATGCTCTTTGATCCTCTGGTCAATTAAACTTTGGGTTTGTTGCTCCTCGAACTGCTGATAGTATGATCGCACGTTTGCCTGGAGTGCATCCATGAACAAAACAACTAAGAATTTGTTGTTCAATTTCTAAATTATAACCAATAAAACACAATCAAGTTCTTTTTAATCTGAAAGTGGCTTGTTCTTTAAAACATAAAACAACAATATTAAGTTCAATTTCTAAACCACCCTGATGAGCTCAACCTCCACGGAATAGGGAATTATATGCTAAACTGAGACATGGGAAATATTAAGATACCTTATGTTTGTAGCCTGCATTATGCTGCTTCCTCACAGATGGCTGAGACATCAAAGAAAAACTAAATATAAGCAATTCTAAACATTCACTGATTCAATATAAATGACAAAAATCTGAAGCATGTCCCCCAAGGCAATACTCTACTCACCAACCTTTTAAAAAGGGGGCGGGTGGAGCCAAAAAAATGCTAAGGAGCTAAATATTATTGTGTCAAGAACACAAGAATCAAGTATAACTGAAACAATGTTAGTTTCAAGGAAACGAGAGGTTTGACACATCCCGCTTGAAATCAAGAACTACACATAGTAGCCATGGTTCAGTGTTTCTTCTCCTTTTCTTTTTACTTCTGGATATCAAGTGTGGAGTCCGGTTTTGCACACACCTCAACTAACATGAAGCCACAACCACCTTACCCTACGATATTTGGTTGTAAAGGAAAGTCGTAGAATTTTAAATCTTATGTAGTCAATAGTTTGAACCAATAACCTCTACACTCACTTTCTTCCTTGACCTCAACCACAATTCACTAGGCCAACCAACGGAGGTTTTGTGGGATCAAGTTATTTGATCGAAGATATATCAAACGCTCAAAAGTTAGCTTCTTGGAGTGCTCTCTCCAAACCTTTTCACAATTACTTGTTTCTTTAGATTTAATTCTTAATGAGAAGTCTTCTCATCAATAACATTGTAACTTTTCAATTACTAACATAAGTTCTAGCTTCTCTTAAAACACATTTATGTAAACATCATAATATATATATGAGAGAAAAAACAACAACAAAACAGTCGTATTGATTCATCATTCGATCCAATCCCAACAGCAACCACGGTCATATGAATCCAAAATTTCCTACAATTTCTTCGAACAACTGATATGTGCAACCAAAACCAAGAATCATCAACCCAAAAACATCACCCATCAAGGAGCTACAGCATCAACGAATAAAACCCAAAACGAAAATAAACAAAAAAAAATGGCGAGCAAGGTAGGCAATAGTCAAACGAAATGGAAATGACATTATCATCTGAAAATAAGAAGAGGACGACTTACAGAATCATGGGTCAGATACGTATCGCAATAGTCACAATAATACCTGCATATACACAACAAGATCACATCACTATCTATGGAGAGAGAAAAGGAGAGATGATTAAATTTGATTGAAGGATAAAGTAATAAGGGCTGGAAGAAAAAGGATATGGAAGAACGAACCGAGGCATAGCGGTGTAAGAGCTCAAAGAAGAAGCAACAATGGCAGACCCAACAAAAACCCTATCAGCGACTCTGCGAGACGGGAAGAAGAGAGAGAAGCTTCTAGTCTTTTTGCTGGAGAAGGTATTGGGTTTTATTTTCGATTCGAATTTTTCAATTCAATCGGTTCGGTTCGGTTCGGTCGTATAGATTACTCATTTTAAGATTTGAGCTTGTTTGGTTCGGTTTAGGTTGATCCGGTTTTTAATTATTAGTTTACTACAAAATTCGGTTAAAAATCATTTTATGTATGTAAACTTTGGTTTAGTCACTATAGACTATAGTTTTTATTTCAAATTTGTAACAATGTGTTAATAATGGAACTTTTTTTAAAGAAAAAAATAAAATGTTGATTATTTAAACTAGAAGAGATGCACTGAGAAAATAAGAACATGTCCACTATATAAATTACAATGTGGGGGCAGCTGCAGCTTTCCATTTTCTCTAACAAAGAGGGTAATGGTTAACAAATCTTCTTCTCCCCAAGAATCCTCCATTTCAGGTTCTCTCTCTATTCCTTCATTTATTATTGTTGTTATTATTATTATTAATCTTCCAATTCCATCTTTCTTCTTCTGTTTGCTTCAATTTCGATCAATTCTATTCAGGAGTTTTGCCGCGCAATGAGAGACGGAATTGGGCAGCTTCTCCCTCTGATGTTCTTAATCATTTTGGAACCAGCGGCCTCTCCGTCGCCATCGCCACCGCCATTACTCACCCTTTAGGTACTGTCTATCTCTTTCTCTCTCTCTCTCTCTCTCTCTATATATATATATATTTATATTTTCCTTTATAATCTTGAAAAATGCCTTTCCTGTTCTTGTTTTGTTGGTTTAGAAATTTAAAATTCAGGTGTCGTTGATGGGTATTTTGTGGTTCATTTGGATTTTAAGTGTATGTCATCCTTGTAAGTTGTTAGGTTGTAGTGGACTTAGAATTGAATCTGATGCAACCGTTTTGATTTCTTAGAGTTACGCTCATGGTGAGAATTTTGTGATCTGTGGAACTTTATAACGAATTTTTTCCTGGTAATTGTTGTTTGATGTAGAAAAAAATAGGTTAACTCAACTGGGATCAGTATGTGTTGAGGATCAAGATGTTCGTGGTTCAAATCTCCTATCTGTTTGTAATGAAAAAATATTTGATATTTGATAATAGTAATGCTTAGTACATGCTATGGTCGATATATGAATGACGAATGGAAAGCTGGAAGGAGTTAATAAGAGAATTTCGGAACTAGAACAAATTGGTTGTTTTTTGGCAAGCTGTTGTTGATGTAACCCTTTCTTATTCTGAACCACGTAGAAATGACATGAACGATTCTTAATTTTCAGAAGTGAGAGAGAGAGAGAGAGAAGAAATTGATCCTATAGCCAACAAACAGTGAGCTTAATTTGTCTCCAGCTTGAATGCAGATGTACTTAAAGTTAGGTTGCAAATGCAACTTGTGGGGCAGAGGGGGCCTCTGATTGGAATGGTATTCACGTTTTTCTTATAAGGGTTTGGTTTTTTTCCTTGAAGTTTCTTGTTCTATTGTACATTGATTGTCGAACATGCATAGGGACAAGTATTTGTGCAACTGTTGAATAATGAAGGGCCAAGGTCTTTGTATTTGGGGTTATCACCAGCTCTGACCAGATCAGTTCTCTATGGAGGTCTCCGTCTAGGTTTATATGAACCATCAAAGCATGCTTCTGATCTGCTTTTTGGGTCTACTAATATATTTGTTAAGATTGGAGCTGGAGCACTTGCTGGTGCAGTTGCAACTGCTCTAACCAATCCAATTGAAGTTCTCAAGGTGATATTTAGATTTCCACTCATTACTTAACTTTCCAATTATTGTTTGGTCTTAAAAGTTATTTGTTATTGCCAGGTGCGATTACAGATGAATCCAAACTCAACCAAAGGACCAATAAAAGAAATGTCCAGAATTGTTTCTGAGGAGGGACTAAAAGCTCTTTGGAAGGGTGTTGGTCCTGCTATGGCCAGAGCAGGTGCTTTGACAGCATCTCAGCTGGCGACATATGATGAATCAAAGCAGGTCTATTTCTAAGCATGTTCTTTTCATTTTAAACTTGCATGAAGTAATTTCCACAGTTTCTGATTTTTGAATCTGTATATATATGTTATAGCTCTGCAAGCTTATTTATTCTTATGTTTTTTTTTATCCTTAAAGTTTTTCCTATTTTGTATTTTGCAGCTTTTAGTTAAGTGGACACCCTTACAAGAAGGATTTTCTTTGCATCTCATGTATGAAACTCTGACCTATCTGTACAAATGTTTTGTTATCTATATTGTTTCCCCTTTCATTAATGTTTTGTTATCTATATTGTTTCCCCTTTCATTTTAGCCTTAAAACTCATTTATTTTATGATGCCATGCTTCCTATTTGAATATGCAGGCTTTATGTAATATATTATCACGTTAACAGAAAAAATTATTAAATGGTTAGCTGGCCAAGAATCGGCCCTTAAACAAGAATTTGGAGTTTTTAGGAAAAGTAATGATACTACACTCTAATCAGCTCGAACCAAAAACAGAAGGAAATTATATGCTTCTGTTGGTAGAAGCCCTGAGGGAGACCATAAAATGGATATGATCCCAAACCCCTTGATTCTTTTACTTATTAAAATTTAAAATTAAAATAGACATTCTATTTCCCCAAAAGATGTCTAAAACTGAATTCTTGTGGTCGGAAATTTGGTATATCTGTAAAAGTGGCAAGGAAGTTCCCTCTTGAAGCTTAGGGGGCGTTTGGGCTCCCAAAGCCCAACTTCAAGTGGGTGGAGTGGCTATGGCTTCAATTATAGTAGTTAGTGTTCCAACTATTAATACCTACAATTAACTATGGTGTTTACTATTTCCTACTTATCATCTCTCTCTTTTTGTTACAGTATTTACTATTTCATACTCGGACTAAAATAGTATGCACCCCAAACACAAACTTTTATAACTCGGACTAAAATAGTTTGCAATCCAAATGCAAATGATTATAACCTACGGGCTATTATAGCCCACATACTATAATAACCAACTTAGCATCCCAAAACACTCATTGTTGTCCTTTTATCCAACAATAACGGGTTGAAGAAGGATTTTCTAGCAACAAAAATAAAATAAAAGGCATTTCAGAAACTATTTAGTAGATTTTTCAATATTTACATACTAGCTTGTTTGGTTTTCAATTGTAACCGAAAGCTTTGTTTTGGTTTTTAGGTTGTGGTTTCAACCCAATTCTATCAATTGGCAAATGTTCTATTTTTCTTTTCATTTCTACACACAGATATTCATCATTTGAACTTTATTTATTTATTTTTTATTATTATTTTTGTTAGGAACCGAAGTACCGACTTTCGTTTGGAGAAATGAAAGATTGTACAAGGGCATAAAAAAATGAAAAAACAACCCAGCAAAAAAGGGAGACCTAAAGAAATTAGAAAATGGAACTCCAATACAACAAATTAAGATCATAGATACAAAAAGAGAGACCATTTGAACATTATTTACATAATATTTTTAAATTCAACTGTTTAAATCTCTCGTAGTTTACATCAATGACTAACCATTTGTTGCACCCTTGTGAAGCTCAAGTACAGTAGCTGGAGTGGTGAGTACTCTCATGACAACGCCTATTGACATGATTAAAACACGTCTTATGTTACAACGTGAGTCTAAAAGAGTTGGAAATTACAAGAACGGACTACATTGTGCATATCAGGTATATAACCTACCCACATTTCCTCTTTTCCTTTATCTTGCATCTAAATGTATTCTCTATATGCAAAATAGCATCGTACATATTGGATTTTCACACAGTGTGATTGCTTATCCTTCTCCTTTTAAGTCCATGCTTTTTTCCGCATTAATTAATGTTAGCTTCGATGTGGGAGGTGGAAAAGTTTTAGTGTCAAGCAAGCAAAAACTCCCCATTTTATTAATTCTTTTAAGGGGCATTTTTAAAAATAGCAAAATAAATTAAAAAAATTGCAAGTTATAGCAAAATTTTGGATTCTATCACTGATAGTCTTCTATCACTATATCATATCAATGACTCTCAGTGATAGAATTTGCTATATGTTGTAAATATTTTGTAAAATCTACTATTTTTAAAAAATTTCCTTCTTTTAATCGTAAATGTAACTATCTTGCAGCATGAAGGTTGTCTATTTCCTTAAAATTAATTATCTTAACCATGTATTTCTGTAAGAAGTTCGTCTTTAGATGACAGAAATTGTGAGATTGTATCCTTGTACAATCCACTTATCTTATCAAACTTTTGTTTTATTGAATATGACCAAAGTCTTGGTTGGACAAGGGAGAAGATTCATGATATATAAATGAAGACAATTATCTCTAATAGTATGGAGCTTTTTAGGTGAAACCAAAAGTAAGGCCACGAGGGTTTATGTCTAACGTGGGTGATATCATAATCAATACCATCTTGGAGATATGTGGAGGGTCATTGTCCCCTACATATTTCACCTAAGTCCATGGCATATTTAGAGTGTTACAACAATGATGGATAAAGATTTATATTATCTTAACTTTTCTACCATCTAACACCCTATCTGTTTACTTCAAAGCTCGGTTTCATTCAATTGGTTATTTTCATTTGTCTTTAGTGTCTTGCACACTTGTAGGCGTTAATCAACTATGGTTGAAGTTTCAACCTTGATTACACCTATATAGCTTGATCTTGCATAAAAAAGAATTGTAATATGTACGCAGTTGGAAAGTAAATTTACTTACATCATATATAATTCTTTTTAAATTTTTAATTATTTGCTCAACAATGGTGGCAACAAGATACCCATGCCAGAAAAGACATACCATTTCCTCCATCTCCTTTCCAACTTTGATTTGTATTCATTTGGTGTCATTGATTACTTGAATCTATATCTAACAATGGGGTGAGCAACTGATCTTTATAGGCTAATTTTTTTAATGGGGAACCTTCATTACCGGGAGTGTTTGATCCTCCTTGCCCTGCTTTCATTATTCTTAGTTATCACGTTCTTGCTAATTACTAAGATGGTCCATAATTTATTGTCCATGTCTCACAACATCAGTAGGCCTCAGAAAGCATGCTCCTTCTATCTATTTTGAGGGTCCTTTTTAAAGTGGTTGGGGATTCACTCGTGATATCCACTGTGACTCTCAGTTGTCTTAGGGAGCTGAGTTTTCTCTTCCATTTTCATATTATTTTTACAACTCATCCTCATTTCGCTTAGCAATAATGTGTAGATTGTCTCATATGGATTTGTGGAATTAATTTCAGGTTGTGCTAACTGAAGGGCCTTTGGCACTTTACAAGGGGTGAGTATGTTCTTTTCCAATCCCTCATTTTCAATAGCTCAAAAAAGTGTGTAAATGTATATATGCTTTTCTTTTTAGAAACAGTACATACATATAATAAAGTTCTTTAAGTACTTTTTTATAGCCTACATGACTGTTTCCAACTATGCAAAGAAACATGCATTTTTATGAGCTTTAAAAGTGTTTTGTGTAAGAACAGGTTTGCTGACTCAGAATATTTGCAGGGGCCTAGCCATTTTTGCAAGATTGGGTCCACAAACCACAATCACATTCATAGTCTGTGAGAAGTTACGCCAGCTTGCAGGATTAAATGCAATCTAGATGTAAATCCAACTATATAGTCCCAACTTCAAGTGACATACATTTAATCTCTTTTTCACCCCCTCCAACCAAAAAAAAGAAGAAGGGTGATAAAAGACATCTCCTATTTATTGAATTGCTGATCTACCCCTCATATTATTTCTATTTGGTCAATTGTTTACCACCTTGAGGAATCCATTTCCACCTCATTTCTTTCTCAACCGAGGCCCTTAGGTACCCAGTCACCCGTCGGTCATTGGGGAGGCTCCTATGAGCTTCAAGAGACAATAAGAATTTTAAAATACCGAGTTTTTCATCTAGTGGTTAAACTCGAAGTCTAGGCCACCTCGACGTGTACGTATTATACAGAATTGTTCTTCCTGATTGAATTCCAGATTGATTATATTCTTAAGATTATTATATCCCTTGGAAAGGGTCGGAATTGGACATGGTTGAAATGATATGTGTATATTAAATTTCCTCTATTATAATTTTTTGGTGTGAACTGAAAACTGTCTTAGTTGACCAGCCTCTGGCTGTATTTGAACAAGCAACTCCAAAATTTTAAGATTTAATTGCTTTTGAGGCTTATTGAACTGGCAATCCTTTCTTCATTTACAATTTAGGTACAAAGACAACCAACCAAGTTGTGTGTAATTGACTTCAAAGGAAGTTGGCTTGGTTTGGAGTTGGACTACAGCTATCATGACAGGTACGTGTGTTATCCATTTCAACTTTTTCCTCTAATATTTCTCCCAAATTTCATGGAGAATTTAATCCCCCTTCTCTAGTCCCGACCTGTTTGGTAACTATTTAGGGATTATTTGGGATTGAAAATGTGAGAGGTGTTAGGATGCACGAGGAATTGAGGCCGATTGTCGTGAAAACACTGAAAAATGTTGAATTGAAAACTGTGACGACGGAACGAGTTGGATATTACATTTAATTAATTACTCACTTATACTTGTATCGGAAGTTTGTCTACTGTGTTTACTATTTTATAACTCTCTCCCTCCATTTGTATCGGAAGTTAATAGTTTACTCTCTCAAATAAAAACTATTAAATAAAAAAATGAAGCCATAAGTTAATTATTGAACCATAAGTTTTGAAAATTAAATAATAAAAAGAAGTATGAATAGAGTTTTGAGTGTTTCAAAATTGAAAAAGACAACAATTACGTACTTAAAAACTCATGAAATGCAAAATTGTTGTAAAATAGGGTCATCTGATTGGTTGATTTATTCAATTGAAAAAAAAAAAAAGGAAAGTGAATAGAGATTTCAAGTTTAAACTTACCTCTTCTAAAGTCTGATTTTGCGAAATAAAGTGTTGCAATTAATGTGTCCATAAAGTTAAATTTTGAAATTTGAAATATTCAACTATTAACACCCTCTGCCCTCTCTTATTCATGTCACCAAAAGGGCTAAATTCAATCATGAAAATTGTTGAACTTAATAACTTCAACATCAAAATTTTCAAACTTAGGGGCAAAGTGTCTAAATCCAACTTGTTAAAAGTATTTAATATAATTGGAAGTACATGTACTTGAATAGTTGAATTGCATTTTAATTTTTGAACGATTTCAAGTATGTCCCGTAAAATTGACTCAAATAGTACATATTTGAACGTCTACATTTTTTTTTTTTGTCAAATACGTCTTTTATACGTTCATTTTTCTTTTCTAAATTTAAGATGACAATATTATAGTAACAAAGGATGAAGTTGAGGTGAAATGGATTCTATCTTATGGTTTTCAAATTCGGTAAGGGTATCTTGGAATTTGATTATGAAAGCTATTTTTGAATTACGTGATTTAAATGTGCAATTGAAAGCTATTTTTGAATTGTGTGATTTAAATGTGCAATTTCTAAAAACAACAAAATTATGAATTATAGATTAACCAATTCTATAATTAGTTAATCTAATTTTGAATCCGTTATTAAACACATATATAAAAACATGAACTATTCTTCAAATGGCTGTTTTTAGGTTCTTTATTAAACAAGTTCCTTCTTTGATTGACAATTCAATTTTTGTTTTATATTTTTAGATTAGGGGTGTTTTTTAAAATTGTTTCCAATACAATAATTCAAACTATATAAATTCTGAAAACACTATTTTCATGTTTTATTGTATTCATGGTTGAAATTTTAAAACTTAAAATGCATCATCTAAAAAAAAAACTTATAAAAACATTTAGAAACACAATATCTTGTCTTAAACTCAATTCTTTTGTTTGAAATTAAAATATGTATTATGTAATGTATTATAAATTATGTTAAATTAAAGTTAAAAATTAATTAGTTTATATGGTTTTAAAAGGTCGAATTTATTTCAATAGTTTGATGTAACATCATAGTTCATACACAGTACTTCTAGTTTCTTAAATTTTTCTTAAGTAATCTCTACTGTAGATACTATTTACGAAGCTTTAACTATAAATTGTACGACCTAAGTAGTCTCTCCAAATTTTATTTTATTTTTTAAATTATGTAATATTACAAATCAAATAATTATACAAAATTTGTTTAACATAAAAACATGTCATAAATAAATTAATAATATCTTACCGTTGATAAACATTATAGTAGATATTATCAGTTTACAAAGTTTAAAATTAAAATCTAATTTCTAAATCTGCTACCAAACACATATATATGAAAAACACAATATACAACTTTGATTTCGTTCAATCCATTGTTTTCAAATTCTCTACCAAACATATCTAATTTTTCTATATCTTTTTTGTGTATCGTATTGTTGCATATGGTTATCTAATTTATAGTCATAGGTCATTATCTATAGGGAAAAAATCATACAATGTTACATACAATTATATAAATCGATTGATAATTTTCAAATTTTTGTTTAAATAAGACCAAATCTCCATATTGTATGTTAAGAGAAACAAACTTATTACACAAAGTTGAGTCGTTGACCATATGGGTATGACCCAAACAAAATAAATGAAGTTGACTTGAGAATGAACCAAATTAAGTTAATTAATTATTGAAAACTTTACAACTAAAGTTAACTAATTAACTTAACTTTGGATTTTGGAATTCTAAAATGGGAGAATTAATTTTAGGTTAAATACATTACCTAATTAAGTCAAAGACTAAAACATTCAAAAGGGTATAATAGGTCACGTTATGTTATTTTAATTATATGGTTATGAACTTGGTCACGTTCATGAGAGTGGTTCCTAACAAGTCATTGAAGAGAAGAAAATTGGGCCAAAATCCAATTGACTCGATCGCCTCGTCCTCGGCTAACTGGTCTCTTAGCTTGCTGCTGTTTGGCATGTCTTTGACTCGAACTCAACGAATCTCTCGAGGGAGTTAGACTGATTAAAATCGATCTTCTATCAGATTGTTCAAGTTGTAAAAGAAAGTATGATAGCTTAACTTTTATTTTGAGCTTGTATCATATTAACTATATGGCAAGCACCGCAATGGAATGAATTCGTATGAGCTTAATTAGGTGAGTTTTGCGATCTACACTTAAACATCTATGTTAAGCTTTGGTTGAGTTGAATCATATATTTATTACAAAACTTCTAAAAAATTTATGTTGTTTGCAATAATGAATGTGGATTTCTATATTTAATTTTATGACTTTTCAAGTTTAAAGATTAAAAAACGGCTCATCTCTTTTTAACATAAACATATGTTTTGGACTTTAATTTTAAGAAATAGGTTCTGCATGCTTAAACAAGCAATATAATACAATTAGTTTTCATATTAATATCTTATACATTAATGTATAAAAAATAGATAAGACTCCGTTGAAAAAGATCTTTTTGAACATAGGGTGTACATGAGTTGGTATCATGATATATTCGAACAAGGTCTCCAAAATCCAAATAACTCCCAACGCTTAAAATTGAAATTGGATTGGATCGAGGTTATTATTTGGTTTTCTTATTAGTTTAAAACATTTAAATTTATGGTTAAATTTTAGACAAACACAAACGTTCATGATAGAATAACATTCAAAAAAAAAATCACAAATTCATCTCTTCCTGGTAGAATATATATACGTATAATTCGATTGGATGATCCTAAAAAATCAACAAAAATTCAATCCAACTCAATTATTTTAAAAACAAAACCAACCAAACTCAACTCGTACAATTTGAATAAAATAGTCTAGATTATTCAATTTGTCGAGTGATTGCATATTTCAAAATTAAATCAAGTAAAACTTATGGAATCAAATTTGTAAAAGCATGATCAAATCATCCCAAACTATTTAGCCTCAATATATGACTACTTTTTTGTTTGATTTTTTTAAAAAAATAACAAAGTGGTAAAATAGTATATCCAATTTTCAAAAACCCTAAACAAAAATGTCAAATAATATAATTATTAAACCGAACCTTATATTTCATGCCATCATTACAATTTTGATATGAATTATATATTATATATATATATATATATATATATATATATAAGAAGTAAACTTATAATTAAGAATTTGAAATGTAAAATAGATATAATTTTAAATTATAAAAAAATAAAAAGAAAGTAAAAATGTTATAAATTATTTATGAACTAAAATAAATGTCATAAAAAGTTTACATGTTATCAACTAACAAAATTGGCTAAATTGGGATTTAGTTACCTAGTAATTGACACACTCTATTTATCTTAAATGAAAGGTTTGATACATCCTTTTAGTTATTGTTTTAAAAAACACGACTTCATCTACAATAATTAAAAATACGAAGATTTGAACCTTTAATTCATAATAATTAAAACATGTCAATTACTATTAAGTTAAGTTCACTTTAACTTTAATAGTATAAATTTGAACTACAAATATTTAAAAATAAAATATTTAAATTATCTCTATCTTTATTTCTTCTCTATTGAGATTAAAATGATCTATGTAGTAAAGAATCTTTACTTGCTCGCTTTACCCTTATATTTTTCATAAATTTCCATATTACCTTTCGTCGAGTGCTTGTGACATTTCAAGTGAAATATAATCTTAGGTGACTTGGTGCATTTGATGTTGATGGGACATGGTTTTTTGAGATAGGATGCATCTCTTCAAAGTGAAGGTGAGTTATGTGAAAATAAATGTGTTTGTCGAACAATTTAATTAAAATGATCTAATTTAAAGAAAATATTAAAAAAATAAAAGATTTAATTGAATAGAATAAAAATTATTGCATTATATGTATTACAATGGTGGAATATTAACATATTAATTCAATCACTTGAACACTTTCTCTCTTAAGTAGGTAGAAGACTTTTTTTTTAAAAAAAAAAAAAATTAAGGGAAAAACAATAAAATAAAAATGATTACATTATGTTAACTTGTAATTGATTATATGTTAAGAAACTAGAAGATCTTCATATGCATTAAGTGTAAGTGACAATGTCATTTCTTTTAGGTTCTTAAAAGTCAATAACCCAAACAAATCATTAATTTGAAAAAGACACCCAGAGAGTAATGTTAGGATAGAGTAAGATTGAATGAAATTTGAGACTTTATGAATTATAAACATAATAAACTTGGATGGATGGTTATGAAGAAGTGTGTAGAAAGAGTAGCTTTTGAGAATAATAATATGATAGAGTAAGTGGAAAGCAGAAAGATTAAATTTGAATTGGAGAGATTAAAGAAATGAATAAATATAAAAAGAAAAAAAAAAGGATTAAATTTGATTTGGCAGAGGAGAAACAGGTTGGTCTCGCCGTGTTTGGGGCGCACCCCCTGGAACCTTGTTGGCTCGACAGTCTGGCCTCTTTAACCTTAAACCCTTCCTTCCCTCACTTTATTACGTCCATGCCACCCTTCTTCCCTATTTACCCTTTTACCCCTACTCCACATAATCCCTCCAAGCCGTACTTACTTTTAAATTGTTTTTTTTTTAAACTAAATTGTTTTTTAAATTTTGAAGATCAAATATAAATAAACTTCAAACTTTTAGTCTATTTATAAATTCGTGTAATTCCATTGAAACATTTACAAATATAACCAAATTTCACTTACATCTAACCTATCTATCACTGTTATTTTACTAACTCTTAATTTAATGCAATTTTGTTTCTTGTCTTTTCTTTTTTTTTAAATATTCATGTGTGTTAATTATAGACTTTTAACTTCGTGAGATTGAAGTGAAGTGTAGGCTTGGTTGGTTGTATAGTGCAATTTTGATTCCATCTCTAACTAAATAGTTATGTGGTGGTAACTTTATCAATAGTTACAAATTTTAACAAAAACTTCACTTTACTTTTGGGTTTTTTTTTTAATGAATTATCAAATAAATATTTTTAAATGATTAAAAGTTACAAGGTTTTTTTTCTTCTTTCAATTTGCTTTTATTTGAAATGATTGTACAAATAATATTATGATGATCTTGTACGTTTATGTAGATATAAAATTAAGAAGATTTGAGAGGAAAAACAACAATTTAGATGAATTGGTAAGCTTTTAGAAATTTATCTTTTTATGCATGTTTTTTATTCTTCGAACTCAATGAAGATTACTTCACTTTTTTCTACTTTGATTTTGTAACTTTTTTTCATTCTATTTATGATACTCGATATTTTAAATTGGAAATTAGATGAATTCTAGCTCCACTAGTTGAAGCATATATTCTCGATCAACTGGTCAATTTGAACTTTGAAACTCATCCCAACTCTATTTAATGTATATTTGCAAACACACCATAATTTAGTCTATTGTCCTTGTAAAACTATTTATCACATTTTAAGTTTTTACCTTAATTGTTTGCAACTAAAAGTTTGAAAGTATAACTACAACCATCACTATACTTCAAAGTTGGTTTTGGTATTAAAATTTGATAGGAATATTTTCAAGCTTAAAGTTTAAAGCCAAATTAAAACTAAACCCATGAACTAGTAAGTTAAAATTTGTTAAAATACCATCTTGATTAATAAATTAATGGAGTATTTTTAAATTTAAAAAAAAAACTATTTAGCAACTATATCAAAAGCTATCAAATTATCCGTAGCACATATTTAAATTTGTTATTTTTCTATATTCTGTAAATAATTTTTTTTTCTAACAGTAAGAATTTTTATCAAATAAAAATTAAAATATATAGAGAAAATAGTATAATAATTTTGGTCTCATTGGAAGGAGAAAAAGTCATTATTTGAAGACAAATATTGTAATGTTTTTTTTTTCTTTATTTTTGTTAAATTTGAACCTTTTTAGTGTTGTTGGAATTTAGAAAAGAAAAGAGGTCTTTTCATATCCTTTATTTTTCCAAAAGGTTAATTTAAAAGACAGATTTGTGTTTCCTTTCCAGAATTGAAAAGATGGAAATTATAATAAAGACAATTAGGAAAAGGAGAAATTTAAATTTAATGATATATCAAACACATGCTAAATCTTTTCACAAAAAAAAAAAAAAAGGAAAAAAAAACATGCAAAATTCTTTTTTTTTTTAGAAAAAACTTTGTAAGCTTTTATTTTTAGGTTTGTCAAAATAAATAAAAAACAAAATAAAAGTTTAAATTTGGTTTTTAGTTAGTTAAAGGTACTTTTAAGTTTTAATAATGGTCCAAATCTAACTTTTAATAAATATTAAATTTAGTATAACTGTTAGTTTATTTTTTTATATATTTTTTCTTGTTATTTATTCACATTTTTATTTTAAACTTTAAAAATATTATTTTCAATAATATTTTCTTGCATTAAACTTTTGATTGTTATTGGATTTAATAGAAGTACTAGAATATATAAATCGTAATTTAACAAAAGAAATAAAAAAATTTAAGTTAATGGTAAAAAAGAAACACACAAAATCTAACCACAAGAGATTGATCACATTATGAGAATTTATTCAATCAAAAAGGTTAAATTCTAAATTTTAATATTTTCAAATTCACAAGAAGATCAAATTTATAATTAAACCAACATTTTTAATTTGAGATTTTTTTACAAAATTATTTGAAATGTTACTCTCCAACTTTATTACTTTCCATTCTATTTTTCATTATGATCCATTTATCCAAAGTTGAAGCTTAACCACCAATTTCTTTTTGTTATTTGATATTGGTTCTTAGGAATAGATAAAAAGAAAACGATTTAAAAAACAAAAGTGATGAAAGTATTCATAAATATAATAAAATTTATAAATAAGTTAGTACGTTTTGGATTGTGATTTTATAGAAAAGTAAAGTAAAATGGGGTGGGAAAAAAGAAAGAAAAAGAAGACTTTATTTATTTATTTATTATTATTATTATTCAAAATACAACAAAATAAAAAAGGTTATATTTTGCAAGAATTGAGTATTGGCATTGTCTTTTATACAAAGAAAAAAAGGAAAGAAGAAAAACATTTAATAAAAAAGGGTAAAAAGGTAATTAAGGAGAGACATAAATAAGTCACCAACTTTGGGTACAACAAAAGAACAAAAAAGAGGGGAAGAAGAAAAAACAGCTGTAAGGGCATATTAGTAAATAAGGGACAAAGTGAAGGGCTAAATTAAATTAAATTTAATAGTTATAATAAAAAATTTATTGGAAGAGATCCAATTTTTTGCCATTCAGTTTATATTTTTTATATTTTTCTCAACGAAGACTCTCCCAAGAAAAATCCAATCTCAGACAGAGAAGTTGACGGCGAAATCTAGAGAGAGAGAGCTTCAAACCGGCATTAATGGCGGAAGGGAGTAGAGGAGGAGAGAGAAAGGAGAGTAGTAATCAGGAGGAAGAAGACAGCGTCAAACTCTTTGTTGGTCAAGTTCCAAAGCATATGACCGAACCTCAACTTCTCACAATGTTCCAAGAGTTTGCACTTGTGGATGAAGTCAACATCATCAGAGACAAAACCACTCGCGCCTCCAGAGGTGTTTTTTTTTTTTTTTTTTTTCTTTTTTTTAACATTTACACTCGCCTTCTCTCTGTTTTTCTTTGGTTATGTTCGTTTGTGATGATTTCTGGTTTGATTCAATTTGAGTAGAGTCTAATCATCGATTGACATTGTGAACTCATGTTTTGAACCCTAATCTTTGTTGTTGTTTGTTTTGGTTACTGCATTTTTCAGGTTGCTGTTTCGTGATTTGTCCTTCGAGGCAAGAGGCGGATAAGGCGGTCAATGCTTGCCATAACAAGAAATCTTTGCCTGGGGTTAGTGGAATCTGGATGTTTAAGTTGCGAATTGTTAATAATTTTTATTTCTCTCTGTCTCTCTCTTCTCAATGTTTTGTTTTGTTTTTTATGTCTTTTCTTTTTTTCTTGTCGATAATGCTAATCAATGCAATTGATCGATGCGATAGACTTGGCCTTGTGCGTAATTGCTGTTATCAATAACCTTGAAATTCTAAAACTCTTGGCTTTTCTGTAAAAGCTGCTTTCTAGTTTCAGACTACACCACATTGTGATACATCTTATATTTTGGACTTGAAAATGAACTAATTGAGCGCTCTACGTCTCTAAGATTTCACTTCCCTTTATTTAAGGAAAAATAATTATTGATTCTTTTCATATTTTTTTTTACTATAATAGTTTTATTTAATTATGCTTTACGGAATCAAGCTCTTTAACTCTGAAAGATGTTATCCTTGTGGTTTAGCATTGAATGCAAAGATATGGCTTTGTGATGAACAAAAGGAAAAGGAGACCTTTTAGAGAAATTATTTTTACTAAATTAAGCTAGATTTGCGCATCAATGAAGTGGGATCAACTTCTGATCCGAGCATTGATTTTCTGATGTGATCGTTCTGCTTGTAACTGGCATGATCTGCCGTTGAGTGATAAAAGGCGTTTTGAAGAGACAAACAATGATGTATTCATTATGCGAGGAAGAATATGGGTTTCCATCGAATCTATCGTTAATATCATCAATAACCATTTTAATGGTTAAAATTTGCCGAAATGATTAAAATCTTGGTGAGTTGGTTAGGAAATAATTGTAGAGTTGACTTTAGGCATTTCATGTGAAGTATAGTTCTGATTCACTTTGGAGCTTCTTAATGTTTGTAATTTTATGGATTTATGGGCAATATTTAGGAAATAGTGGTAGAGTGGACTCAAATTATTTAATTTAATTTGTATACTATTCCTGGAATTAATTTGATGAATCGTAGGTATTTTGAAATATTAAGTCCATGCTTGCTGAGACATTCTTTTCTATTTTTCTCTTGCCCTTGCCATTGCACCGAACTGATTTTGATCTAATAATCTGTCCTAACGCTGCAATTGAATTTCGAAGGACCATATCAGTACTCAAACATAGTTTACAGTCAATGAACCATACCTCTGATAAAATAAACGCCTTTCAATTTTTCCGTTAAATCTGTAATTAAACATTGTTATTGTCAATGCGTGTAGTAATACCCTTCATTTTCTCTTCAATCCAGGCTTCTAGTCCGTTGCAAGTTAAATATGCAGATGGCGAGCTGGAAAGACTAGGTGTAATATCATTCCCTGCTTGAATATCTCATCTAAAAGATGGTTCCTAACATCCATCAACCTACATTGCTACTTTCTTAACGATCTTGTATTTATCTTCCTGAAAGATTAATATTTAGTTTGTATGGATAGTAATGGTTGGTTATTTCTGAAAAGAGCAGAACACAAACTCTTTATTGGAATGCTTCCGAAAAATGTATCCGAAGATGAAGTTTCTGGTCTTTTCTCTCAGTATGGAACTATAAAAGACTTGCAAATATTAAGAGGTTCACAGCAGACAAGTAAAGGTAGTTTTCGGTTTGTTTCAGCTTGATTTATTTGAAGTTATGAAAGATATCACACATTCAGTTGAATCTTCACCATTAGCTCCATGTGTTGCTCAAGTTCAGGTTGTGCATTCTTGAAGTATGAGACAAAGGATCAAGCTGTGGCAGCACTTGAGGCAATTAACGGAAAGTGTAAAATGGAGGTAATGGAATTTTCATGATATTTCCGGAAAAAGATAGGAGGTTAATACCAAAATCATTGAAATCATAGAAAGCCTTTATATTGCTGAAAATTCATATTCACGTCGTTGATATTTTGTACCTTTGTGGGCACTTCTAATATTTCCCGACATTTTAATGACATTTCAGAACAAAGATATTGTTTGCTCTTGCTATGTTGAACACTTCTCGTGGGGTTTATTATCATTATTATTATTATTATTATTATTATTATTTGATGTCTAAAATTCTTTTAGCTACTATAACTGGTTGGAATTTTTTGGAAAGGATTTTTTTTATTTTTTATTCAAGTCAAATTAGCCAGTCAAATTCAATGTACTCAACAGTTGAATCTTCTTGCATAAGGCAACGTTATTTTAGGGCTGACATATTATGAAAATCCTAGCTTCCTGTAAGTAGGATAGTCTGTCTTAATACTCGTATCTTTTACCCCGTTGAAAGTATGGAAGAAATGAATTGATACTTACAGACATAGGTTTACTGAGGCATCATGTATTTGATTGTTTTTTCCCCCTACTCAGGGATCCAGTGTCCCTTTGGTTGTTAAATGGGCGGACACAGAGAAGGAAAGGCAAGCTCGGAAAGCTCAGAAAGCTCAATCACAGGCCACTAATGTGCTTAATGCAGACTCCCAACATCCTTCACTGTTTGGAGCCATGCCACTGGGTTATGTTCCACCATATAACGGCTATGGTTATCAGGTCAGTGCAGGGGATTGTTCTTAGGCTTCTTCAATTTGTATGTATGTATGTGTCATGTCCAAGGATCTTTTTTCCTCTCTTTTTATTTATTGCATAGGGATCTGTGTTGTCCTTGTTATTATACTTTTGGTTAACATGCACTTCAAAAGAACGGTTTTTGTTTGAATGGTAATGAATGTTATCAATCATATACCTCATCCACGATCTTAATCTCGATTTCCTTTTAAATGGTTTTTATTTTCATGTTTACAATTGAGCATTTTTACTTTGAATCACGAAGGTAGCCAATGATAGTCTTTACTTTCTCTTTGTAGGCTCCTGGAAGTTATGGGCTTATGCAATATCACCTACCTCCAATGCAGAATCAATCTGGTTTTCCCAACATGATACCTCAATTAAACCAAGGTAATGCAATGCGTGGGATCCCACCTGACCTTGGCCCGGGTATGGCCACTAGGAATTATGCCATGCCTCCTGCAAGTTACTCTGCCTATCCTGGAGTTCCAGCGCTTCAGCATCCCATGGCGTACCCTGGAGGAATGATGAGTCCAGGTGTTGTGAGCAGTTCACCTGGTCCAGGGCCATTTACTGGTGGCAAGAACTCTCCGACGTCTAGTATGGGTAAAGGGTCTGGAGGTCAGATTGAAGGTAGTTAGTTATTCCCCTTTTCATCCAACCTTGATTTGCTGATTGGTTTTGAGCGTCAGGGAAATTATAGTTCACGATCTCTTTTCTCTAGGTCCACCTGGTGCTAATCTTTTTATTTATCACATACCCCAAGAATTTGGAGATCGGGAGCTTGCTAACTCTTTTAGAGCATTTGGCCGAGTTTTGAGTGCTAAAGTATTTGTTGACAAAACATCTGGAGTTAGCAAATGTTTTGGTGAGCACAGTTAATACCTTTAATGAGGGGTTGGAAATTTTTCTTGCTATTTTACACCTGCAACTTTTTGCAAAAACAAATGTTGAAGACGAAAATGTTTTCTGTATTTTGGCATGTGTAGATGTCTAACCGTTGATCCCTCTACAGGGTTTGTTAGTTATGATTCCGCCGAGGCTGCTCAATCTGCCATAAGTACGATGAATGGATGCCAATTAGGTGGAAAGAAATTAAAAGTCCAGCTGAAGAGAGACAACAAACAAAGTAAACCATATTGATTCGGTTAACGTTATCGAAGGCAGCAAATTTGCTACCAATTGCTGACACTGGGGGGCCTAAATGCATGATAATCATTCCATTATCAGATATCTTAGGGTGGTTTAGGGACTTTCTATGGTTAAAAATTCATTACTCCATCCTGCCTGTGATTGCATCAGATCAAATCAAAGATACTTGTAATTCATGGTTCGGCCATGTTGATGCAATTTGTAATTTATGTATTTTGGAAGATTAACATTCTTTAATTGATTCTTCCGGGACATCTGTTGATTGTAAAATACCATGTAATTATAAATGATCTCTTGATTCTTTTAGGTTTATTGATTTAGTATTGCCTAATTTGATGTTTTTTTTTACTTCTGGTTTTCTCTCTGTTTCTTTGAAACAAAAAGTCATCTCTTGCACTTGGTTGCTGTACTGTGGGAAGTGCATCTTGCTCTTGATTATTTATATTGTTTTTCCTCTAGAATGAAGAGACCTGCTGTTGAAGATGATCAACATTGTTTGAAACAACCTGGCATCCTTTTAAACGCATTGATTTAAACAGCAAAAAGTTATTTGATTTTCGTCCTTATATTTTGTTAGAAGATGGCTTTGTTGGTTCATTATTCATGTGGATTTGCTGTTTTTCATACACGGACTTGCATCTTTATTTTCACAATCACAGACACAAGATTCAATACTGAATTCTTTTATCTCATTTTCTTTTTGCAGTTTTCAAATGAAGAATGCTTGGATATTTGTTACCATGCAAACTCATTAGGTGCTGCATCATACAGGTATTACGGTTAATTGGTTTTTCGGTTTGATTCTATCGGGAAATATTTTGTTTGTTCTGAAATCACATCTGATGACTATTGTCGTTTCTAAGTTTTTAGGATATAATTACTACACTTGGTCTGCTATGGTCTTGGATTAGGATAGTATTTTGCCTTTTTCAGATTGTTCGTACCATTAAAACCAACCAACCAATTACTTTTTTTCACTGTGATGTTCGTAATGGTCATCTGGAGTCTTTTCAAATTCTTGATAAGGTTTGTGTTGTAGCTCTCCATGTTCATTAATTCTTAACTATTTGTTACTATGTATTATAAAAATTTAGAAATTTCTTTAGCCAATTCAGATATTTTTTTAATAAGAAACCATTCCGTTGATGAATGAATTATCCAAAGGGTACAATCGATAATCCTCACATGAGATACTGTTGGAATACAATACAACCTAACAAGAATATTCAAGAACAAACGGAACACTAAAGGATAGAAACATATGAAAATTTGATGTAACAATGTAAAAAAAGTAATAAGATAACGTAGACTAGATTCTCCCAAATTTCCCAAAGGAAATCCCACAAAATGCTTCATATCACTCCTATTTATAACTAAAATCTCTAATCAACTTACTAGTCATTTACTAATTTCTCCCCTTCTAATAACCATACTTATAATCTACTGATAATTCTACTATATCTTTATCTAGGGCTGTCACAGTTCAATGTAATAACTTCTCTAGATTGTGATTTTGTCTGTTTTTGTTTCATTTTGCATTTGTTGTTTTAGTGATCTTGAGAGGTTCTCATTTGTGCTCTGTTGTTTCTTATTGCCACCAACTAATGATCTGTTTCCAAAAAGAAAAAAAAAATTAAGCACTTGAAAAAAAGGTCATTTCAAACCGGTCTTAAATTCTTTCATCTTAGATGTAATTTCCACAAGTTTTCCAAATATTTCATTACGGTCTTTGAATGAATTTTGCTACATTCTGATAGAAATTTACTAGGTACTCAAATCACATGCACTACTACACTGTCATATCATATTTGGAAATGAATAATAGCATGTGAAAGTTAATGAATGAAAATGTAAGCAAATGTGAAACCTAATCTATGTGATAAGATTCAAACCTCGTCTTATCTTTAACTATATAACATGTGCTTATTTTCGTTGTTCTATGTATTCTCACTCGAAAAGGCAAGTAAACTGGTATACTACTGAGTTTCACTTGTGACTAAAGAGAAGGAAACTCTGGATTTCACCTCTTTGAGAACGATCTCGAATGGAACATACAAACATTTCGAGCCCGTTTTTTTTCATAACAAGCCTGTTCTTTTAGGAGAAGGGTTTCATAGAATTTGCTAATGCTCTCAAGTCCAACAAAGCTATCCATAGATATAATTAAATTTTATGATTTCTATTTATGTTAATATCATCCATTAATTTTAATGGAAAGAAATATAATTTTCATGAAATTAAAATGATATCAAGTTTTGCACAAATTTAAGTTTTAAGTTTGAGTAGTCTACAAAAAAAAATTGCATAACTTTGTTAAAACTTGCAAATTTAAACAAAAATTTAGATTTGATGTCATTTTCTCTCAAATCTTATAACTCAGTGGTATATGTTTTATAATACAACCAAAGCATATATGAAAAACAGCATACTTTTTACTCTTCGTTAAATTTGACTGCAATTCGATCAAATTAAAAGTTCATATCCAGTTTTTTTTTCCAGTGATCCAATGGATTGCAATATAAAACGTTTATGAAATGCCAATTATAATATTTGTAAGGTGTAAATAAAATTTGATTTTTTTTTTTAATTTTGGTTTCTAAATTTTTAAGACCGTTTGTTTTAGTTATTAGACTATTTAGGGTTTAATTTAATTTCTTTGTCAATTGGTTTTGATGTCTTCTCCTTCTTTCCTACTCATTTAACAGAATTTTATGAAATTAGAACTTTTGGTTGTTTTGTTTTTGTCAAAGTCGGCTTTTTTTTCAACAATGTTTAAATGTATACAATTAATGTGATAAATAATCCATTTTGCTAATTTAGTCTAAATCTTTTATGTCAGTCGAACAAACTCAATATCACGTTTGAATCAAATAAACAAAAACAAGAGAGAATTTATGTATACATTTACACATTTTACTGCTTTAATAAAAAAAATAAACAAGAAAAAAAAAAAAGGAGAAAGGATTGGAAAGAAGAGGGGAAAAAAACCCTTAAATAACCACAAAAATATCCCCAACTTGAGAGAACAAACAATCAAAGTTATTGAAGCAGAATGTCAAAAACCAAGGAGCCAAAATACAATCCTACCCATCATTCTTTTAAAAAGTTATTAGAATCTTGAGAGTAAGAACCATAGTAGACATTTTTTTTGTTGTAACAAACGTACCATCTTTTAAAGTTTAAAATCTAAAATAGAACAAAATTTAAATTTCAAAAATCAAAACTTAAACCTATCTTTAACTTTAGTATTTTGTAGGAAAGCATCAAAGTTCATAGGAATGAGAAAAAGATATAAGAATGATTCTCTGTCATCAAGCAGAAGGTTCGTTTGCTAAACAGTAATACGAACACAACCCAATTTAACGGAATTTACACTATCAACCTCGATATCCAAAAGTCTATCTTCTAAACTTTATATCATAAGAAAATAATAATAATAAATGAATAAAGGGTTAAATTTAATTTCCATTTTAAACGTAGGAAAATCATGCAATCTCTCTATCTGCATTATTATCTTTCTATCAGTACTTTCTGCCTTATCCGTACATTTCCTTCATACTTTGGCCCTCAAAAGTTATTATATCCATATTATTATTTTGCATTTATATGCAAATTTTATATATACATCATTGTTATAATAAATTTATTTTTTTAAAAAAAAAGGATCTCAAGTCAATTTATAGATAAAATAAATGGGTGCTTGAAGAACAATTTCTTTCCTTTTTAAAAAAATTTGACTACAACAATGAAAATTTTATCATGTATTTTTTTCCTTTAGAACAGACCAACCGAGACGCTATTGCAATAGGATGTTGACATTCATTAAATATAGAACATTTTTTTAAAGATCTATAATCGAATGATATTTTAACACGAGTTGCTATGATATTTGTTTTTCTATTTTAATTATTCGTTTGAATGATAGATTTATATTTCGACTAATAGAGCTATATTCACATCGTCTTAATATATATGTTGTGAATAATTCATTTTATTAGTCTTTGATAGTGATGTTTTCTTAAAGGAAAGATTGATTGAGATGTATGATCTTAATTGTTTCAAGAAGTTATTTTCTGTGAAACAAATAAATTGTTGAATGTATGGGAAACTCTACTATATCCAATTAATCATTAACTATGTTTAAAAACCCAATGCAACTCTCCTTTCTTGAAATTGACATCTATTAAAAGTTAAATTATGAAACAAAATGAGTATCATGCCTTTCCATTTCTCTTCTTTGTTATCCAATTACAAATTACTTCTATTTTAAATTAATTATTCTATTAGATAAATTTATTGTTTTGTTTTTTGAAGTTTGAAAAAAATCTAGATCTCAAAGTTTTGATTATTAGTAATTAAAGTGAGAATCACATACATGTTTAAATAATTGTGCTTCACACGCTTGGTTGGTTATTTTTATTTTTTAATATATATATATATAATTAACTTATTATTTAAAACTTAAAACAAAAATAAAAAAAATTGGTGAGTGAGAGATGCCTTACAAAATCTTTTTGAATAAGACAAGAAAACAAGATTAGTAGATGAAAAGTTATTCCACTAATTTATTATTAAAATATGGGTGAGGCCAATTATCTTTTTTTAAAAAAACCAAATTATTTTATGATGCATTCATTTTTAATATTCATAAATTCTTTTAATTGGTTTACTATTGTTTTTAAATATTTAAGTAGAACATAGATTTAAATGTCAAATTTATAGATTGTGTTTTAGTAATAAGAATTTATATTAGAAAGCTTCTTTTCAATCATTTATATATATATATATATATGTATATGCCTAAGTTGTTGGCTTCTACATTATCGTTATTATTATTATTTAATTGTACAAGTGATTAATTTAGAGAAATAATTCAATAAATTTTTTATTAATAGATTGAACAAGTCAAATTCCATGTGACATGGAAGTATATATAGTTTATATAATTATCTTTTTCTTTTGTATGATCTAATATTAATAGTGTAGATTAAGACATAAATAATAATGAAACTTATTATTGTTCTTATTATTTTATTGATTGAAATATTTATCCAAACGTTATAATATATATATATATATACTAAAGAGAAGGTCAAAGTTGGAAAACAAATACAATTATTTTTAAATATTTTAGTTTGTTACAAGTTTTAAATATTTAGGTATTTTTAAGTATCTCATATATATATTTACAAAAACAAAGAAAGTTTAGTAGATACATACTATTTTTTTATTATTCTCATTTTTGTCATCGAGTAAACATCGCATAATTATCATATATTTGAGTTTAAAGCTTTCACTTACCTTATGTTTGTTGTACTAAAAAAAACTTTCATCAAGTTTTCTGCACGTATAACCTAAATAAATAGATCTAATCACACAAAATAGTCTAACTTTTCTATTTTTTACATGACTAACTTAATAAGTTATCTTATTTTACACAAAAGTCTGACCTGATTTATTTTTCAGTCTTCTTGACATTTCAAAAATTTTGAATAAACAAACTATGTAAGCAAAGTTTCTTGCGGTTATGAACTTCTTAAGTTAATGAAAACCTTTACAAGTAAGGAAAGTTTCTCTAAAACTTTAAAAGTTGTTTGTGCTCATAAATAAAAGCCAAAATTAACAAGAAGTGAAACATAAGATACGTTTGACATACACAATGGTATATAATTGAATTTTCTAAAAATGAACTAAAGCGCATTTGATAAGTGCATGACCAAGAAAATGTGTGTTCGCAATATATCGTCTTAGATATTAACCAATATATGGAACGTTTATATATATATTTAGTATATCTTAAACACACTAAAACATAATCAAAGGTATATGTGATATGTATATTCATATTCTAGCATATTACCAAAATATTCAACGTATACTCGATATCTCTTAAAGATCGATGATTGATTTTCAAAACTCATAAAATAAATAAAAATGGTTAATTTGAAATATCATACATTAAATGAATTTCAACTACAAATTTTATTTTAAAATCTGGTTGAAATATAGTACATAGTAATTTACTAATTTTAGACATTTCTCAAATATTAGTTATGTGGTAAACTAAAATTTCTTAATTGTTATTTTTTAAATATTTGGCATGAGCGACTCTTATTCTAAAAAAAATTATAATTTTCTTTAAAGAAAAAAAGAATATTATTATTGAGAAAACAAAGAAAAAAAAGCAGAAATAAACAAACGTATTATGCTCTAAATTCTCGCTAACATCCAATAAACAGATTCTTAATTTTCTTCAACTAAGGTTCTTAGAATTTAGAAATTTTTATAAATAGTTTTGATATTTTAAAAAAGGTCTTGCTATTGAATAAAACGAAAATTGAAAATATGCCCACCATATCCAAAAAGGATCGTAGTTTACCTAAATTTGAAGAATTGATATCTTATCCTATAAAAATGAATAATCAATAATCAATGTCTATTATCCCAAAAACAAATAGGGTTTTAGACTTAATTTGATCCTTCTAGAAGGAAGATTAGGTTAGTGATTGAATTTGATGGGGAAGTGCTTTTCACACGCTTTGGTGGTAAAAGGAAAAGAAGATGATTGGTGAGATTGAATGAGTAGGATGTCATCCACTGTCCTGTTTCTGCCACCTGTAATTTTCTGAATCTAATGGTGAAACTGACTGCGACCACATGGTATGCCGTGTGCATGCAATACACGTATTTCGAGATAGCGAAATGACAAAAATGGGCCCTCTTTTCTGCCGCCTTGCCGTCCTTTTGTGGTCGCAAAATAGTCAAAAACCATCCACTTACTCATTTTATTTATTTCCTTGTTTGTTTTCTTCTTCTTTTTTATTAATATACAAGTTCAGAAAATTGATTTCTTCTTTTGCATTGTCAATCTTATTTGGTCTGAGAGATTCACACCGTCAGACTTTTTAGTAACAAATTTGATATCTATGTTATAATACTGCGATGGATGAAGTTACTAAGAAGTTGATTGTTTCAATTAAATGAAAAAAAATTTGTATCGCAAATTAAAAGTATACAATCAAAATTGAAAATATACCCATCGAAATCAATAATACATAAACCAAATAAATATAAAAGATATTATAAAAACACCAATTGAAGCATTGCGTTAAATTTGAAATCATATGTCAAAATATATATATGCATAACCCAACTTTCTCAAACAAACAAAATTGAAATCAATTTGGAAAATTGTCTGAAACATAAAACTAGCACTCTGAAACCCACGTTCTGAAATGATGTACCAAGCTTAATTATTAGGTATTTTGGCCAATAATACGAACAAGAGTTAAGCATTCTAGCTGGGTGATGTAAGGAAAAGCTTTATTTTGAATTAGGTGAGAAAAGAAAGTTCGGGATTCAGTAAGGATTCTTAAATTTGGATTAGTTAACAAGTTGAGAAATAAGTAGTGACGAATGTGATGTTTGATATACTCAACGCATGGTAAGGCGTTGTAAATGATTTTTAGTGTGTACTTGGTTCCTAAAAGGTTATTTCCTAAATTATCACTCACTGTGTTTGAAGTTTTCCTCACCCAGGTAAGAGAAGCAAAACATAGAGGCTGCTATGAAAAGGTGAGTCATCGAGCATTAAGACATGCGACATGCGTTAGAAGCCGTGCTATGTGTTGAGAGTTTGGAGTTTTAGTTGTAGTTGTATGAAGTCGTTTTAAGGAACAAGAAAGTTATTAAGTTATTTAAAAGCTTGAAGTGTTGTATTTGCATACCATATAACATGTTCCATTTCCCAAATAAAGAATTTATCAACGGTTACAAACCTAAAATGAAAATAGTAATTAAGAGCAAAAAGAAAAAGGATACAAAAAGGTAAGAATTAAATATTAAAAGAAGTAATAATTAAAAGTAAAGGGAAGAGCGGTTATGGACAGCTCATTTTCCAATTAAACGTTAGTTTTTCTTTTTAATATTGTCTTTATTTCAGTCATCCTTTCTTTCAACCTTTTCTTCTTTTCTCCATTTATTTCTCCTTCTTTCACAACCCACCTTTTTATATATATATATATATATATCTAATTATTATTCAAGTGCTATATCTACTATAATATAAAAAGTACTTTATAATAATCTATTTTTTAAGTATAATAATTATGGATATCTTTTTTTAATAAGATATCAAACTTTCCATCTTTAGAGAATAACACTTAAACATTGTGTTGATTATTATTGAATTAAACAATCGTCACAAAACTGCATCCACTTTTATATATCTAAAACTTTTGCTTCTATATCTTTAAAATAGTTTTTTAAAAATCAACACGAACATAATCCATCGGTAGTTGATAGTACTTTTCTCTTCGAGGTTGGAGGCTCAAATTTTTGTTTCCTATCATTTGATGTAATCACAAGAAAATAAGTATGGTGTACATAGTTATCTATCAAGCTTCAACTCTAAATGTGTTTTAGAGTGATTTTGAAATAGTTGTTAAATTTATTGTTCTCGTTTTTTAAATTACTTCAATAATACTTTTAATGATCCAAAATATGTTCGTTAGTATAAAAATCAAATTTTAAAGAAGTTTCATCCCCTCGATTTTTTCAATGTAAAATTCTTAATCGCTTCAAAGTCGCTATAATATCTCAAACAATTAATTAGTTTGTGTTGGACTAACAAAAGTATTTATAAAGCAGCATGTATATAATACTTGAAATAAATCTTTTCTAAAAGAAAAAGAAAAAACACTTTAAATAGATGATAGATATCTACACACATATAAAGTCACCTTGATTAGATTTTTGTTTTATCATTTTAATTTTTCCAAAAAAAATCCTATTATAAATATTTAAAACAAAAAGGATAGAGGTTTGATTTCTATTAATTTAGAAATATTGTTTTATAAAAAGAAAAAAAGAAAAAGAAAAGGAATATAATTAGTAAAATTGACCAAATTTTAAAGGGTATAGATATTGACACTTTTTATCCAATAAATTTAACTGAAAAAGAAGAAAAGTGAGAGTTGATGATGTCACTAACAAAACCTCAATTTAAAATGTCTACTTCACTCTTTTCTTTTCTTTTTCTCTTTAAAAATGTTTTTTAAAATAAAAAAAATCTCATGGGATGAAAGAAAACATAAACATCTCTAAATTCCCTTTTCGAGAGAATAAAGATGAAATGGAATAATAAAAACATTCAATATATTTTATCAAATATACCTATAAATTTCAAAGTTTGAAATCATATTTGGAATCAATACCCCCATCTTAATGTATGAAAAAGAAAATTAAAAACAATACTATTACTCACAATATATATATATATA